>VDFB02193867.1:88879628-89479628 GCA_007258455.2 Sequoia sempervirens
CCCAATGCTAATTGTTGTTGTCTAGCTTTGGCTATATACTTTCATTTGTAATGCATAATAAAATAGCTGATATTGTAGAGTTACTGTTGTTTTCCAAAAGGCATTCTTTGTGATAGGGAGGTGGTTAGGAGGTTGTACTATTTGAATTTTTGATAGGGTCCTGGTGAATACATTTATGTAAGTATATCTATATATATACATACATACATATGTACATACATACATACATATATATATATATATATATATATATATATATATATATATATATATATATATATTCATTGTTTATCGCACAAAGGACAAAAAAATTGTGCTTGGAAAACTAATGGATATAAATAACCTAGGCTAGCAAACAACATACCACAAAAGAAAATTGGATTATGTTAATAATTTTATTCCATTTCCATGCACGTACATTTCTACATATTAGTATGTATATGTCCAAACATTAAGTCCCTATATATGCATCCAATCAATCATGTTCGATTGTATATGTTGGCATAGTTGTTAAGATAAAAATATTTCTTGCAACAACGAGCCATTTGGAACACCCTCAAAACAAAAAAAACTTGCAGTAACAAAGTGAATCAAAGCCTGTGCCACAAAAACATGAACAATTAATGAATCAATTATATATATATATGTATGTATGTATGTATATATGATGCAGGAGCATCCAGTGGTGTAAGGGCAATCTTGCATCACCCAAAAATAGTTAAATTTCAAGTTTCTCGGTTTTTAGATATTTTTACATTTTTGGATACCCTTTTTTTCCTAATGAAATTCCCAATTTATGATTTTTATTTTCTATTTCTGGGTGGAAAGATATTGCAGTTTTAGTTTCCCAGATTTGCAGCTAAAAATCTTCTGAGTTAGATCTGAGGCACTTAGAGTTCCTGGATTGGCCCTAAAACTTTCCAAAATTGGCATAGCATATCTTGAGCATGTTATTGACTTTGTGACCTTTCCAATGGTTCAAATGGTTCGCGAATCGGAGTTCCGGATCAAAAGTTATGGCCCTGGGAAGTTGGCGCACTTTCTAGAAGATACAATTGCAAATGCTCTTTTGAAATTTGAACTTCATGTTGTAAATTTTCAGCACCAAACCGCCTAAACTAAAATTTGAATGTTTTTTTGGCTCCAAACTAAAGAGGAGCTCTATTTATGGGCGGGTTTCTAATTTTTGGCCAACTTTTTGGGGACAAGCTCGCATATTACGAAAGGGTTATTCTGTAGCTTTCTGTAACTTGCATGTGTTGTAGAACTTGGGGATTTGAGATCCTCTGCATGTAAGAAGCTCCATTTTCTGAATAATAAAATTATTCTCTTTTTTGTGGGTTATTTTTTAAGTCTCGGGCCGCACCCTCATCAATATATCTATATATATATATATATTTGATAGTGAAGAATGCATTTTTTGATAACAATATAAACTGTATGATATTAAGTATTTGATTATGCATTGCAAAGAGTGGAATATAATCAAAGCTAGAAAAAAATAGTTAGATTGTGTTGTGGAGAACAAAACAAACTATTTGAATATATTGCAACCATTTACATAGAATAAAAGCCATAAATGAGACAATATTATATTTTGTTGTGTAGATTTGTATGTAAACCAAAGTAGATGTAAGAAATGTACATCTGTATTCTTCCCAATGTTTATTGTTTTCTAAAAGTAGTTATTTGTGTGAATCTTGACATGGCATACTTCAAATTTTATACTTCATATCAACTGTTATATACAACATTGAAGCCTTTTTTGCTAATTATTTGTTTTGCTCTGCACTCTTGGTGTTTCTAGGGGAAAAAAGGAGGGATTTCAAAATTGAAATGGTGAACTTGGAATAACAAATTGTATGTTAAGTATTATTTGAATCATTGAAGCCCTTCCTATTATTAATCATTTTCTGCCATATTGTTAATGCCTGTGTAAAAAAATTAAGTGCCCATGTTGTGTTTTGAAGTCATAGACCTTCTAGCCAGTCGTCGGCATTGCAACTCTTCGTTCCTAAAAGAGCAGACAGAGAAATGTCAGTGGTCTCTATCTCTTCCAAGGCTAGCAAACAATCCTCAAGCAACAATCCTATAAGTGTTTTTGTTGTTTAGTTTATTGTTGTTGCTAATTATCTTGTCAGTTTCTCAAGTACACCAAACAAATCAAAAAAATACTTCATTTGCATTAACAATTACTATGATATATGTTGTAACTTATTTATATTTGAACTGTTTATCTTATTTCCCCTTCAATTTATTGGCCATTTTGGAGTAACTTAGATCTTAGAGGGGAAAATTCCTTAGTTTCCAAATTTGTCAATATTGTTGTTTCCTTTTAGAGTTGAGTCATTGTATAAACATCTCATTGCTGCCACTATGTTGAGTTTAATTGCCTTGTAGGCTACAAATGTGAATCTAGCCTTAACAAGAGATGTGCTACACTTTATAGATGTTGGAGATGTTGTCCCATCTCTAGTCCTCCAACTAATGTCTTACCAAAAAATAGGAGGTGATCAAAGCCTGTCGATCGGTACAAAGTCATCATGTCTGATGGAACCCACATAAAGATGGGAAATTTTCTTGTAAAATACAATGATCTTTTATTTACAAGCAAATTGAAAATAGGTTTGATTGTGTGCTTGACAAACTATTTGTCTACAAAGTTGCGGGAATCGAGGTTTGATATAGTTATGCCTTGCTTGTTCTTGTAGTTTCCTGCTTCCTTTTATGTGGGAGCTACCTTTTAAAGTATTTAATGTTTGTTTCATTCCAAGGAAATTTTCATACTGTCCCTAGATGTGAAGATGACAGATTGTCGGCTAATTGGAAAACCTAAATATTTGTTTAGAGATCAAGAAGAACAAAAAGTTGGCTACAAGTCACCCTCCCCATCCAAACGAGCCTCGACCTTTGGAATTAATACATCACCAAGGTAGCATGATGCTCCTGCAAAAATCAGCCCTGTTAGAGGGTTGAATGTTTACCAAACCAAATGGATAATAAAAGGTCATGTAACAACAAAGAGGGATATGCACCATTATAGCAAGAAAGGGTGTGAGGGGCTGGTATTCAACTTTGATATCATTGATGATGAGGGCAAAAAAATATAGATTACATGCTTTAATGAGATTGCAGACATGCATTATGATAAGGTTGAGGTGGGACGCACTTATTATGTGTCAAAGGGATCGATGGGACAAGCAGACAAAAAATTTAATAAGTTAAACAGCCAGAAGGAAATCATTCTGGATCAAAGTTCAATGTTAAAATGTTGTGATGATGAGGCCTTTGTGCTAGAGAAAGTATTTAATTTCACACCATTAAATCAAGTTTCAAAATGCACTAATAACAGTTTAATTGATGTTATTGGCACTGTGGTGCATGTGGGAATGGTTTCGACCATACAAAGAAAAGATCAGTCCCAAACAATAAGAAGGATTGTTAAACTTAATGATTTTTCATCCTTTTCAATTGATGTTAATTTTTGGGGCTCAAACTTGGAAGCAAAGGGTCATGAGTTAGAGAGGTTGTACACCCCTGGTTCAATTCTCATCCTTGTTGTGAAAAATGCATGTGTTGGGAACTTCAATGGATTTTTTATGAACACAACTATAGGGACTCTTCTATATATAAATCCTGACATACAAGAGGAACAACCATTGATCGAGAGATGCTTTATTGATCCACCTACTGTTGAGCCCCCTCGTGTAGTCCCTTAAAAGGTTTTAAGTGTATATTTCTGATTTAATTTTATACTATTTATTTATATAGATTTCTTGTCCTTTTTAGGAGATGTATTGCTATCTACCCCTGCTCATATATCTACTTGTGGGCATAGTTGTATGTATGTGTACATTTACATATGCATATAGATAAATATACGTGCATGCAATTGAGATTTCCTTGTGTTATACAACTTCCTAGTATAGATGTGTGTAGATATTTGTTTGTGTGTTGGATATCTATGCATATATCCATACACAATTCAATATTTACAACTATCTATGAGTTGTTCTAAAGAGAATGTTGTTTTTATCTTATTTGCAATGTTCTTAGTGCATAGAATATCTTGACAGAGTTATATGTAGATATATGTTTCCATGATGTATTTGTCTATGTAACTATCATGTCTGGCTAACCATCTAATTCTTACCAAGTCTTCTTGCTACTGCTTTGCAATCCCTAATGATAGTGCCATGTTGGATGTGGATGTAATATGCTTATTGCCTATAATGTTTGTTATGTATGTTATGCAGCTCAATCCACAACCCATTGTTGAATAATACGTTTTGAAACTACCCCAAACTACTCAATTATGTTGGTGAGTTTCAAATGGAAATTATTAATGTAACCATTGGAAATATATGTAGCACATACATGAGACAATATTTGCATGGTAAGTTGTGCAAAGTGACTCATGTTTCCTGTGTGCATGCAAATTAAAAAGCTCAAGGTTGTCTTGTTTTCTGTAAGGGAGAGTTGATTGTTCTTTGAATTATGGTATATTTTTCCCTTTTTGGTAAGGTTGTAATGGGATAGACTATAAATTTTATTCAAACCAATATACTTTCATTCATGGATTAGCTTTTCCAATGCATCCCCTGTGATTATTTTTTTCCAATGCTTCTCTTCGAAAACAAGCCTACGATTTGCATGGGAATCTTAGAATGAATTTGTTTCTATGGTTATTTGTATGGAATCAAATTTCTACCTATGTTTGCAATAGAATAAAATTCTTAACATAATCCAATTTTCTTTTTACGGTTTGTTGCTCGCTACCCTAGGTTTTTTTCACCCATTGGTTTTCTAGTCACAATCTTTGTGTGCTTTGTGCAATCAACAATGTGTATATATGTGCCTCTTTAGAAAGGCTTAGATTTTCCTTGGAGGTTAGGAATACATAAACATTTCACCGAATAGCAAGCAACTAAATTTCTCACTTCAATTATGTAGACTTTCCTTTGTATTTTTCTACAAACTGCGGGATACATATCAACAATTACAGTGTAGTGTAAATCAAACAAGATGATCTTCTCCAACAAAATCGTTTATTATCATCATCATCAAAAGTTTCTCTTCTTTACAATAAGTGAATTGCTTCTCCTTTCCTCTTCACCTCTATGCATATAGAATATACACCCTCTCTCGATTCACTTCATTATCATTTTTTATATGTGACATGTAATTGTCCTATTACAAATATTTTTCTTATAAATTATACAACCACTTAAATTTTGTGTTTTAGATATTGCTTGCAAATAAAGCATGTTTTTAGTACCAAAGTTCATAGTTTGCTTCTATGTAGGTTTATCCCATTGAATATATTTTAGATTACAACTACATTGTATTCATATACAAGATGTAGTGCTCCCCAGAAATGCTAAATGGATTTATGATTCCACATTTACATGATGTATGTCCACCTATATTCCATCTATATAGATAATGTATACCTACATATATTTTTTTCCATTTCTCATTTCACAACTCCATGTCAAATTATAAAAAAATGTATAACATTGATTTCCACTAAACAGATTCCCTCAGATGCCATAGCATTGCCTTCAAAATTCACCAAAGTGGTGCATACTTAATGTTACTGTTCAGGGGTTTGGTCATAACCAATGATGATCCATAACCTAATATGCTAGGGTGGAAAGCAGGATTCCTTTTTTGTGTCTAGACTCCAATCCATTTCATACACAAGGCAATTCTAGATTTTATTTACTTACTTTGTTCTACTGCAGCTCCATTGCCTCTGATTTGTAATTAATTCTATAAGTCTTGATATTTTGTCATTTGTTTATTCCCTACTAATTGAAAGAATTGTCCTTTGTAGGCCTTTTAATGCTATTAGATCTTGTATTGAGTCATTGGCCACCGAAAAATTGCTCTCACCATTGATCATAGTGGTGGATAATTTATTTTTCTTGCTCGGGGGTTTGGTGAGAGCCCACGATGCTCCATGATCCAATATGCTAGGGTGGAAATCAGGCCTTGTTTTGTTTTGGGCATAGTGTATTCTATCACACACACCATGTATGGATAAATTATAATCACTCCATTCATCCCATTGCAAGTAGAGAGAAAATTATCTACTATATAATTTACAACTTTGATATATTTAATTTACACATCGTCTATCAATAAAGTGTGATCACTACACTAGAATTCAAACTTTGTATATACATAGGTTGTGTATGGTGTAACCTTTGGACTAAATTTTTTGCATAGGACTGTAGCTATGAGTTTTACCTTCCCACCGCCATGGTTGTAATGCAATAAAATAGTTAATGTTGTGTGGTTCATTCTATTTTTGCATAATTGCCACAGTAAACTTCACACTTTTTTGTTATTCTTGCAGACCATATTCTAGCCATAATGCATTGTTTGATGAATTAATCTATTACAAACAACCTTTCAAAATAATGATAGTGACTAGAAAATCAGTGACAATGGTCAAATAGAAAATCATATCCTCATGTACGCTATATTGATTTTAATAAGCAATATTCATTTCACCATTGGTGAGAGTGGTGCCCAATGCATATTCTTGCTTGGGGGTTTGGTGAGAGCCGATGAGGCTCCATGACCCAATATGGTAGGGTGGAGAGCAGACCTTATTGTGTTGAGTATTATTTTATAGTTTTTATGTACAAATTGCTATCTTTCTCACATATGATTCACAAAAAAATTTAAATGTTTTAGGTTGTGGTTACATTGTACTAAAATAGTTCATTTTATATACTTTATATTAGCTTGCATTGGCCATTGTTGATAATTTATCTCTTGCTTAAGCTATATCATTGCATAGAGGAGGATGGGAAAATAAAGTGGATGTACAGGAGGCCAACGAAATGTCATTAGCATTGATTGTTGTATGGTTTCTATGTAGTGGTGATCGTGCAAGTAACATCTATTTTATAGTCCTCAAAAAACAAAGCGAATTTCTGTGTAATTATCGATAACGTATTTTTGGGTATCATTCTCTGGATTTATGTTGTTGTTGAAGATAGTTGTGGAGGCCAGTGAAATAGCATCAAAATTAATTGTTGTATGGTTTCCACGTAGTAGTCATGGTGCAAGTAACATCTGTTTTAAATTCCCCAACATAGAAAAAAAATGCCTATCCAGTTATCAATAGCATATTGTTTGGTTTCATTGTCTAGGTTTTTGTTGTTATTGAAGGTAGTTGTCAGTGAGCATGGGAAGCTTTTGTGGAGGTACAAGTACGTTAATTGGCTATGCAATCTCTATTTAGGTGGTTGGATGTTATCTTGTGTTCTTTACATGTGTTCATGGTTGCAAAAGCTGTGGGTTCTAATAAATTTGTGTTCATTTTTTTTCTGGCGATGGAGAAAGAACGGAGGGAAGAGATAGAAAGTGGGTAGAGATGTAATTGAAGGAAGAAGGAAGAGGTGTATAATTTTTATTCTTCTACCCCATCATCTGATTTCTCTTAGTTAGTTCTATAATCTATTCATATTCATAGTTGCTCCAGAGAACATGCTTCTCCTTTAGGAGAGAGAGTTCAAGAAGTGGGATGTTGATATTCCAGTATACATGCTAAACAAATGAATGAGCTTTCAAACAACCATGAAGATGAAGAGATTATAAGATTGGCTAAGACAATGGGAACATTGATTTCACCATTCATCACAATAGTATCCACCCAATATTAGAGAGCAAGCCTCATTTTCTTCTGTTCCATTTTATATTTTCTATTTGTGCAACTAAATTGCTCACTTGAACAATACTATTCATTGGCATCATCATTAAAAGTTTTTGTACTTTATGGTAAGTAATTGCAACGGTCCGCTAATAGCCGATGACGCTCCATGATCCAAAATGGTAGGGTGGAGAGCATGGCACCTTTTGTGTCTCCAGACCTCAATGCATTGCAACTAGAAGGTCTGGTCTTTGCAGTAAAAGTTTTGCATAGGAACATGGGTATCAGTTTTTAGCTTTTTGTCATGATGGCTATAATGTAATAAAATAGTTAATTTTCTGTAGTTCATTCTATTTTTGCATAATGAACATACTAAAATTCACACTTTTTCATTTATTTTGTAAACCATATTCCAGCCATAATGTGGTTTTTGATGGACTAATTTCTTACAAACAGCCTTTCACAATAATGATAGTG
Source organism: Sequoia sempervirens (assembly GCA_007258455.2). NCBI lineage: Eukaryota > Viridiplantae > Streptophyta > Pinopsida > Cupressales > Cupressaceae > Sequoia > Sequoia sempervirens. The sequence goes on from VDFB02193867.1 coordinate 88,887,775, forward strand.
GCTAGAAAATCAGTAACAATGGCTAATTACACAATCAGATCCTAATGTACTCTATATTGATTGTAATAAGCAATATTCATTTCACCACTTATTAGAGTGGTGGGAAATGTATATTCTTACTCAGGGGTTTGATGAGAGCCCACAAGGCTCCATGACCCAATATGGTAGGGTGGAGAGTAGGCCTTTTGTGTTGAGTTTTATTTTATATTTCTTATGTAAAAATTGCTATTTTTTTGACATAGGATTCATAAAAATATCATATGCTTTAGGTTATGCTTACAACATAGTGAACTAGTTTATCTTATACACTTTATATTAGATTCCATTGGCCATTGTTGATTATTGTTCTCTTGCCTAAGCTATAGCATTCAATTATTGAGAAAGTGATGTCAAAAAGGCTATGTTGTTTCAATTTTTGATAGGGTTGTGTTGAGTTTTTGTCAATTCCCTCTTGCTCTCCCTTTATGCTTTGCATTTTGTGCTTGAATTTTTAAATTACCTCACCGATCATCTGATTGCTCTTCTCCATTGGGAGAGATAGTTCAAGAACTTGGGTGTTAATATTCCTATTTATATGGTAAACAGATGGATGACCTTTGTGAATCAAGTTCAACCAACTGTGAAGATGAAGTGATTGCAATTGTGGTTATGAATCAATATCCCAGTTCTTGAATTCTCTTTCCCAAGGGAGAAGAGTCGATGACACTCCATGAGCCAATATGGTAGGGTGGAGAGCAGACCTGCTTTTGTATGTCCAAACTTCAATCCATTCCCCACATAATGTATGCCTAGATTTTATTTACTTACCGTGTTCTACTGCAACTGTATTGCATCATCTTTGTAATTAATTGTATAAGTCTTTATATTTTTTGATTTATTTATTGTGTACCAATGGTGCATGTTTATCACACTAACACTTTTTTGTTATTCATGCAGACCATGCTCCAACAACAAACAACCTTCCCAAATAATGATAGTGACTATAAAATCAGCAACAATGGTCAAATAGACAATCATATCCTAATGTACTCTATATTGATTGTAATACGCAATATTCATTTCACCACTAATCATAGTGGTGGCCAATCTATATTCTTGCTCGGGGGTTTGGTGAGGGTCCATGACCCAATATGGTAGGGTGGAGAGCAACTCTCATTGTTGATTATTCTTCTCTTGCTTATACTCTACAACACACAAATAATTAATTTTTTTTAACCAAAATTCATCTACAGTACTTTGTTGCTAGCTATGAAAAGATCCTTAGCTTGTGTCATTAAGAATTGATGCAATTGCCAAATTATGGTGTGTCCTTATATAATCATGAATTCAACTAATGGTATGCCACAGTTATTATTTTTCATCTAAATACACATTAGTAATGTCATCAATTATTTAGACATTCAACCTTATCCATAATAATATTATATTTTCATTAACTAATGAAACTTAATGATATTGATATTATTTTTAGATTGTTTTAACTATAATTGATGTAGGGTTCTTTGTTACTAGCTATGAAAAGATCCTTAGTTTGTATCATAAAGAATTGATGCAATGGCTAAATTATGGGTTGGGCTTATATAATGATGAATTCAACTAATTTTATGTCAACATTATTATTTCCCAACTAATTGCACGTTGGTAATTTCATCAATTTAGACATTGAACCCTATCCATAATAATATTATATTTTGATTAACTAATGAAACTTAATGATATTGGTATTCCTTAATGAAATCATTTCAAATTTAATAATAATATTTTTCTTTAATAAACAACTTAAATACATAATATTATGATTTACCCCGCCAAACCAATTACCAATAATAATGATGTTATCACCAAATAATTAATTGAATGTTAATACAATTGTTCTTCAACCAAATCTCTATATGTGTATATATATATTCTACAAAGTTACTTCTTCACCAACTATTGCTTACACACTTTATCCTTTATATACATATCCTCCTTTCAACCCTTTAGGGTTAATACCCTCCTTCGGTCCCCATTATAATTTAAAATAAAATAATGATGCTAAATTGTAAGGTAAAAATGGGATACAATATTGCTCCCACTCAATCACTTTAATTATCGCCCATAATATATCTAGCAATCCATCGTATTGTTCATTGGATTCCCTAATGTGTAATTATTTTATCTACATCTGCATATAGCTACTATGCCCACTCATGCCATTCACATTCGAATGTTTTTCCATAGATATTGCCTGCACATCACTTTCCTTTCATGTCGCTCTCCACCTATTGACTCATTATTGTGAGTTACTACACAGAACTGCTAGTTATAAAATTGTTTGAAAATTAAATTTCATAACATGAAACCAAAATTAAGATTACCATACTAAACTTACATTATTAACAAAACCTTTGTATTAAAAGAATAAAAACAAAACATGTCGATACCTTTCTATTAAGAAAATCAAAAATAAAAAGAAAAGAGCATATGCAAATGGTTTATTTGATAATTAACATATTATAATAATGAGGAATTAACACCCTGGTGATGATACTACTTATATTAGATGATTAATGGGATATATTGTTATAACCCATTTGGCCAACAAAGACATGACACCAGCACAGAACGGAGAGAAGCATATGTAACGGCCACGTCGCACAACGTGCCGGTTGTTTAAGCTGAACTCTGTATTCATAAGCTGAAATTTTCTGCTGCAAGATCTACCAACGTCATATATATGAAAATTCCTAAAGGAGCGAGTTAACACTTCCTCATCTACGAGATCTATTGGAAGTCTTTCATTTGAAGTCGAGGAATTTGCAATTCCAGCTGCCAATCACTGAAAAGAAGAATACTATTGCTGCTGTCAATATATGGTGGAATTCATCCTATTAATCTATCATCACCATCGTTAAAAATACTAGCTAAGAATGGAAGTAACTTACATCTTTTGACCTGAGCCATGAACCCTGAAGATTTGATTCCATTCTTTACAAGAAATCCGATGGAATGAAATGCTGCACAAAGGGTTCTAACTGTAGACATACTTCCTGATGAAAACGATACACCAATGATAAGAGAGTGAGCTTCTATTCCAAGCTCTAACACCTGCAACCACTAGCAAGAATAATTATTTAGTAAACTATATGCCGAAAGAAAATTTCTCATTCTAACAATTTCAAACGTATCTCACTACTTCTTCTCCATATTAACAGATAGTTTTAAGAATATTGAAAACGTTCGAGACAGATTAAATAATTATGTAATAAGTTATGCAAGTTTTTTTTTTCATCATTTTTTGGATCACATTTTACAAACCATCGTTAAGATGTACAAGCAAGAGGAGATAAATCCTGATGATTATCACAGAATATGATCTAAAATATTGATAAAGAAAAAACCTTAGGTAATCTTAGACAAAAATATTCAATCTAATATTATAAACTCCAAAAAAATTAAATCTTTAACAAGAAATAGCAGTCACATATTTATTTATTTTTATATTAAAAATCCAATATAAAAAATGTACAAAGTCTATCACATATTTTCCCTATACCAAACCTGATAATACATTGAAAATTGCAAGGAAATCAATCATATGTTGAAAGGAAAATTTTGCAATTCTATTGTTAATATCCCTGCATTATGTAAACTAAAATAATTATGCTAATGGAAGATTAGAAATACCTGTAAGACAAATATTCTTTCTAAATAAGAATCCAATTTATCATATTGTTTGAACTGTTAGATATAAAGTTAATAATAACCAAATTATATTTAAAATAAGCTGAATCTATGTCATTCAGTTTACAAGAGAAGTAAATGAAGAAAATTAGGTTGCATTTAATTTAGCCATTTAATAAGATATATACATCTTCATCAGAAAATAGTAAAATTTCAACACTCGTGAAGTGATGCATAACAATTTGCCAAACATCTGAGTAGTTACCTGTGGATATTTTATCCTAGCAATGATTTAAGTATGAATTCAAAATTGCTATGTAAATATGGTTCCTAATTCCAAATGCAAACTTTTTTCTAAAATTAGAGGATAATAAACATTAGAATTTTATCATACAGAGGAAGGAGAAGAGACGATTGTTTTTGCATCTCCCAGAAGGCTGTCATAAAACAATGATGAAATAAACTATTTAATCCTCAGATATTCTTCGAACTGTACTATTGTAATGTCCTCGTTATATCATCATTTTAATGTGCAACATAGTTTTCATAATTTCAGGGGTACGACTTTCATAGGAAGATATTTTTATGAACTGAAGGATGTGGAATGCTATACTATTGTACTGTCCTCATTATGTCCTCATTATGTCATATAAGAAGAAAGAGACAGAAATTTGAATTAAAAAATCAATCACAACATTATTACACATTAGTCACTATTATTAAAAAGCTATATTTAATAAACACTAACAAGCCCTAATGCATATTCTAAAATGCAATTAATAGGTTACCAATAAACAAAATATAAAAGGATTTCCTTTCTCTGCTTTCCCACTTCACTTCCATTTTCTTAAGAAATTATGCTTACGAGTGCTCATGGCATGCTACAAGCAATTTACTCATTTTTTTATTTGCTACCATGTTTTGAAATTTCAGTCAGTAAAAAGATAGCTGAAGTTTTTAACATTTATTAATGGAATTCAGTGTGTAGCTTAAAAGGTATATCGTCAAGTACTATTAAAAATCACCGAGTGCATTCTAACTAATTCAAATCATAGTGATCTATGTCATCATATCCATAATCTAAATTGAAAATGAATAGATACCACATGAGGTTAGATAAAATTTCCTCGAATTGAATTGATGCTGCCATTGGCAGGTCTGTGCGTCCTAAGTAACGTTAGGGCTTGCTTTGAACGGTTAGAAATGACGCAGTTCCTGAAAATAGCTAAACGAACAATCAATTCTACGGAAGAATTAAATGAGATTTAAAAAAATTATCATCACAAATTATAACTAAATAATGATGTATTGTTTTCTAGGTAAAATTAAGGGTTCTCAAAGGGTTTCAAAATTTAATGTTAAGTTATAAAGATAAAAGTAAAAGAAATATAGAATATGAAGAAACAAAAGATCAAGTTGAAAAACTATCCCAAGCAACACAAAATCAGTGAAATATTTTGAAAAAGTTTAGTTATAGGTCAACTTACAATGAACAAAAATATCATACTATGATATACCAAACTTATAGGTCCACTCCTTTCGAAGAGTTTGTATTTTAAGAGTTAGCATTATCTTCCGTAGCCTCCTCCTCTTCTTTTCTTTCCACTTACCCTTCCTCTTACTAAGGTCATCTTGCAATCCAATGATCTTTCTTTTCCTACTACTACATGACCCTCCCTATTATATGTAGCTCCAAGATGATTTATCTTTTGTACCCTCCTCTAGGCTACCTCTCACAGCCTAAAATTCATGTTCTAGCATTCCCACTTTACTTTTCAAATTAGCCAATGACTCCTTAATCTAGGAATTTTTTAGTGAACAACATCGTTAGTTCATTGGTTCTCTCTACCTTCTTCCTTTGTCCAACTCATGTAGTAGATACTTCATCCCTTTGTTCATCTTGTTCTCATTATTCAAACCTTTCATAATATTCAATAGGGTACTCATACCTTTCTCCAAATCCCTATCTTGCCTAGAATATTATCTTCATATATGTAAATAGAAATCTTTTATTATAAATTTAGGAGAGTGAAGGCCACTAACTTCAACTTATTATTCTCTCAATGGTGACCTCTTCAAAACCAATGTATGTATCAACAACTTATCTCAATAGAAAATATTGATACCAACCTCTAGTACTAATCTAATTTGAATATTTAGTGATAACCCTTGGTCTTTCAATCTATTGCATATATTAAAGATTCCAACTCCTTCACTTGATATGGTTTATAAGGACAAAATTACTTATCATTCATTATATGGTTCTCGTTCCTAAGAAATGGAATAAACTTCCAAATTTACAATTGAATTAAATAATAAAAATTTACCAAGAGCATGACACATTACATAATCAATATTTTACTATTGTCAACACATCACTAGGGATACAAAATAAACAATGATTGCAAAAATCCAACCAATGCATGTTAGAAGATGACCAAAATGCACTCTAAAAATAATTTGTGCATGGAAAATCTATTTTTAGATTATAAGATAATATGCATGACCTTTTAACTAAGTGTACACATATAAATCACATTAAAAGTATTTATAAGTAAATAAATAGATATTCAAAGTAATATTCAATCATAAACATAACCAATAAAGAAATACACCTTCAAAAACCTTCCAAGCTAAGTTATGTGGTTTTGATGAAGCAAGATTCAATGATCCCTAGTATGGTCCAAAGTATACTTGATTTACAAAAAAATGATCCAAACTTATTCTATTCCTTTACTCTTCAAACAAATGAGATATTCATAGTACTCAACCAACCAAGGATTCTATGCAATTTAAATGTATCCAAAATCTAAACAATTTTAGCACATTTCTCTTTTGGTATATGTACATTACAATTCACCTCTTCCTACACTTATACATTATTTTTAGGACTACAAAGATGATACAAATATAGATGATAAATTTTTAATATCAAGGAGATATCAATTCCTTCTAGCATCTAGATTTCTTACATGTTTCAAAAAAATATACAAGTTATTGCAAAGATCAATCTTCTTGGATATTATCTTGTTGTATGTGGGTAATTGCAAAAAGATGGGGGGGAAAGGGGATATTAAGTGGCCACTTTTTTTTTTTCTAACATCAAGAAATTATGACCTTCAATGAAAAATTGAGAATAGTTACACTCAAAATTTTAAGATGCGACAAAAACAATGTAATAAGTGCTCTGAGTCTACTTTATAAAATACAATTTTTTTTTTTTAAATGATAGAGATTAAGGGATTCAAAAAAGGGAGCCACAAAATTAGGTTTTTAAAACATGACATAGCATTTGTTGTGGCTCCCTCAAAAGGTTAGCTTTTTTTTTGTATTTTTAAAATCACTTCGGTGAGAAATTAACTAATAGCATGTAGTTTATGCCCAATTCTTTTGATAATTTTTTAATGAATATAGGATTTTTTACTAATTTTGAAGTGGACACAAATGAAAAAGAGAATTTTGGCTATGCTAACCTTATAATTTTTGAAAACTAATCAAAAATATATATATTTTCTAATATGTGTAGAATGGAGTCTAATTTATAAAAAATATAATTTATTTCAAATTTCAATGAATGGTTAAAAATTAAAGTAGAAAATACTGAACACTATTTTTCTGAAAAAAATAGACACAAACAAAAGGCATTAAAGTTGAATGGCTTAACATTTTCAAAATATAACAAAAATTACATTGTTAAATAGCTAAGAGATAGCTTGAGATTACCCACATGTGTAATTGACTCGACCTTGAAACACATGCAAACCTAATAGTTAGCATGAATGGGATAATGTGACATTTCTTAAAATATGTAGAAACATATCTTTGAAAGTTGGGAAGGCACTCCAAGCCTTTGGGTTGAAAATACAAAGCAAATACCAAGCCTAAGGCTTGGGGATTCCCAAAGAAAGAAATAATGTGTGCGTGTTATAATGCGAGCGCGTTATAATGCGAGAGCGTTATAATGTGAGCATGAACACATTATAACACACTTTTTTTATCACGCGCTCATGTTATAACACAATCGCATTATTTCATAGTTTTGACATATTTTTTGCATTTGTGCTTGAGTCGCCTAAGCAGGACATAACAGATTTGTGTTATGTCTTGCTTTGTGTTAAATTCTAGTCTATTAAATGTATGTATATATATTTGTATTTATGTATGTATGTATGCTTGTATAACATGTATGTATGTATGCATGCATGCTTGTATGTATGTAGCTAAGCATGTATGTATGTATCCATGTATGCATGCATGTATGTATGTATCAGTGTATGTATCTATGTATGCATGTATGTATGTATGTAAGATTGTATTTACATATGTATGTATGCTTGTATGTATGTAAGTATGTATGTATACCTATATGTATGTTTTTCTACTTATATGTATGTATATATGTATGTATTTAGAGAGAGGGAGAATTATAAGAGAGAGTTGTCTAGGTAGGGTTGGAGGGAGAGAGGTAGGAAGAGACCTGAGAGAGAGAGAGAGAGATACCTGAGAGAGAGAGAGACCTAAGAGAGAGAGAGAGAGAGGGAGTGGGAGAGAGGGGGTTGGAGTGAGAGGGACTTATCTAGGTAGGGTGGGAGGGATAGAGGGAGGGAGGGAGGGAGAGAGAGAGAATTATCTACTATGGTGGAAGGGAGAGAACTAAGAGAGAGAGGGAGTGGGAGATAGAGGGATTGAGAGAGAGAGACCCAGGATAGAGGGATAGGGGGTGGGAAGGAGAGACCTGAGAGAGGAGGAAGAAGAGAGAGAGGGAGTGGGAAAAAGGAGGTTGGAGTGAGAGAGACTTATCGAGGTAGGGTGGGAGGGATAGAGGGATGTGTTAGTGTGTTAAGTTTTACATAGGATAATTAACCGGGTGGGTTTTTCTTGTATTAGATAGTTGTTCACCAGTCACATTTTTTCACAGATTTAAAAATCCTATACATTATGTATTCTACATCACATCTCAATTCAATTGCTTTTCTCTAACATGGTATCATAGCTTGTCTTCTACAACCACCTTCCATACTAAGAGCTTTCACCAGGCATGATTTGAGGGAAAATTGGTGGCATTATTTTGAGGCTATTTTTTATTGAGAAAGATTGATTCCTTTTGGAGGAACGATTCTACTCAAAGAGACTCACATATTGCAGTGAGGGACTTTTCATTTTAATTATTCCCATGTCATGGCTTGATTCTGTGTTGTGTGGTGCAATTTGCATCCACAAAGGGACAACTTTGGTTCATTGGTGGCATTTTTTCTGAGGCTCGATTTTCTGCTCCATAGGCATGATTCATTGTTGTGATTAGATGTGTCTAAAATTCCATCTGCAAGCCACATTTGACTTCCTTGAAAGTGGCATTTGAAGAAAATTTTGGAGGCTGTGATTAAAGGTCTCACAGATATGATTCATCTCTATCCTGGGCATGTTTTGAGGAATCTATTTTGGCATCGACTTAATTAAATGCTTCTAACCAAATTCACTAGGTTGCCAAAATGTAGTGGAGGTGTCATTCTTTTGGAATTTTAAAAGGAAAATCTACATTTCTAGGCCATGATTTGTCCTTTGGGAAGCCAATTTTTTATTGAGAAATTTTTTTATTTTTTGGAGGCTTGATCTTGTTATTTGGAGGAATTTTTTTTCTTCTAATGCTTGATTAGAGATAGCAAAACTCTATTGCAAGTTTTTAATGGTGGCTGGGATAGGGTCATGGATGTGATTCATTCCAGGTAGGTGTAATTTTTTAGCATCATTTTGCTTGAGAGGCTGCAAAAAATTGGTTGTCCAGACGGGTACTTTCACTTTTGCTAGGTGTTTTTTCCTAAGGTTTCCCCTAAAATATTATTTAGGGTTTCCTTCTTTTTCTGGGTGTGAAAAAATTTCACCTCTTTTTTTAACTTGGCTACAAAATATTCTCACATTTGTTAGAAAACTATCAAATTCAATCCTTTTATAGCTAATGCTTTCTTTTTTGTTTGAGTTAAGGCTCATGTGGAGAGATTGGTTCACTCCTTGGTGGAAGGATCAACTTGATGTGCTTGTACAAACTTGGAAAATTTCTTGGCCACGTGGTGCTTGGTGTAACTTGCCCACCAATTTGAGCTTTCCTTTATGAAAAGATGGAAAATGGGTTTTTTGTGGTTTAGGACATAGAACAATAGATTTCACTTCATTTCATTGAAGGAAACCCCTAGAGATCTCAATCTAAGATATGCAAAGGAGAAAGAGATGTTGCAATAAGGTTTCCCTAGGGTCTGATTATAAACTAAAGAGGGGTTCACCACCAAGCTAGAGCTTGGAAAGACTAATGAAATGCAAGAATTAATGTTTAAACCTAATGTAATGCAATACTTCACTAAATGAACTAGAAAAACATGCAAAATAGAATAGAAAACTTAGAGATGAAAGGTGTGCACCTAGAAACCTAAAGAGGACTGAACAAAGACTTGAAATGTTGAAAGCACTGATTTTAATGTTGTCTGGGACTCATACACTAGATTGGGCAATTTACTCCCAAATTAGGGTTTCTGGACAAAAACTAAAATCTACCAGAGATGTGATTGAAACTCTTGAAATCTGCAAATTTGACCAAACTAGGAGTCATACGCTAGAAGTGGTGTATCAGTCTAGTTAGGATTTTTTGGAAGTTCAAAGTCCAAAACTACTCTTCAATGTTTGTTCTATCCTTTCCACCTAATTTTTAAATTTGTATCTTCAATTTGTAGCCTGTAGATGTTCTCCATTGATCTTCAATGCAAGGTGACAACTTTGACAACTTTGAACACTTGACAACTTTCTCCAGACTTGCAAATCACACACTAAAGAGAGGAAAACATGTTGTTTTGTTAGTAGAAAGGAGTTTTCCTTGGTCAAACACCATTTAGGTAATCAAACCTTGAAATGAAATTAAATAGGAAAGAAGAATGATGAATGAACAAACTAAAATGTTGCAACTTACCAAACCCTAGCAATAAATTTTTGCAAACATGCATGAAATGGCTCCAATGGATGTATATCTTGACTCCTTTTGTAATGTTATATATCTTTAATTGAATACTATTTTGAATCATAAAACCCTACATCACAATTGTTAGCTAAAAATAAACATGATGCATGATGACTTTGACATGATGCTTGATACTTGAATTATGCTCTAAAACACTTCATAATCAGCTCTTGAAGACTCTTGAGTGCTCTTGTAAACTCTTGAATTCTTTTGTAAGTTCAAATTTTCTATAAGGATTCCCATTCAACTTGCTAGGTTATATAATGAATGGTTAGGTGAAATGAGTGAAATAATCTTGTATTTATACTTGTTTATGCCTAATTTCTTGAAATTACAACACTACAAGCTGATATCAGATCTAGGAGAATAAAATCCTACCAAGAATTTGAATTAAATTTGATTTTGGGTCACACAAGAATCATATGCCAGAAGTGGTCTATGAGTCCCATTAGGCTTAATTATGGGAAGCATTTTCAAAAATGCTTAAAAAGGTGTGAAATCCAAATCAGGGCCCAAAACCCTAGGTGGGAATTATACACCCAATGTGGGATGTGAGTCCTAGATCAATAAATCTGGGCCACACAACTTCAAAACACATAAATTATGATTGGATGTTGATTTATGTCAGGATTATCCTAAAAAAGATGCATTAAATGAGGCTTGTGGATGAAAAATAAGGCCAATTAAGGCATAAAGAAGCCCAATTATATAATAAAACCCTAGAAAAGTGAGAAAGTGTGTTACAACACTTTACAACACTCTAAATAAGGCACCATAAGCTCATTTAGTTTAGAAGGGCCCAATACCTAAAGTGAATATGAGACACATTACAACACTAAATCAAGGCCATGTTAGGGTGTACTTTCTCTATCATTACATCTAGCACCCACTTTAGTGAGTGGAGGAACTTGCTTCCAACTCACACTAAAGTAGACCAGCACACATATCAAGAGGGGTCCAAATGTACCAATGCTAGTAAGATAGGATGACCATGACCGAGAGAGTTGTGCAAGCCCCCAATACCAAGGTCTTATGGCAAACCAACATAGGCACAAAAGGACACAGATGAAAATAATATAAATAGAAACAAAAAGGCATAAGCATACACTGCCAAAGAAAAAGAGAAGATAAAATCAAAATGAAAGAGGGGGATCAAGCTTCAACTATTTGGTCATCACGATGTGGATCATATCTAGGCTGTTTGTCTAAAAAATGTACACTCACTTTGAGGCAACAAAACCTCAGGCTGTATGTTGGGTGAGTAATCAAAGAGGGTGTGACACATACATACATGGCCGGTATGCACTCGCACACACACACAAGTGGCTAAGGGAAAGTCATGCCTCAGATCGGCTTCCCACCAAACCATACCAAAGTTATACCTCTTGGTAACTTTGATATGGTGCCACACAATAATGACCTTCAAGCTTCATGAGTCAAGCAAAGCTTTGTATGCTTGGAACTCATGAACAAACAAGATGGATCCATAAGCATACAAAGTGTGTTATGCAAGGTGGCCATATAACTAAAATTTCAAATGCAAAAATAATGTAAAGAACATTAAATAGAGTCTTGCTTAGTTCATGTGAGGTCTTTAACTTATGGAACATTGTGCCTAATGCCTCTAAGAGAGGATCAGTCAAAGAATAAAAGATTCACAACTTAGGGGATGTAGTGTGTTGTATCAAACCACTAAGAGGAAATTAATATGCTAAGAGAGATTGTGCTCTTGAGGGACATCACACCCATTGTCACCACAAAGTGAAAGACACATCGCATGATGTAAGAAGACTACACAATGAAACATAAAAAATGCAAAAATAATAATGTCAATGTATGCCCCCACTTTAAAAAATTTGCTAAACACCATGTTGTGAGCAATTACTTTAAAGTAGAAAATGATAAATGCTAGCGAGTATGTGCAAAATCATCATGGAAAAAATAGGCCCTTAAGTGGCAAAAAATTTAGAAAAATCAGACTTAGGAAAATTGACATAAAAATTTGAATATAAGTTATCAATATTATTTCAAAAATATGTAAGAATATAATCTATAGCAAACTAAATGTAGTTTATAAACTACTAGGTTTTTTAAAAAAAAAAAAATCTATTTGGTGAAAATTTGAAATTTCAATGTAGTAGTACTTAAATTTCAGGGAAAAAATAAGGAGTACGTGTCTTTCTGACCACCCTAACCACAATAAAATTATATTTTTTTATAAGATTTTAGATATAAGTAGAGGACTCATGTCCCATGTGATGCATATTTTTTTGTAATTTTTCTCCAAGTAAATAATTAATTATGATTTTTATTACAATTTAAAAAAACTTGTATGTCTAACCACCTTACCTTGGTCAAAACTTCATGAAATTCAATTTTTTTTTTTTAATCCTATAGTATGCAAAGCATAAAATGTGACACATGTTTTGTATTCAAAAAATGTGATACTGTTTGAAAGCTATAGATGTTTTTCAATCAGCCTATCAATTAGGACATTAGACATAATTCAAATAGAAAATTAATAATAATTACTTATTAAATTCAAAGTGAAGCATAATTTATATTTGTGGAAAGTTGAGAATTTCCTTGAAAAATCCTTTTCGTTTCATCAATTTTGGGTTAAAAAAATGTCTTAGCCACATACCCATCATATTGCCACTTTTTGGCCCATCATGATCCTACACATACACTAGCAATAAAGAAGACATAAGAGCTTATTTGGAAATCCCCATGCCAAGTCATATGTTCCCAAATAATGCTGTCATGAAAAAGGAAAAGAGAGGGTTTTCCCCCAAAATGAAACTCCAAACACATGAGGGATCCATTGATTCAAGGTCAGTATGTTCTTGCTACAATATTTTTAGAGAGCTCAGAACTATCATCATTCCCCAAATACTCATAGAACTAGAAGAATGGCACAAAGAGAGTGAAAACAAAGAAAAACCTTTCGAGTCAACATGGAAGAAACATGAATGTCTCGACACCTTGCGTCATCCCCAAAAGGAAAACACAAGACAACTGAAAAAGATAAAGGAAAATCTTCTGGGTAAAGATGGAAAAGGCATAAATGTCTCGACGCCTTGCATCATCCCCAAAAGGAAAACACAATAAAAAGGAAAGATAAAGGAAAAGAAAAAATATTTGTGACATAAAGAAGAATGAAGGTACAAATAGAGGAATGTCACAAAGAAAGAGAGATACATCAAACAAAATAGTACGGGGGATTACATTACACACATGAAATCACACAAAATGAAAAGAAATAATGCAAAAGACTAGTAAGGAATAAGTGAGTCAACGTAAAGTAGGTTGTCCACATCCCAATCTCAGTCGGTATAAATGGAAGGTAGATATCCAAAGGGAGAACAACAAATGAATTACTAGGACAAGGATATCTAATTCTTTCCCCCACTGAGTGCAAGACAAGAATGAGATGAGGTAGGTGATGAGAAGGATCATGTAATAGTGAGAATACAAAAAATTCTACAACTATTTGCATGATAAGGAGAAAAAGGACATTCTTTAAGGGATTATTATATCTAAATTTTTGAAGATTTGTTTTAAAGCACAAAACACATTGATACTATGTCCAAAAATTCTATGATATCTAAAATAAGATCTATTTTTGTTTTTAGTATTTGGAAATCAAATTTTGGTATGGGTGGTAATGTAATAAGTCCTTTGTGTAGGAGTATCTGTAAGTCTCTTTTAGTTTCATATGGTGGATAAGGGAATTGTAACTTCATTATTTTGTAAGGTCTTCATCGCTTACTAGATTCACCAATTTCTCTAGTTGAATTTTGAGGAAAAGGACCTAAGACAATCTTGTCATCCTTATCATCGTTAGGAGGCATTGGTTGTTCTTTAGGAAGGAGGACACTCATATCGATGGGATGAACTTGAAATTTTCAATTGGTATTTGTTCTAAGAGTTGATGAATTCCATGTTCACTTGTTGTATCACATCCTTGTTTACTCAAGATCATGAATCATTTTCCATATGTCTCTTCTAGGTTGATGGGAGTGTTTTTAATTCTGTTAACATAAAATGGCTAATTGTTTTCTTGAGCAGAGGAGCTAGGCTCACCTACTATAGGGAGCTTAGGTTCAACTTGTGTCTCAATTTTAGGATGTAATTAACCAAACATCTTAGGTGGTGGTATTATACAGGCTATGGGTATGTGCAGGATCATGATGGGCCAAAAAGTGGTGATATGATGGACCGTATGTGTAGGGTATGTGCCTGACGACTTTCTTTTGCCCAAAAGTGATGAAACAAAAAGGGTTTTTAAAGGATATTGTCATCTTTTCACCAATATAAATTATTCTTTACTTTAAATTTAATAAATTATTATTATTTATTTTCTATTTGAATTACGACTAAAGTCATGATTGATAGGCTGATTGAAAAGCATCTATAACTTTCAAATGGTATCACATTTTTTTAATCCAAAACATGTGTCACATTATAGGCTTCACATACTATAGGATTAAGAAAAAAATGAATTTTATGAAGTTTGATCAAGTTAAGGTGGTCACACATACGATTTTTTATATTTTTTAAAAGTTGTAATAAAAAGTTCATAGTTAATTATTTACTTGGACAAAAATTACAAAAAAATATGCATCACATCCAGACATGAGTCCTCTACTTATATATAAAATCTTATAAAAAAATATTATCATTTTATTGTGGTTAGGGGTATGTGTAGGATCATCAACGGCAAAAAAGTGGTGATATGATGGGTATGTGTAGGGTATGTGGTTGACGAATTTTTATTTTACCCAAAATTGATGAAATGGAAGGGGTTTTTAAAGAATATTCTTAGCTTTCCACCAATATAAATTATGCTCTACTTAGAATTTAATAAATAATTATTATTCATTTTCTATTTGAATTATGACTAAAGTCTTGATTGATAGGTTGATTGAAAAACATCTATAGCTTTCAAACGATATCACATTTTTTGAATCCAAAACATGTGTCACATTCTATGCTTCACATACTATAGGATTAAAAAATTGAATTTCATGAAGTTTTGACCAGGTTAAGGTGGTCGACATACATTTTTTATATTTTTTAAAAATTGTAATAAAAAATCATAATTAATTATTTACTTGGAAAAAATTACAAAAATATGCATCACATCGGGACATGAGTCCTCTACTTAAATCTAAAATCTTATTAAAAAAAAATCATTTTATTGTGGTTAGGGTGTCAGATAGACACCTACTTCTTATTTTTTCCATAAAATTTAAGTTCTACTAAATTGAAATTTCAAATTTTCACGAAATAGATTTTTTTCAAATTTTCTTAAATAAGCCTAGTAGTTTAGAAACTACATTCAATTTGCTATAGATTCTATTCTTACATATTTTTGAAATAATATAGATTACTTATTCAAATTTTTACATCAAGTTGCCTAACTTTGATTTGTCTAAATTTTCATTACCACTTAAGTGTTTATCTTTTCCATGATGATCCTACACATACCCTTAGGGTGGTTAGACAGACACCTACTTTTTATTTTTTCCCTAAAATTTAAGTACTACTACATTGAAATTTCATATTTTCACCAAATGGATTTTTTTTCTTAAATAAGCCTAGTAGTTTAGAAACTACATTCAATTTTCTACAGATTCTATTCTTACATATTTTTTAAATAATATAGATAACTTATTCAAATTTTTATGTCAAGTTGTCTAACTCTTATTTTTCTAAATTTTTCGCCACTTAAGGGTCTATTTTTTCCATGATGATCCTGCACATACCCATGTTGGTTGTTCCATGGATGGATAAAAGGATGCATTATCTATGAGGTTGTTAAGGAAATCATTTAGGAAATTATTCATGCTATCATCTTCTCTAATGATGTCAACATCACGAGGAGTACATGCATTAGGAGTTGAGTGAGCATGAGTAAGTTCAAATTCGTTAGGGTCATTTCCATAAGCACAACTTGACACATCCACTAAGGACTTCAAGGACATCCATAGTAACTTACCAAAACACATATCCATGATGAAATGCAATGCAAATTTCATATTGTAAACTATGCAACAATGTGAAATGATATGCTCTAGATGCAATTAAGAAATGCACAAGATAGACCAATTTAAACTAGATGCAATGAAGTGAATGAAACAAAAATTATGTAAACTAAAATAGAAAGTTATCAACAACAAATAGGAGCATAGAAATAAATTTTTTGAATTTTGGAAAATGCAATATGAAATCTACACTGGGACTAAAACACCTAGAGGGGTGTATGATTCCTAGTGAGGTTTTTTTTTTAAATATTAGAAAATTTCAAGTGATTTTTATTCTTTTAGTTTGTATGATTTGTAACCTAAATGTAGATGTAGATTATCAATGATTTTCAATGATGCAAGATGCAAAAATTCAACCTATATGCTCTTTCACTAATGAAAAATTTAGAAACCCTAGATTGCAATTAACTAATGCAAACCCTAATGTAAAGTTAATGAAAGCAATATATAGGACTATGATGCACTTCAAATAAGATATGATGTGTCCTAAATGTAGTTTCATTAAAATGAAAAGGTGGAAAATGGTTTCTTTGTGGTTTAAGACATAGAACAACACATTTCACTCCATTTCATTGAAGGAAAACCCTAGAGATCTCAATCTAAGATATGTAAAGGAGAAAGAGATCTTGCAATAGGGATTCCCTAGGGTTTGATTATAAACTAAAGAGGGGTTCACCACCAACCTAGTGCTTGGAAAGACTAATGAAATGTAAGAATTAATGTTTAAACCTAATACAATGTAATACTTCACTAAATGACCTAGAAAAAATGTAAAACATAGCGAAAATTTGAGAGATTAAAGGTGTGCACCTGGAAACCTGAAGAGGACTAAATGAAGACTTGAAATGTTGAAAATGTTAGTTTTAATGTTGACTAGGACTCATATGCCAAACTGTATGATTTAGTCCCAGATTAGGGTTTTTGGGTAGAAACTAAAATCTGGTAGAGATGTGATTGAAACTCCTAGAATCTACAAATTTGACCAAACAAGGACCCATACGCTAGAATTGGTGTATTAATCCAGTTAGGATTTTCTAGAAATTCAAAGTCTAAAACTAATATTCAATGTTTGCTCTATCCTTTTCACCTGATTTCTGAATTTGAATCTTCAATTTGCAGCCTATAGATGTTGTACAATGATCTTCAACACAAGTTGACAACTTTGAACACTTGAAAAATTTCTCCAAACTTTCTCCTCAATGTGTCTTCAACCTAGATCTACAAAATATGATGTTGCAACTCACCAAACCTTAAATGAAATGAAATAGGAATGGAGAATGATGAATGAAAAAAATATGATGTTGCAACTCACCAAACCCAAGCAATGAAGTGTTGTAAACATGTATGAGATGGCTCCAATGGATGTAGATCTTGAATCTTGCTTAATTATGATAGATCTTGACTTGAATGCAAGCTTGAATCATGAAACCCTTCATCACAATTGTTAGCTAAAAAAAAAACATGATGCACGAAGACTTTAACATGATGCTTGATGCTTGAATAATGCTCTAAAATGGTTGATAATTTTCCCTTGAATGCTCTTGAATTCTCTTGTAAACACTTGAATGCTCTTGGAAACTCAACTTTTCTATAAGGATTCCCATTCAACTTGCTATGTGTAAAATTAGTGAAAGAAACTTGTATTTATACTTAATTATGCAAAAATTCCTGAAATTACAACACTACAAGACAATATCAGATCTAGGAGGATAAAATCCCACCAAAAATTTGAATTAATTTTTATTTTGGGATCACATGGGACTCATATGCCCAAATTGGTGTATGAGTTCCATTAGGCATAATTTATGGGACCAATTTCAAAATTCTTGGAAAGGTGTTGTGGACACGAAAAAAGTAACCATTCTACTTTTTCTTCCTATTTAGGCCCTCCTTGTGATTTTGGCTTGATTTTTCCTTGATTTAATGTTGTAATGTGGTCAACACATTCACATTAAATCTTGGGTCCGTGTGAATCATTAAGAACTTTATGATGCCTTGTAAAAGTGTTGTGAAGTGTTGTAACCCACTTTTACACTTTTCTAGGACCTTATTAATATAATTCATCTAAATAACCTCTTTTTATCACTTACCAAGCCTTATTTCAAAGAGTTGTAAAGTTTTGTAACAAACTTTCACACTTTTCTAGGTTTTTCATCAATAATTTGACCCTTTCTTATGTTTAAATAGCCCCTTAATACACTTACACTCCCTACTTAAGTGTGTTTCAGAGAATAATCCCATTAAACATCATTTAATACTCTTTAATTCCCAACACCTATTAAAATTTCCCTGGTGGGACCAAGTCACTACTAGGGGCGACTTAGTCCCACTTGACACAAAAATCAAAATTATTGCGAGATATTATTTTCTACACCTTGAGGTCAGCTTCTGATATGGTGTTTTAAAAAAAAAATTTATAATCATGTATAAATATAGGGTTTTCCCCTCATTTTTCATCTTCTAATCTCATAATTCATTCACTCAACTATTCAAGCAAACATCAAGAATTCTAGGAATTCTTGAGCATACATCCATCTACTTGCATACCTTTAGATTTCTACTTCAAGGGTTTGGTGGGTTGTTGCATTCCATTTTGTTCATTCATCATTCTCTTTCCATTTCATTTCATTTTCAAGGGTTTAATTACTGAACTGGGGTTTGACCAAGGAAAACCCCTATTCACTAACCGTTAACCCTTTTTCCCCTCTTTGCATGTGTGTTTTGCAGGTCTTGTATATAGATTTTTCAAAGAAAAACGTGTTAAAAGGTGTCATCAATCCATAAAAGTCATTCAAAGTCAACAAAACCCTAAAAAAGCTTGGAGATCACCTATAGACTAGATTATGCAGATTCTGATCCAGAAACTTATAAAGAACAAAAGTATAGATTGAAGACTACAGATTCATGTCCTGAATTTCCTGAGATTCACATGTGGACTAAGTCACCATCTGTGGTGAATTAGTCCCACTGTCAAGGCTAAAAAGTGTTTTTCTGTAGTTGTGGATACCATTTTGGCTTAAACCTGTTCTCACAGAATTCCCCTGAAACATGACTAAGTAACCCAGCTTGGCATAAGTGTCCCAGTTGGATTCAACAATGAATTTTGGAGGATTCCAAAGCCTCTTTGCAGAACATTCTAGTTTCTAGGTGCACCTCTCTAGTCTCATTAAGTTTTGTTACAATTTGTTTGCATTCATAGGTCACTTTGCATATCACATTGTGTTTTCAAACATCTTGCATTTTATTAGTTTTGCATTAATAATCAATATATTCACCAATTTATTGCAAGTAGGAAATTACATTTAGGCATATTTAATCCATATTTTCATTATTCTTGAGTGGGGACATTGAAATTTTTGGCATACCTCTCTCCTTTTAGGTGAAAAACCATAGAAGTGTCATAGAGCCTTGTGGTGCCAAAATCTTTGTCCAAATTTTGGTGAACCTGACTCTTGAACATTTTACTTTTGATTTCAAGTGAATTTACATCCTAGGAATATCTTGCATCAACATTACATTAGGTTTGACATTGTTTTGCATCCTAGGGTTTTCAAAATTTGCATTAGTAAACAGCTCATATAGCTTGCATTTTTGCAATGCATTTCATTGAAAATTCACAAAATTTTGCATGTTCATATTATATCTGCATCTAAAAACCTAAAAATCATAAAATCCAATTAATTTTTTTTCAAAATTTTCAAAAAAATCACTACCTGGACTCATTCGCTGCCCTAGGCGACTTAGTCCAGTTGCAGATTTATCACTGTACTTTTTGGGATTTAATCTACAATGTTTGAGTTTCTATTTTTTGTTTCTACATTTCATATTTCTTTTCCAAAATTTTAGTATTAAGCATTTCATTCTTATTAGTTTACATTGCATTTGCATTCACCCCACATTTAGAGACCTTTATATGAGTGTTTGGTGCCCTATTGCCGATACCTTAGTGAGAAGAAGTTTGAGACTCATGTTATCCCACAATAACAAACTCATTGTGGATCTTGGGTTGTCTAAAGATTCCACTCCTAGTATGGAAACAAGTACAATATGGATGGATACTACCTTTAGCAACTCTTTGTCTTCCAATAACATGCAAGTTGACACACAAAATGATCATATCCCGCAAGAAAAAATCATTAACATTCATGAGGACTTAACACATCTCCAACATCAAGTAAGCCTTGAAAACATTTCAGCCACTGCAATGCTTGCCATAGAAAACATCCATCACATGCTTGAAAGTGAAGGCCTAGACATTGTGAAAAAAATAGTTGAGATATATAGAAAACATGTTCCTTCCACCTCTAGTACATCTCAACCAACAAACACTGTGGTTAGCCAAGGAGGACCTCAAACTCTTCCTCCCTCAATAATAGCCTCCATACATACCTATACCACTCCTCGTGTCACAAAAAACATTCCAACAAGTTAGTAATGTGATTCCTTCCTTGAATATTCTTGCTAGCATCCCTAATTCCTATGTGGCATCGCATGTTCTATCCTCTTCTACAGTACCATCTATAAGCATTCCATTAACTTTCCCTACCACTACATACACTCCATCACCACTTTCACTTCCACCTCATACCACTTACAATGACCCTCTCATAACACAACTCTTCCAAATTGTTTCTTCCATGCAAAAACAAATATCCACCATAAACCAGAATCAAAATGGACCACCCACCTATTATGTTCGAAGTAGCCCATTGTCTTTGGAAATATTGCGAACACTGATGCCTTAAGGAGTAGAGATGCCTAGATTTGAGAAATATGGAGGGATGGGAGATCCTTCTAACTATGTTAATGCCTACACCACCTTATTTAGTGACTTTTTCCTTGATGATAAACTATTAGGGAAAGTGTTTCCTAGGACTTTAAAAGACACTGCCTTGGAATGGTTCTCATATTTACCGAATTAAATTCTCATCTTTATCAAAAAATTTAATTCATTCATTTAATGAATTTGTTGATGCATTTATCAATAATTTCCAAGTGCATATGACTCCCAAGAAGACCTTGGATGATTTGATGAGATGCAAGCAAAATGAGGAAGAAAAGATAATTGATTTTATCTCATGCTATCAATCGCTTTATTCCCAAATTGATGTCAAGATTCCTGACCCACACCTCCAAAAGATGTTTATCAAAAATTTGCAAACATAACTTTAGGAAAAACTCACTATGATGAAATTCCCCTCCTTCATGTACTTTTCTACTTCCCTTTGCAATTATCACAATTTGGTTAGTAGTCGAGATACAAGGTCCACTTCTAGCCAAGCTGAGAAATCTAAACATTCCAACCAAAACAATTCCCAACAATTTAGAAAGCAACACAAAGGGTTCTTACATTTCAACCCCCCTCAACAACCACCTCAACCCGTCAACAACCAAGTAGAAACTATTAATTTAACCATGGTACCCTTTATACAATTCACAACTTTACCTAGTACCCTTCATAACACAATGTCCCAACTTTTACAACAACAAATGATTACCTTGCTTGCTATCAAAGTAACCAATCCTACTAAGCCTTTACCTCCAAACTTTAAGTCGAATGCTTATTTCCATTATCATAGACAAAATGGACATGACACAGAACATTGTAAGTGTCTTAAATATCTCATGCAAGACCTCATTGATTCTGGTCGTCTATCCATTGCAGGTGTTATTGATCAAGGCAATAAACTATTTGTTGCCCCTCCAAATCAAAATTTGCAAATTTTCACTAATCCACTGCTTAAACATAATGTTTCATTTGTCAAATCTAGTGAAATTACAAAGAATGATGTGATGAATGTTGATACAGATGATGAACATCATGATCCCATTCCACATACTACCCATGTTAATTGTATGGATGAAATGTTAGGTGTGATATACGTTATCCCTGGTCAGGGCTAACCTAATAAATCTCTTGATATTACTTTCTCCTCTAAGGAAATACTTTAAAATCTACCCGATGGTCCTCTTTACATAGCCAGTCATATCTATGAAAAGCCCACTAATGGGATACTAATAGACTCTGCTTGTGGAGAGAATGTGATCACCGAGGAATTTTTGGTATTACATGACCTTTATCAAGATGATTATGATAAATCGAAAGCATGGATCAAAACACATAATGTTT
Source organism: Sequoia sempervirens (assembly GCA_007258455.2). Classification (NCBI taxonomy): domain Eukaryota; kingdom Viridiplantae; phylum Streptophyta; class Pinopsida; order Cupressales; family Cupressaceae; genus Sequoia; species Sequoia sempervirens. The sequence continues at coordinate 88,910,621 of VDFB02193867.1, forward strand.
TTTCCCTCCCTAAAATAGGATCGATCATCCTTCCATTATAAATAGGACCAAAAACATTGGATGTCACATTCCCCATCATCCCGCAGTTACACTAGCTTCATTTGCAGCTAGGAAATCCATGGCTTCACTCAATGAAATTTGTCCCTTTGGTTATACACAAATGCTTAAATTTTCCACTTGAAAATAAAATATTCACTGTTCACCATAGCAGCTTTAACCCCTTATCTTCCAGAGGAAAATTTTCCTTAGAATCCCTTTTTTTTTGGCCCATGGAACCTATAACACCTCGACAATACGTCTTTTTCATTGCTTACCAAAAATCTAAAGCAAAGAAAATAGTAGAATTGTTTCTCTGCAACATGTCCCCGTCCACTTCTGAGAATTCTATCCTAGATGAAACCATGCTTTAACCTGAACAATGACCAACCAACCAAGCTCAACCAACACTATAAACTTCCCCAACATTTTCTAAACAACCACAAGATAATGAAAACAACTCTATCATGCCTCCTCAAATAAAACAAGTTTACAAAGCAAAGGATAAAGTGGATGAACAACCTTCCATGGTTTCTTTCATTCCTCCCCTTCAAGAAGAAAAGCAGCCTATGGTTGATCAACCTACTCCTTCACAAACACAACTTGACAACAAAACCAAAAGAAATAAAGGAGCTAGAGAGCATAGGCATAGACATCGTGCCCTTGCTCATAAGTTACTTGAAGAAGAAAAAAAAGAAAATCACAATCCACACTTGACATAAGCGATGCATGATGAATCTCCTCCCCAACCACAACAAAATGAGCCAATTCAACAATAACAACATGAGTAACACTCTTCATTGGACATTATCATTTTTCCTCCCATTGTGATTAATATGGATGACAATGATGAGATCACTAAATTGACAAAGAGGAGCATAATGATTTGAACACATTGTTTTCCTCTTCCATGAGCTTAAACGACAAATCTCCTATCAAGAGCATTGAACCTGATGTTTCCCTTAGTTCGAAACTTTCTCTTGTCCCTTTGGCTAGTTTTCTACCCTCAGCATATCATGAACATGACTGGGAGGTGGATGATTTACTCGACAGTTGACTTGCATTTTCCTTACTAGTCTTTTTGCACTTTCTCTTTCTTTTTCTTTTGGGTGCTTGCATGTGCATAATGTGATCCCCCGTGATGTTTTATTTGATGTTCTCTCTCTTTGTACCATTCCTCTATTTGTACATTCATTCTTCTCTATGTCGTACATCACTTTTTATGTTTTCTTTTTGTCTTTTTCTTATGTTTTCCTTTTGGGGATGACGCAAGGCATTGAGACATTCCATGTATCTTTCAGGTTAACCTAAATGGATTTCATTTTCTTTTCCTTTTCTTTTTGTCTTTTCCTTGTGTTTTCCTTTTTGGGATGAAACAAGGCATTGAGACCATGTCTCTTTCATGTTGACCCAAAATGCCTTTTTCTTTGCCTTTTCTTTTTGTATTTTCTTTTGTTTTCCTTTTGGGGATGAAACAAGGCATTGAGACATTCGATGCCTCTTTCAGGTTGACCTAAAAGGATTTTTTCTTTTCCTTTTCTTTTTATCTTTTCTTGTGTTTTTCTTTTGGGAATGACACAAGGCATTGAGACATTCCATGTCTCTCTCATGTTGACCCAAAATATTTTCATTTTTCTTTTTCCTTTTCTTTTTTTCATTTGGCTTGTGTTTTCCTTTTGGGTATGATGCAAGGCATTGAGACACCCTATGTCCTTTCATGTTGACCCAAAAGGTTCTTTCATTTTCTTTTCTTTTTCTCTCTTTGTGTCATTCTTCTAGTTCTATTTATTTGGGGGATGATGATAGTTCTAAGCTCTCTACACAACATTGCAACAAAGAACATACTTACCCCAAATCCATATATCCCTTATGTGTTTGGTGTTTTATTTTTGGGGGTAACCCCTTCCTTTCCTTTTCCTTTCCTCCACATGACGTAGCCTTACTCAGAAACATATGACTTGGCATAAGGGATTTCCAAGTTGGATCTCATGTCTTCCTTTTTGTTTGCATTTTTCATTTTCTACTTTAAAGTAATTTCTCATAGTATCATGTGTAGAAATTTCTTTAATTTGGGGGCATACATTTGCATTATTATTTTCCATATTTCTTTTTCTTGGTTCTTTGTGCAGCCTTGTTACTTCATACGATGCATTTTTCACTTTGTGGATGACATTAGGTGTGATGTCCTTCGTGATCATGATCTATCTTATCATATTACATTCCTCTTAGTGTCCTGATGTGGCACACTACATCCCCTAAGTTGTGAATCTTTTATTCTTTGACCGGTCCCCTCTTGGAGAAATTAGACACAATGTTCCCTAAGTTAAAGACCTCACATGAACTAAGCAAGACTCCTTTGAACATCTTTTGCATGTTGCATTTTTCATTTATTATATGGCCACCTTGTATAACACATCTATTGGCAACACAAGGGTAGACAATTGAGAGGGGGGGTGAATCAATTGTCACCAAAATTTAAACTTATTAAACTTGTTCTTAGATCTGATTAATAACCACGAAAGCATAAATAATTACCACATCAGAAACAGAAAGAACACTAAGATTTTTTACGTGAAAACCCTGATAGGGGAAAATCACAATGGAGCTTATTCCACAAGATTATACCCTATTAAAAGTATAAAATAATAAATGGGGAATGCACATGCATTCAGACACACTACCTAGAGATCACTACTCAAATACAATAAGGCTTACTACCCAAGGAAGATACATTGTCTTACAAAAATATTTGAATTACATCCACAAGATTTTGAACTGAGAAAATAGCATCTACTCATGCCAGATTACAGTTCTGGTTAAGGACATAAACTCTGCTCACTCTTCTTCACACTTAAATTCTACCTTCGAATGATTAGAACATTATTCCCACATAGGAATCACACACTTCACTTCACCATCACATTAAAATGATAAAAAAATCACCCATATATATCTGTAGCCAAAAATAACATCATCTACATGTCAACTTCAATAAAATATAAAAATGAATACAAATTGTCGGCCCAAAAAATGAATAATTATCAATGTGAATCAACCAACGTCAACCAAAACATAGTGAAGACCCAAAATAATATCCTCAAACATGAAACATCTTCAATAATTACTCCTCAAAGATCCACAACATGCTACAAACACCCTGTTGGCCAAGAATATGAAAAACATGAATACACAAAAGAAAATCTTCAATCGCGAGCACATCGATCAATGTTGACATACAACATAGATATTGCATGATCTAGAAACATCCACAAGCATCATGAATTACTATAGAAGCATCAAAAATACTTCACATTACCAAAATCATATCATCTTCTTTCAGGAACACCAACTGAAGCAACAAAAAAATTCTCAGAACACAGATACTCATAACTTGATCAAATCTTCATGCGGATCTCTAAGACTTAACATGGATAAACTAGATATACTTGATAAGAAACCATTTAATCCACAACCTCTGATCATCAACATACTAAGCTAGTCATGACCAGTATGTTGGTCATACTGAACTTCTTTGCACCACTAACAACCTGCAACTTTATTACAATTTTCTCAATATCCTCAACATATAGAGCCTATAATTCCAATAGTGTCAATAGTGTTGACATCAATGAAAAACACATATTAAAAACACCCAAAAATATCCCCCTTTGGCATTGATGGCAACACATGATGTGAGAAACACCATCAACACAACCTTCTCTTAGCACTTTCTCCCCCTTAGGTTTTGACTCTTCTACCTAGATAATTCACAATTTTTCACATGACTCTTCTCCCCCTTTGACATAAATGACAAAGATAATGTGTATATTTCTCCACACAAGCTTTGAACCACATTTCTAAACATTTAACTACTCCCTCTGAGTATCAACACCACAACATCAATCTAGAACAAAATATGACTATGAAATGCACAAACTGGTGCAATTCAATGCATCTTAGTTCTAATTAGGAGGGTTAATCACCCCTAGCTTCCTCTGGGATACTCAAAGTATCCTTAGGAAAAGGCTTAGTAAAGATATCTGCAATTTTTTCCTTAGTGGGCACATACTCCAATCTGACTTCCTTTTCACTCACCTTCTCTCTCAAAAAGTGAAACTTGATAGATATATGCTTGGTTTTTGAATGCAGCACCAAATTCTTAGAAATGTTAATTGCACTTGAAGTATCACAAAATATAGCAATAGGTTCATCATACACAACTCTGATATCTTTCAACATCTGCTTCATCCACAATACTTGAGTACAATTGTTAGCAGCAACAATGTATTTTTCCTTTGCAGTAGATAAAGAAATGCATTCTGCTTCTTACTTAAACATGAAATCAACTTCTTTCCCAAGAAAAATGCACCACCACTAGTACTCTTTCTGTCATCCACATCTCCTGCCCAATCAACATTAGTAAAATCACTCAAAGTAAAGTCATCCTCTTTAGGATACCATAGGCCAAAATCAACTATCCCCTTAAAGTATCTAAAAATCCTCTTCACAACAGTCACATGAGATTCCTAAGGATCAGCTTGAAATCTTACAACAATGCATATGACATTCATGATATGAGGTCTAGTTTGAGTCAAATAAATCAATCCACCAATCATGGATATGTATCTAGTCTTATTTTCTTTAGGAGAATCATCATCTTGTGTCAACTTACATCCGGTCACCATAGGTGTACAAATTGGCTTTGAATCTTCCATACCAAACTTCTTTAGCAATTCTTTCACATACTTGGACTAAGATATAAAGATCCCTTTGTCTAGCTAAGTAATTTGCAATCCCAAAAATAATTTCATTTCTCCAATCATAGACATCTCAAACTCACTCTGCATCCCATTAGAGAACTTCATGCTATCAGCGGTACCTTTATTAAATCCAAGAAATGATATCATCAACAAAGAATTCAACAATAAAATCTCTATCATGATCAATCTTGAAATACAAAATACTATCAACAGTACCTTTATTAAATCCAAGTATCAACAAATACTTGTCCAATCTGGCATACCATGCTCTTGGGGCTTGCTTATGTCCATACAAAGCTTTCTTTAACCAATAAACCATATATCCTTGATCAGTCAATTGAAATCCATCATGTTTCTCAATATACACTTCTTCTTAAAGTTAACCATTTAGAAATGCTAACTTGACATCCATCTGATAAACCTTGAAGTTTTTGTAAGTAGCATAAGTAAGAAATAATCTCACAACTTCAATCCTAGCAATAGGGTAAAAAGTTTCTTCAAAGTCAATTACTTCCATCTGTGAATATCCTTTACACACCAGTCTTTCTTTGTTTCTAACAACTTCACCTTGCTCATTCAATTTGTTCTGAAAGACCCATTTAGTTCCAATTACATTTTGTCCTTAGGTCTAGGAACAAGAATCCATGTATCATTCTTCTCAATTTGCAATAGCTCTTCTTTCATTGCTTCCATCTAATGTTCATCTTTCATGCTTCATTGACACTATTAGGCTCAGTCTTTTAAATCAAACAATATTCTTCTGCAATTCTTCTCCTAGTTTGAACACCTTTGTTATTATCGCCTATAATCTGATCTTCTGAATGATTCAGTCATACATACATTGGAGTCTTAGGATGTTCTTGAACTTCAAGCTCTTGTGATCTCACTTCTGCACTTTCACTAATTCCTTCCTCATGGCTTCCCTGATTCATCAGAATGATATGCACTTGATTCGGCATCTGAACTGAACTGACATTTTGATCATCTAAATCATATCCATAGGTTTTTGATGGTCTAATTATGTCTTCATCAACCTTGACATTAGCACTTTCAACTACTTTCCTCATTCTCTTGTTGAAGCACTAGTAGGATTTACTTTTAGTAGAGTAACCAAGAAAGATTCCTTCATCACTCCTAGCATCAAACTTTCCTATATCTTTATCTCTTTGGATATAGAATTTACTCCCAAATATTTTGAAGTATCTAATAGCAGGCTTATGATCAAACCATAGCTCATAAGAGGTCTTACCAATATCACTTTTGATATATACCTGATTAAGAGTGTAAACAACAACACTCACAACTTCTCTCTAGTAGATATTTGGGACACTTCCTTCTAGCATCATAGACCTAGCAACATCTAGAACTATCTTGTTCTTCCTTTCCACAACTCCATTTTGTTGAGGGGTCCATAGGGAAGATAATTGTCTCTTTATCCCATGCTCTTCACAAAAGGAATTAAACTTACCAAAAATTAATTCACCACCTCTATCTGATCTCAGACATTTAATCTTCAGACCTGTCTTTTTCTGAACCTTAGCCTTAAAAATATTGAATTTCTTTAGAGCTTCAAAATTTTCCCTTAAGAAAGCAACCCACATCAATCTAGAATAACTTCATCAGTGAGTAACATGAAATACCTATCTCCTTGTAAATTTTTGACTCTAGAAGGACCACACAAGTCAGTATGCACAAGCTCCAATACTTCATTTGAACAATGTTGTTTGCTCTGAAATGAAACTCTAGTTTGCTTCCCTAACTGACATTCCTTGCATATGGTATTAGTAGGCTTTACCAACTTGGGAAGATCTCTCACAGCCTGAGTAGAACTTACCTTGATAATATTTTCAAAGTTTACATGACACAACCAACTTTCATCAACTTGAGCAATCAGACAACTTTTACTAGCAACACTTAGGTGAAATATATTACCTTTTGTTTGTGTACCTGATGCGATCACATATTCAAAAATCTGCAATATTCTATATTTTTCATCCTTGAATTGAAGATTGTATCCCTTGTCAACCATCTGTCCAACACTTAAAAGATTATGCTTCAAACCTTCCACATATAGAACATCATCAATATTATTCTTACCATCAAGAGAAATGGATCTTCTGCCATGAATTACACCAACTTTATCATCACCAAATCTTACAACACCACCATCATACTTTTTAAGACTCACAAATTTACTTTTATCACTTGTCATGTGATGAGAGCATCCATTTTCAATCACCCATTCATCCTTGTCTTTAATTTTGGCTTCCAAAGCTTTCTTCGCATTCATGCAACTAGCAGATTTAGTAGGTACCAGATCATTTCCTTTATAGCAATAAATACCCATTCATCTTCACTTGCATTCCCTTTATCAAATTCATCATCTGTCACACCTTCACCAGTGGCATGTAATAACACTTTCTTTGGAATCTAGGCTTGCTAGGTGTTGGCTTAGGAACTCTTTCTAGACACCTTGTGGAAAAATGACCTATCTTATTGAAAGAAAAACATTTAAGAGGAAATTTCCCTTTATACTTACCTTCTCCTCTGGGTACCCTCTTCAAAAGAAGTGCTTCAAGCTCATATAGCTTTCTCTCTTCTTCTTCAATCTCTCTCATTTCTTGCTCATACCTGGACAAGTTTCTAGAAAAAAATTCTCCTAGATCATATCTCTGCTTATATTTTCTAGAGGTACTCGCTTTGAATGCAGATTCTATCTTAGGAAGAGAATCACCAAACTCACTTAACTCAAAAGTAGCAAGCTTACCAATCAACATGTCGCTGGTTACTTTTGTCACAGTCCAAATTTCCTCAATAGCAGCAACTTTGTGTTTGTATGTAGTAGGAAATGATCTGAGCACTTTAGCAACAATCTTTGATTCATCCAATATTACACACAAGTTCATTCACTCTCTGCATAAAGGTAGTGATGTTCTCATCTTCACCCATTTTCAATGTTTCATATTTCCCTTTCAGACTTTTCAGCTTAGAAATCTTCACATGGGCATCACCTTCATACAAAGTTTCCAACTTTTTCTAGATCTCATAATCAATCTTCAAATCCATTACATTAGTCATCTTGTAATCAGTCAAAACACTCAACAATGCTTCCTTAGCCCTGATATTGTACTCAAAATATTTAATCTCACCTACAGTAGAAGGACCATTCTATGGGATGATATACCTATTCTTTGTAATGTTCCAATAAGGTTCACCAATGCATCTCAGATGACACTCCATTTGAGTATTCCACAAACAATAATTTTTTCATCAAATCTCAGACTATCCTTCTTATATGTCACCATCCTGAATCACCTCAAGCTATTAAACTTCTTCCAAGGAACCTACTTTGATACCAATTTTTGAAAACACAATGACAAACAACTAAGAGGGACGCAAATTAGTTGTCACAAAAATTTAAACTTATTAAACTTGTTCTCAGATTTGATTAATAACCATGAAAGAATAAATCATTACCACATTAGAAACACACATAACACTAAGATTTTTTACATGGAAACCTTGTTAGGAGAAAAAAAATGGTGGAGGTTAGTCCACAAGATTATCCCCTGTTAAAAGTATAAAATAATAAATGGGGAATGCACATGCATTCAGGAACACTACCTAGAGCTCACTACTCAAATACAAAAAGGCTTACTACCCAAGGAGGACACACTATCTTATAGAAAGATTCAGATTACATCGACAATATTTTGAACTGATAAAATAGCATCTACTCGTGCCTGATTATAGTTTTGGTTAAGCACATGAACTCTACTCACTCTTCTTCACACTTAACTTCTTCCTTTGAATGATTAGAACATTATTCTCACACAATACTCACACACTTCACTTCACCATCACATTCAAATGATAAAAAAATTGCTCATATATATCCACAACCAAAAATAACATCATCTACATGTCAGATTCAATAAAATATAAAATGAATACAAACTGTCGGCCCAAAACATGAATAGTTATCAATGTGAATCAACCAACATCTACCAAATCATAGTGAATACCCAAAATAATATCCTCAAACATGAAACATCTTCAATAATTATTCCTCGAAGATCCACAACACGCTACAAACACCTCGTCGGCCAAGAAGATGAAAAACATGAATACAAAAGAAAATATTCAATCGCGAGCACACCGATAAATGAGGACATACAATATAGATAGAGAATGATCTAGAAACATCCATAAGCATCATGAATCACTAGAGAAGTATCCACAACACTTCACGTTACTAGAATCACATCATCATCACATCATCTTCTTTTAGGAACATGAACTGAAGCAACAAAAAAAACTCTCAAAACACAAATACTCATAACTCGATCAAATCTTCATGCAGATCTCTGATACTTAACGTGGATAAACTATATATAATAAAAAAGAAACCCTTTAATTTAAAACCTATGATCATCAACATACTAAGCTAGCCATCAGTATGTTAGCCATATTGAACTTCATTGCACCACTGACAACCTGCAACTTACTTTATTACAATTTTCTCAATATCCTCGACATATACAACCTCTAATGCCAATAGTGTCAATATTGTTGACATCAATGACAACTACATATCAACAACATCCAACAACATCTTGCCTGTGTGTGGTTCCATTGCATTTGTTCATGATATCCAAGCATACGAAGTTTTGCTTGTCTCGTGATGCTCAAAATTTATTTTCTTTTGTGGCACCTTATTAAAGTTATCAGGAGATATAACTTTGGTATGGTTGAGTGGGAAGCCCTTTTAGAGGCATGACTTTCCCATAGCCACCTACATGTGTGTGAGTGCACACTAGCCATGAGTGTATTTTTGTCACCTTTTAGGTCTTCTCACCCGACAAACAACCATGAGTTATGTCGCCTCAAAGTGAGTATGTATTTTCTTTTTTGGACAAACAACCTACATCTGATCCACATTGGGATGGAAAAATGATAGAAGATTGATCTAATTCTCTCTCTCTCTTTTCTTCTCTCTTTTTCATCATCATTTTGATGTGTGTTCCTTTGTGCTTATGTTTAGTTTACCATGGGATCTTCATCCCTGAGGCTTGATCATCCCTCTTGATCTTTTTTGTCTCATCTTGCTAGCATTAGTTAAATGGAACCCCTCTTTATTGCATGTGGGTCTACTTTAGTGTGATTTTGAAGCAGGTTAATCCTCTCACTAAAGCGGGTGCTAAATGTCGACATGGAAAAAGTAACGCTTCTACTTTTCCTTCCTAGTTAGGCCTTCCTTGTGATTTTTGCTTGATTTTGGCTTGATTTAATGTTGTAATGTGGTCAACACATTCACATTAGGTCTTGGGTCCTTGTGACTCATTAAGAACTTTATGATGCCTTGTAAAAGTGTTGTGAAGTGTTGTAACCCACTTTCACACTTTTCTAGGACCTTGTTAATATAATTCATCTAAATAACCTATTTTTATCACTTACCAATCCTTATTTCAAAGTCTTGTAAAGTGTTGTAACAAAATTTCATGCTTTTCTAGGCTTGTCATCAATAATTTGACCCTTTCTCATGTTTAAATGACCCCTTAATACACTTATAGGCCCTACTTAAGTGTTTTTCAGAGAAGAATCCCATTAAACATCATTTAATACAATTTAATTATTGACACCCATTAAAATTTCCTTGGTGGGACCAAGTCGCCACTAGGGGCGACTTAGTCCCACTTGGCACAAAAATCAAAATTATTTCAAAATTTTGGCAGGATATTATTTTCTAGACCTTGAGGTTGGCCTGTGATGTGGTATTTTTGGGAAATTTTGTATAATCATGTATAAATATAGATTTTTCCCCTCATTTTTAATCTTCTAATCTCATAATTTAGTCACATAATTATTTAATCAATCATCAAGAATTCTAAGCATTCTTGAGCATACATTCATTGGAGCATCTACTTGCATATCTTTAGATTTCTACTTCAAGGGTTTGTTGAGTTGTAGCATTGCATGTTGTTCATTCATCATTCTCTTTCCATTTCATTTCATTTTCAAGGGTTTAATTACTAAACTGGGGTTTGAAGAAGGAAAACCCCTATTCACTAATTGTTAACCCTTTTCCCCCTCTTTACATTTGTGTTTTGCAGGGCTTGTATGCAAATTTTTCAAAGAGCAAGGTGTTAAAAGGTTTCATCAATGAATAAAAGTAATTCAAAGCCAACAAAACCCTAAAAGAAGCTTGGAGATCACCTACAAACCATATTGTACAAATTCGGATCTAGAAACTTATCAAGAATAGAAGTACATATTGAAGACTACAGATTATTGTCCCAAATTTCTCGAGATTCATAGGTGGACTAAGTTTCCATCTTTGGTGAATTAGTCCCACTGTTAGGCTTGAAAAGTGTTTTTTTATAGTTCTAGATACCCTTTTGGCTGAAACTTGTTCCAACAAAATTCCCCCAAAACAGGATTAAGTCGCCCAACTTGGTGTAAGCATCCTAGTTGGCTTCAACAATGAATTCTATGATATTCTAGAGCCTCTCTGCATCACATTCTAGTTTGTAGGTGCACCTCTCCAATCTCATTAAGTTCTGTTACACTTTATTTGCATTCTAAGGTCACTTTGCATATCACATTGTGTTTTCAAGAATGTTGCATTTTATTAGTTTTACATTAATAATCAATATCTTTCATTAGTTTATTGCATTTAGGACATTACATTTAGGCATATTTCATACATATTTGCATTAGTCTTGAGTGGGGACATTGCAATTTTTTGCATACCTCTCTCCTTTTAGGTGAAAAATCCTAGAAGTGTTAGAGAGCCTTATGGTGCCAAAATCTTTGTCCACAGGTGTAAAATCTAGATCAGGACCCAAAAACCCTAGGTGGAACTCATATGACCAAGGTCGTGTCTGAGTCCCAAATCACTAAATTTAGGATTCACAACCTAAAAAACACTTGAATTATGATTGCATGTTGATTTATGTCAGGATTATCCTCAAAAAGATGCATGAAATGAGGCTTGTGGATGCAAAAAAGGGCCAATTAAAGCATAAAGAAGCCCAATTATTTAATAGAACTCTAGAAAAGTGTTAAAGTGTGTTACAAAACTTTACAATAGTCCAAATAAGGAAGAAATAAGCTCATTTAGTTCACAAGGGCCCAAGACCTAGTGTGAATATGTTAGAAATATTACAACACTAAATCAAGGCCATGTTAGGGAGTTCTTTTTCCATCATTACATCACACTAGTTACAGTTGATTCTTTCACTAATTTAAAGAAAGCATAATAGTTAACTTGAACTTAAACTAAAGTGGTATAGAATCAACGAGCAACTTCAAAATTCAAATGCCCCTTCACTTTGGTGCATGAGATATGATTTAATATTCCTTATAAGTATCACACACATCTTGGTGTCCTTTGACCTGGGCATTGAATTGGGAGAAAATGCATCATTTTCAACAATAACAACAAAAAAATCTCCAAAGAATTTGGTCCAACACAAGCACCTACCTCCACTTTTTCTTTAGTTATTTATCAAAATGTGTAGTCCACATTGGCACTAATTCATTCATCTTCTCCATATATGGATGTTGGTAAATTGAGTTTTGATCTTTTGATCAAAGGTGGTTTTTTCCATTTTTTGTTGTATCTTGGCAAAAGATTTCAACTCTTCTTAAAGAGATTGGAGTTTTACCTTGTTATTAACCATGTTGTCAATACCCTCTTGGGTGACCTAACCATGCATCAATCTCTACAATTCTTTTATCATCTTTTTTGGTTCTCTTATGAGCACAAGACTATTCTAGAATGTGTATCCTAGGTCCTGAATGGCTTTCTATATGTCATTCATTATTTTCTTTGTTTGATTCTTGTCATTATTCAATTTTATCTCGCATTTATTCAATGTATTAGCTTGGAGTTCTGCTACCCTTATCAAAATAGGAATTGGTTCCCATTCTTCATCTTGAATTATTACAGCTTTACACAATTCCTCTTCTTTAGTTTCATTCATTTGCGGAGGATTGGAATATATTCCTCCCATACCAATGATTCTTTGTCAATGTTTAAAGCAATCTGTTGGGCATGGATATCTTCATCTCTAATGGTATGGTAGATTTTTACTAGTTGCTTCAAAATAGTCTCTACAAACTCCAAGAAATTATCCTTTCTTTGTTGCACAATTGGGAGCCATCTCTTAGGGTGTGAGGGCCTAATCTCACCCTTCAATGTAGCTAGAAGAGAATAATTGTGATCTTTATCATTTACAAGATCAATGAGATTACTTATACAAGTTGTTAACTATTTGACTTGAACTTTAAGCTCATTTTTTGTGTTCTCATCCTTTTGCATCATTCTCAGGCTGTTAGCTACTCACATCTATAATTACTACTATTTACCATCCCTTGTTTGTACCCCTAGATCCACCTAATGGATTTGGTAATCATTAGGTGTCATCTCATATTCCATCTTGTCTACCAAAGGGACTGTTATCTTCGCTATTTTGTTTCCTTGTTCATCCATTCAGATGGTATAAATCCTTTGAGACTTCTTCTTTCTTATTCTAGTGGATTGGAAGGCCTCTAATAGCACTATTAAGCTTGGCTCTATATTTTCTACATAAGTCCTCTTTAGTTTCTTCATGGTTATGTTTATCCACATAGGTATTGCAATAGATGTGCCTCTTGGAGGATTCAAGGCTATCCTTGTATCCTATGAAGTATCAATGTTTACCTTTGGTTCTTCTTGAGTTTTCTTTTCCTCTTCTTGAGCCTTTTCTTGGTGTACTTCCTCACTTTTAGGCCTCTCTTTAGCAACTTTCTCTTCTTTGTTGGCCTCTGTTTCAACCTCATTTTGTTTCAATGCCCCATATTGAGAAATGTTCTCATCTATGTGAGGTCTTTCTTTATTCACTTCTTGTAACTCTTCTTCAACATTTACATTAAGGGGAACATTTTGAAACACGGGTATGTGCAGGATCATCATGGAAAAATAGGCCCTTAAGTGGCAAAAATTTTAGAAAAATTAGAGTTAGGCAACTTGATGTAAAAATTTGAATAAGTTATCTATATTATTTCAAAAATATGTAACAATAGAATCTATAGCAAACTGAATTTAGTTTCTAAACTACTAGGTTTGTCTCAAAAAAAAAATATCTATTTGGTGAAAATTTGAAATTTCAATGCAGTAGTACTTAAATTTCAAGGAAAAAATAAGAAGTAGGTGTATGTCTGACCACCCTAACCACAATAAAATGATAAAAACAATTATAATGTTTTAGATATAAGTAGAGGACTCATGTCCCAATGTGATGCATATTTTTTTGTAATTTTTTTCCAAGTAAATAATTAATTATGAATTTTTTATTACAACTTTTAAAAAATATAAAAACTCATATATCTGACCACCTTAACTTGGTCAAAAATTTATGAAAGTCATTTTTTCTTTTTTTTAATCCTATAGTATGCAAAGCATAGAATGTGACACATGTTCTAGATTCAAAAAATATGATATTGTTTGAAAGCTATAGATGTTTTTCAATCAGCTTATCAATTAGGACTTTAGTTGTAATTCAAATATAAAATGAATAATAATTACTTATTAAATTCAAAGTAAAGCATAATTTATATTGGTGGAAAGCTGAGAATCTCCTTTAAAAACCCTTTTTGTTTCATCAATTTTGAGTAAAAAAAAGTTGTCAGCCACATAGCCATCATATTGCCACTTTTTGGCCCATCATGATCCTGCACATACCCACACATCATTTCTTTCCTTTTAAACTTCCTCCTCCCTAGGAGGATCCTTCTCCAATTCCCCTTCCTTCACAACATCCCTAGTATAAATTTCTCCTTTCCAAGGTAATTCACTAGTTGGGAGGGTAGTAGTTGGTAATGGAGGTTGAGGTGGTGGTACAAGTGCTCTTCTATTTGGTAATGGAGGAGGACTTGGTAGTGGTGACGTATGAGGAGGGGTAGAGGAGTAGGCCTCTGTAGTTTCCTACTAGGCTACTCTTTTCTTTAGTTGCTACCCTCATTCTCCTTCTCTGATATAATTGTTCACCTTCTGGCTACCCCTCTTCCTCAAAAGCAATGTTGATGGGCCCCTTTTCATTCCTTTTCTTCATTTCTTCTTTATTAGGCTCGCCCTTGTGTTTATTTTTGGTTGTAGGAAAAAAAAAAAGGTTTCTCATGTTCTTTATTCATAGTTTATTTAGCTGAAGCATCTCCCTTATTATTTTCAACATATTTTGGCTTCTTTGGTGGTTTAGCCATGGTAAAAGGTGCAACTAACTAGCATTGAGAGCATACCACCACCTATTGAGTCCTATCTTTAATATTATTGTTCTCTTTGATTAAACAATCCATATTAAAAATAGGAACATGAGAGATCCTTTGGGAAGCATAGGTTGGATCTAAAGCGTTCTTGTCTTCTACTTGTTCTTTGAGAATCCTAACCTTTATAAAAATGTCGCATTAAAAATATTGTCAATCAACAATAATCTCTCAATCCAATTTTAAATTCTCCCTCATAATTCACCCAATGATCTTCAAATTTGGGCTCATGGATGAAGTATGCTCTCATTACTTTGTTGATATTTCTAAATAGGGTGAAATCTCCCTTGAGAATCATTGTACAAATCATAATTGTACCTAGCCATATCAAGCTCTGCATTTTTAGTATTCTATGTATTTGCACAAGAGTACACTCCTAATTGAATTGGAAAACCATATTCATGATTATTGTTTCCTATAATTAGTTTTTACACTTCAATGATTTGTCTGTAAAGCTCCAGTAGAAGCAACTTATCTGATGGATACTTGGTAAGCTTGTATGGCATCTTGTGAAAACCTGCCACTTTGATGTAGGTAAATGTTTTGTACTAGATGAATCAGTACCCAATTTCTTCAATCATTATCATTTCTTCCAAGGAGATTCTCCAAGAGAAGTATCCTTTCAAGCCCTAAATTATCATATAGATGAAATTATCATTCACAACATAAAAATAGCCAAAATAAGCCTCTTGCTCCAACTAGGGATAATGTTTATAAACAATAACTTCTCCCAATTCATAAGAGCTAATCTTGGTGAATCTTAGGAATGAGGCCTATGAAACTAGTAAATATACAAGGTATGAATTCATAAAAAACATACTGAATGAGAGAACGTTGTAAATTTATTCATGAATGGTGTCACTGATAAGGTGAGACAAATCAACCTTCTTTTTTTGCAAATAATTGATGATCTTAATAAATATCAGCATCCAAGGATAAAAATCCTTTGCATTAGGTTTCCCAAACACTCAAATCAACAAGATAATTGGGTCCTTGACATCTTTATACTCACTTATGTGTTGTATCCTTTCCAACTCAGGATTCTCCAATAAGTGATCATTTATGTAACTCAAATGATTAATTAGAGCATCATAGAATTACTAGAAAACCTTTTGCATATCTACTACTTTATACTCTAGATGAACCTTTTGCATATCTACTACTTTATACTCTAGATGAGTAGGGATTATGAAAACCTTCTCAATCATCTCAAAAGTATGATCTAGCACTATCTCTCTATTGGATCGCTTAATCTTTCAGGTCTTGTGGTTGTACAGGTGGGAACATGTTAATACCAATTCTAAAGATTGAACTATAATCGAGAAATGAACATCTTCCACCAATCCTAATTTAGAAAGATCCATAGCCATTGAAGTCTAAGAACTAATTTCACTAATCCTTCATTTGAATTCATCTAGATTGACATGCCCTAGGCTAGTGTCTGTAATGTCATTGTATGAGGAGCACAGCTTAGATAGTGGATAATAACCTTTGAACTAGAACTTCATTTCATTAGAATCCGTAGGTGGCATCCTTTCTACAAACATAAGTACCACATATTACCATTTAAATCAAGACAAGAAACCCCATAAGACAAACCAAGTTAGATACCATAATCCTTGTATTCCAAAGTCATACCCTACTATAAAGAACTTTAGAAGGTTTCGGGAATCGACCTCTGGTCTTACCCTTTATCTTGTTCATAAAGATGTATATTTCAAAGTTAAACTTTCTTTGTATGGTTCTTCGGATGATGGGGCTCAGACTTCCCTTATACTCCTCACTCTAAGTCACGGATCTTAAGGAATGATAGGTTTTAAATGAGGATCGGGGATTGGGGATCCCCTTTTCCCCTTTCTTAAAAAGCCCATCCTTTTTACTAGGTTTTATGCCATCGGGCATTGGAAGTAAGAAATCTTCATTTCAATTCTCTTGTAGTGGGAAGTTTATGAAGATATATTTTTCTCTTAATCAAGTATTGGGGATCAGAGATCCCTCTTACCTCCTCCATTATTATTATTGGCATAATGTAAATAGTATTCTCGACTCTTGATGTCTGAGAGGTTTTGGGAATCAGCGTACAAATTTTTATCTTTCATCTTACCATTTAGTTCTAGTACAGGTTAAAGTGAAATCCCAACACCCAAAGTCTGTTTATCATTTCGTTCATCCAACTTCATATTTTGAAGAGAAATTAAATGATGACACACTTTTTCATTTTTGCAATTTAGGATGAAAGTTATTCTTCATGTTGGCAAGCATCAAAGGTTAGAGATAACCTTTACCTTTTGCACGTCTATAAGAAATGGGTAATCTAGGTACTACCAATGCCCGATGTTTGGAAGTATTTTATAAAAATGTATAAGGCTAAGGTAAAGGTCATAGGTCAAGGATCAATGTTCCCTCTTACCCCTTGCAAATATATTTGAGTATGCAATTAAAGAGACTTGCAAAGTTTGAAACCTGAAATGTGTTTTCAATGTGAATGCATGAATTCAAGCTGACATCTAAGGAAATTAAATGTTTATTGTCTAAAAGGAAATTTTTTAAATCCATAGGCATATAGTCAAATGTATAGTGTTTTTTCAGATATCGGGAATTAGAAATACTCCTTTAACACTTCCACCTCTAAAAAGAACTCAATAAGAAGTATCACCAATGTTTGAGGTTTGAAAGTTTTAATTGTTTCCTCTAAGGAAATATTAAGGTTAGTGGTCGAAGCATTTCCTTACCTTATGAAAACATTTACAATTATGAAATAAGGGAAAATTATGATATCCAAAGCCCAAAAGTTATTTTGGAAAAATACAAGGAAAATTTCCAAGATAAAACCCTTGGGAAAGTTGAGGTCTGATGCCTAATAGTGATGTCACAAACAACTTTGAATGAGGCACCAAAAGGAATGTCGATTCAATGGGGCAACAAAATCCAAAAAGAAAAAACTCTTAAAGAAAAAGGAAACCAAACAAAGGAAATCCCAAGATTGAATCGACCAAAACAAAATGGAAATGGAAAAATGTAGGGAACACAACACATAGAGGAAACCAAAATTCCCCACTCACAATTGACATTAAGTTAACAATCAAGAAAAAAATTAAAAATGCAATGGTACTAAAGTACCAACCCAGAGCGACACCAGAGAGTGAATCAGATTAACTAAATGAGATGAAAAGAGAAATGAGATGAGAAAAGTGAGAATGAAAAACCCAAGAGACACCTGAGAACTTGAAAAAAAAAAAATCCAAAACACAAAGAGAAGGAAAGACTTGAACCAACCTTGTATAAAAGAGCAAGGTGACCATGGGGAGATTCGAACAAAAAGACACCACGAGTGAGCGAAAAAGAACCCCATGAAATGCAGCATGAATGACCCCATGAACACAACATGAAACCAACTTAATCTAGCCTAAACATTTTGCGTACATGATACCAAACGAACTCAAGCAAATTTGAGTAACAATGGAGATTTTGTGAGAGGAAGTTGCAGAGCTCAAGAAATGACTTGCAATCCAACCTCAAACCAATTGCCAAATTTACATTAATGGCATACTTGACTGTAGGCATAAATGCATTAAATTTTGGCTAATCTCTATTAGATTTTAATTTAAAAACATATGTATGAAATGAACTGATATGACATGCACAGAAGCTGAGGAACCACTGGCTAGCATTTAAGGTTAGTACGAATTAAAAGAAAACCATGATTCCTAAGATTCAAAAGAAAAAGAGACAAACAAAGTGACGACACGCCCAACAAGAGGTTGGGGATCAGGCTCGACAAGGAAAGCATACCCTTCCTTGGATGCCCGTTACCCAAACCCTAAAAAACAAAGAAGCATAGGGAAAAGGCCAAAGGAAAAAGCATAGTAAAGAAACAAAGGAAAAACAACAAAGGGGGAAGAAAGGGAACAAAACACACAAAAAGCAAATGTGGGGGTATTTTTCCAAAGCAAAATGGGGTGTAAGTGCAAAGGCACAAAAATTATTATGGTGAAGGTGGAGGGTGGTATGATCATGGTTAGATTTAAGGTCTCATGGTTGATGGGAAAATCCTCTTCATGGGAATAGCCAAGGTTAAGTGGTTTGGATGATACACGTTGTTGTTAAGGATTAAAATTTCAAGATCAAGTGGCAAGTTATCCCCTAATTTATTTAACTATCTAAGGTTGGCTTCTTTATTTATTTTAATGTTCCTCTCCATTAGATCATGATCGCATTCAAAACTAAGGATTTTTATGGGAATTAATAGTCACTATCACTATATTGTTTGGGATGGTTATCTTAAGAAAAACAATGATCTATAAAGGATTGGCTGGAAATGGGGTTCTCTTTAGAAATCCTTCTCTTGGAAATTTTCCTTATGAGACGAGGCATTGTGATTGATCTAATATTTTATACAATAATATATTAAAATTGGATTTGAACAATAAATAGATTAAAAGGGGAATCCCTTTGTACCAAAATTTTTATGATGATGGGTTTGGGTGGTTTTATTTGAAAGGGGTAATAAATCCCAAGGGTGTCTAAAATGGGGATGATAGCATTAGGTAGCCTTCAACCCTTTTGGAGAACTTTTGGGATGATTTGGTACGAGATATTTAAAATGGAAAGGTGATTTTGAAGGATTGGAATTG
Source organism: Sequoia sempervirens (assembly GCA_007258455.2). Classification (NCBI taxonomy): domain Eukaryota; kingdom Viridiplantae; phylum Streptophyta; class Pinopsida; order Cupressales; family Cupressaceae; genus Sequoia; species Sequoia sempervirens. The sequence continues at coordinate 88,930,356 of VDFB02193867.1, forward strand.
ATATGTTGATTGATTTAGATAGGTTTTCTAAACTTAGATTGTTACATATTTCATACTTTTCAATCCTAAATATGTTTTTGATTTGATTTAATTTTGAAACTTATCAATAGTTGTAAAGTTGCAAGGATGGTTTTGGTTCCTAGCATGATTCAATATAACAAGGATTAACATTTTAAGCCCTAAAGTTGATTAAGGTACTTAAGGATTCTATTGGATGATTTTATTTAGGGGATTGAAAATGATATTTAAAGGTATCAAGGATTTTATTTAGGGATGATGAATTGTGATTATGATGGTTCTATGAATATGCATAAGTTGATCGAGGTTTAATTCTATCCTATCACTTCAAATAATTGGTTTGATTAAGGTTGTAGGATTAGATATTTTTCTAGGTGAACTGTACATTTTTGGCACCCTAGTTTTTCCTAGCACTTCTAGGGTTTTTCACCTAAAAGGAGAAAGAAGGGCGAAAAGATCTAGCAAGGTTCACTCAAATTATGTAATGTAAGATGTTATTTAGACTAAATGGAATAACATGAATGCAACTAAACAATTTTTTTTATTGATTATGAATGCAAAACCTAAAAATTATGCAATGTTGGAAAACACAATGATGTTTGTAAACATGAACTAAGAATGAACAAATGCAAAACAAAATAGAAAAAGGTTGATTCAGAGTGCACCTGGGTAGAGAATGGAGAATCTGGAATATTCTGAATGCTGTATGAGATTAATAAAAATTACCAGTGGGACTCATTCACCACTGATGGCGAATTAGTCTTGCTTCTGATGAAAACTATCAGAAACTGGTTTCTGAGTGTCAGGATTTGGATTCTAACAAAATATGGATTTCCAACCTTAAGGTGGGACTCATTCACCACTGATGGAAAATTAGTCCACTCCCAAAATTCTGAGAAATCAGGGGACAATTCTCTAACAACATATTTGAAGTTGAGTGCTTGTCGGGTTTACAAAATTAATCCTACAGAAAATGGACATAATTTCTTCTCCAAGCTTGAAATAGGTTATGATTGACTTGAAAAACTTTTTTGACTTCTTTTCAACATTTCAACAACTAGATGCTTGAAAAATCTACATACATAACACATGCACATAGGGGATAAATGATTAAGGGTTAGGGCAAAGGGATTTTCCTCGGTCAAATCCCACTTTTGTAATCAAACCCTTAATGCAATAATGAAATGAAAGAGAAAGATAAACTAATAACATGTAAATGCTATCAACTTACCAAACCCTTGTTGAAGAAAATCTGAAGATATATGAATAGCTTCCTTTGAATGATTGATTGATGCTTGATTAGATGATGCAAAGTGCTCAAATGATAGTTGAATGCTTGAATTGCTTGAATGGGTTATGAGATTGTTGGGAGATGTAAAATGATAGAAAAACATATATATACACACATGTTCCTTAGTAACCCAATGATACCTCATCACAGGCCGACATAAGGTGATTTTAAATAAAAAACCGAAAGAAAATTTAAAATATTTTGAATTTTGAGCCAAGAGGGGCTCATTCGCCACCCATGGTGAATGGGTCCCACCTTGGACTTGAATGTGGGTTTCAAAAATTAAGTCAAATTTAATGTTATTTGTTGGGTTTACATTAAAAAACACACTTAATTAAGCCTTATGAGTGCATAAAGGGGTCAAATAAAGCATAAGAAAGGTGTAAGTAGTGAAATTATGCCTAGAAAAGCATGAAATCTTGTTACAAGACTTTACAACACTTCAAAATAGGACTTCATAATGAATAAAAAGGTGATTTTTAGGTAAACTATAGTGAATAGAGTCTAGAAAAGTGTAGAAATGTTTTACAACACTCTAGAACACCTTCACAAGATGTCATAATTTGAAATTTAAGGACCTAATGTGAATTTTCAAGCCACATTACATCAATAAATCAGAGAAAAATGGACCAAGTATCAAGATTAAAGGCCTAAAAGGCCATGAAAATGTCAAGGGACCATTTTTATATGGTGCATTTAGCCCCCACTTCAGTGAGAGGATGAATTTTCTTCAAACTCACACTAAAGTAGCAATGAATATCGAGAGAAATATTTCAATGCACTTACCTTAACACAATGGATGATCAATCCCCCAGGATGAAGATCCCATGGAAAACTAAACATAAGAACAAAGGAACACACAAGATGATGAAAAAGGAATGAAATCAGCTTCAATCAAAAATCTAACTAGTTGTGGATAAGATCTAGGCCATTTGTTTGAAAAATTAAATGCATACTCAATCTAGTGCGACATAACTCATGGGGGTCCATCAGGGAGAAGACCCAAGAAGGTGAAGTACATATGATAGTTGGTATGCACTTAAAAAACACAAAGGTGGCTATGGGAAAGTCATGCCACTGAATGGGCTTCCCGCTCAACCATATCAAAGTTATACCTCTTGATAACTTTAACAAGATGCCACAAAAGAAAATGATGGTTCATGCTTAATGAGACAAGAAAAGCTTTGTATTCTTAATCCTCATGAACAAATGAAAAAGGTACCACGGGAATGCAAGCTGCATTATGTAAGGTGGCAAAAAATGTAAACTGCAAAAAATGTAACATGTAAAATGTAAAAGGAAATGTAAAGTGTAAAAGGTGGTCAAAGGAGTCTTGTTAAGTTCATGCAAGGTATATCACTTAGGGAACCTTGTGTCTAACATCTCCAAGAGAGGACCAATCAAAGAATAGAATATTCACAACTTAGGGGATGCAGTGTGTCGCATCAGGCCACCAAGAGGAATGTAATATGCTAAGATAGATCACACTTATGAAGGACATCACAACCAATGTCATCCACAAAGTGACAAACACATCATATGAAGTGACAAGGCTACACTAGTAATCAAGAATGCAAAATGAAATGATGCCAATGTATTGCCCCCCACTTTAAAGGAATTTCTACACACCGATCTAGGAGAAATTACATTAGAGTATCGAAGGGAAGAAAATGCAAAGAGAAAACAAGAACTGAGAGCCAAATCGGAAAGCCCCTATGCCAAGTCATATGTTTCTAAGTTAGGTTGTTTCATGTAAACGAAAATGAAAACAAAAGAAAAGGGATTTTCCCCCTAGAAAAGAACACACCAAACACATAAGGGATCTATGGATTTTGGGTCAATATGTTCGTTGCTACAATGTTTTTATTAAAGAGCTTTGAACTGTCATCATTCCCAAAATACATAGAAATATTTGTTTTGGATCAACATGGAAGAGACATTGCAGTCTCAACACTTTGCATCATCCCCAAAACGAAAACACAAGTGAAAAGAAAAAAAAAGGAAAAAAAAAGAAAAATATTTTGGGTCAATATGAAGGAAACATTTTAGTCTCAATACCTTGCGTCATCCTGAAAAGGAAAAATACAAGAAAAGACAAAGGAAAAGGGACATTTTGGGTCAACATGGAAGAGACGTAGGGTGTCTCAATGCTTTGCATCATCCCCAAAAGGATAACACAAAACAAAAACAAAAAGTACCTATTGGCCCAACATGGAAGAGACATAGGGCATCTCAACACTTTGCATGATCCCCAAAAGGAGAACACCAAACAAAAGCAAAAAGGATAATGCACAACATAGAGAAGAATAGAGGTACAAATAGAAGAAGTGTAGAAAGAAAAGGGAACATCAAGCACACGATGCAGGGGAACACGATACACAAATGAAATGAATGAGGAGCTATTAATCCAAATATAAGTCAACAATTAACCGAGTTATTTGTTTCTCAATCTTAAGTAATATAAGTAGAAAAGGAATAACACAGTTAAGAGACAAAGACAAGTGCATTAGAAGGACAAGACTAACAACTTCTTTCCCCCCCCACTGAGTATAAGGAAAGAATGAGCCAAGATAGGTGATGGGAAGGATCATGCAATAGTGAGAATGAAAGATTCTACAACTATGGCATGATGAGAGGATTTTGTTTTAAGGGATGATAGGAAAGAAGTCAATATCGGTGAAGTGATACTTGTTTAGTATTTCATTCAATGTCTGACATTCTTCAGTTTGATGTCCCAGAACATGGTGATATTTACAATATGGTATGTTAGAATCTTTAGGATGAATGACCAACCTATTTGAAGGTGGTAAAAGTATAAGACCTTTATTTAAAAGTAGTTGAAGTCTCCTTTCACATTCAGGTGGAGGATGAGTAGGAAACTTGAGATTTTTCAATTTGTAAGGTCATTTTCATTTGCTAGATTCTCCTTTTTCATGAATGGGAGAAGGAAGAGGACTAGTGGGGATCCTAGCATCTTCGTTATTAGAACTAGGTAATGGTCATTCACGTGGAAGGAGAATGTTCAAGTTAGGACGAGAATCAAAGATCACAATACCATCATCATGAAGTTTCCAATATTCAAAAGGAGGCTTGTCAAGATGAGGAGGATCTTGATATCCTAGTCCTATTATGTTTTCTTCTGTTGGTTTTTGTTCTAGAAGTCGATGGATGTCATTCTCATGTGTGGTGTCACAACCTTGTTTACTTAGGATAGCAAAGCCTTTCCATATGTTTGTTCAAGGTTGATAGGAGTGTTTGTAACTTTATGATCATAAAATGGTTGAGGATGTGTTTGTTGAGAGAGACTAGGGCCATTTGATGGAGGAATCTTAGGTCCCTCTTCAATTTCAAAATGAAGGTAGCCAAAGTGATCATGAGGTGTAATTGTAGGAATATTTGGTTGGTTCATGGATGGGTAAAAGGCTACATTGGATTCAAGGTTATCAAGACATTCATTTAAGAACTTGTTCATGCCAGCATCATCTTCTCCAATGATCTCAACAACACTAGCAGGACAATCATGAGGAGTTGGAGCATGAGGAAGCTCAAGGTCATTAGGATCATAGCCAAAGGCACAATTGGACATGTCTACTAAGGATTTCAATGAATTCCAAAAATTATTAAAAGAAAATGCCATGATGCAAGGAAACTAAGGTACAAGAAATAGAAGAAAACAGAGAATCTAGAAAGTAAAAAAAAATAACTACAAAAAACTATAATGCAGGAAATACCTAGAAAATGCATGAAAATATAGAATGAAATATGCAGGTGGATTGATTCACCCAGGGTGGCGAATGAGTCCAACTATGAGATTTTTTTGTGTTTTTCAAAAAAATTTAAATGATTTTAAAAGATTTTCAGATGCCAATAAAAGATGTAGATGCAAATTTTCAATGTTTTTCAATGATATGTAATGCAAAAATGAAATCTAAATGAGTCTTTCACTAATGCAATATGAGAAACCCTAGGATGCAAAAATAAAACAAACCCTAATTGAATGTTGATGCAAATGAAACCTAGGATGCATGATGCAATTGAAAGTAGAAATGTAAAGTGTTCAATATGGAGGTTCACCAAAATGAACTGTAGATTTTTGGAACCCTAGTTCTTCCTAACACTTCTAGGGTTTTTTACTTAAAAGGAGAAAGAAGGGCAAAAAGATCTAGAAAGGTTCACTCAAATTATTTAAAGTATGATGTTATTTGGACTAAATGGAATAATATGAATGCAACTAAATGAACTTTTTGATTGATTATGAATGCAAAACTTAAGAATTATGCAATGTTGGAAAACACAATGATGTTTGCAAACATGAACTAAGAATGAACAAATGCAAAATAGAATAGAAAAAGGCTAATTCAGAGTGCACCTGGGTAGAGAATGAAGAATCTAGAATATTTTGAATGTTGTCTACGATTACTAAAAATATCTCCAGTCGGACTCATTCGCCAGTGATGGAAAATTATTCTTGCTTTTGATGAAAACTATCAAAAATTGGTTGCTAAGTGTCAGGATCCTGAATCTAACAAAATCTATATTTCCAACCTTAAGGTGGGATTCATTCGCTGCTAATGGAAAATTATTCCACTCCCAAAATTTGTGAGAAATTAGGGGACAATTTTGCAATAACAAATCTGGAGTTGAGTGCTTATCGGGTTGACGGGATTAATCCTGCAGAAAATAAACAAAATGTCCTCTCCAAGCTTGAAATAGGTTATGATTGAATTGAAACACTTTGTTGACTTCTTTTCCACTTTTCAACACCTAGATGCTTGACAAATATCCATACACAACACATGCACAAAGGGGAAAAATGGTTAAGAGTGTTGGATGTTGTGGTTGTGTTGTTGATATGTGGTTGTCATTGATGTCAACACTATTAGCATTAATGCATTAGAAGTTGTATATGTTGAGGATATTGAGAAAATTGTAATAAAAAGTGCTAGAGGTTGTCAGTGGTTAAGTGAAGTTTAGTTCCTCGGTGACCTCAGTACATTGTTGTTTAGAGGTTGTGGACAAAAGGGTTTCTTATTGAGTATATCTAATTTATCCATGTCTAGTTTCAGAGATCCACATGAAGATTTGATCAAGTTATGAAGATTTGTATTCTAATAATTTTTTTGTTACTTCAGTTTGTGTTCTTGAATGAAGATCATGTGATTTCAGTAAGTTCAGTTGTTGCAGATGCTTCTCTGGTGATTCATGTTGTTTGTAGATGTTTCTAGATTGTGTTCTATTTGTGTTTCACATCTGCATTGATCATTTTTCTCGCGATCCGAGATTTTCTCTTGGGTGTTCATGTTTTTCATGTTCTTGGCCGACAAGGTGTTGAAGCATTTTTTGGATCTTCAAGGAGTAATTAATTGAAGTGGTTCATGTTTGAGGATGTTATTTTTGATCTTCACTATGTTTTGGCCAACCTTGGTTGATTCGCATGAATTATCTATTGTTTTGGGCCAAAAATTTGTATTCATTTTATTATTTATTTGTGGCTAACTTATAGCGATGTAATTTATTGTTACAGATATATATGAGTGATTGTTTATTTGAAATGAAGATTTTGTGTAAAGGAGTGCTTCTGTGTGTGTGGGTGAATAATGTTCTAAATCATTCAAAGGTAGAGTAGAGTGTGAAGAAGACTGAAGAAGAGTGAAGAAGTGTTTATGTGCTTAACCAGAATTGTAATCAGGCATTAGCAAATGCTATTTTATTAGTTCAAAATCTGATGGATATAATCAAAAGCTTTTTGTAAGATAGTGTGTCTTCCTTTGTAATTGAGTAGTGAGCTCTAGGTAGTGTTCCTGAATGCATGTGCATTCACCATTCATATTTCCTTATACTTTTAACAAGGTATAATCTTGTGGACTGACCTCCACTGTGGTTTTTTCGCTAACAAGGTTTCCATGTAAAAATATTGGTGTCATGTGTTCTTTTGATATGTTGTTCATTCATGCTTTCATGGTTATTGATATGATCTGTGAATAAGGTTAATAAAGTTGAATAAGTTTAAAATTTTGTGACAACTGATTCACCCCTCCTCTTAGTTGTCTATCCTTATGTTGCCAACAATTAGTATCAGAGCAGGTTCATGGAAGAAGTTTAATAGCTTGAGGTGATCTAGGATGGTGACTTATAAGAAGGATAGTCCTAGATTTGATGGAACAAATTATTCTTTTTCGAAGACTCGAATGGAGTGCCATCTGAGATGCATTAGTGAACCCTGCTGGAGCATTACAAGTAATAGGTATATTATTCCACTAAATGGTATTGATGTTGAGTATAATATCAGTGCTAAGGAAGCATTATTGAGTTCTTTGAATAATACTAAGATGAAAAATGTGATGAATTTGAAGAATGTTTATGAGATCTAGAAAGATTTGGAGACCTTCAATGAAGGTGATGCTAATGTGAAGATTGCTAAGCTACCAATTCTGAAAGGGAAATATGAAAAGTTGAGAATGGGTAATGATGAAAATGTTACTACTTTAATGCAAAGAGTGAATGAACTTTTGTGTGGTATCAGATGTGTTGGTGGACAGATAGACGAATAAGAGATTGTTGCTAAAGTGCTTAGATCCTTGCTTGATTCTCACAAAGTCAAAGCTAGTGCTATTGAAGAGCTCTGGAATGTGACAAATGTTACCATAGATATGTTGATTGGTAAGCTTACTGCTTTTGAGTTGAGTGAATTTGGTGATGCCCTTCCTAAGGTAGAATCTGCATTCAAGGCCACTACTTTTGGAAGAGATAAATAGAGATATGATCCACGTGAAAGTTCATCAAGAAATACATTCAAGTATGAGGATGAAATGAAACAACTCAGTGAAGAAGAAAGAGAGCTAGAAGAGCTTGAAGTACTGATTGTGAAAAGAGAAGCTAGAGGACAAGGTAAGTGTTGACGCCAAAATTTGATGAGGTAACTGTGTCTAATGGGAAACTCAATTTATGGGGGACCTTTTACGCTAAATTGAGTGACCTCCAGATTTTTAGAGAAGTCAACTTCTTCTATAATGGGGGGTTTGGAAAGGGAAAAATAAATAAATATAATAAAATAAAGTCTAACCTAAGGCGATGCACCAAGACTTAATGATAGGCACAATAAATCATAGATGTAAGGGCCTGAATGGTGTTGCAGTGTTCCAGAACATCAGAAACTCAAGATTATAGCATAGATAATCCATTCATTGACATAAAATAATATTGCATACATTCCTACTGCCAAGAAGAGTCATTAGACATGGTCTAGGTCAGTAAACTTGCATTCAACATATATAGAAATTCTTAAATGAAATGTCCAGACAATAAAAGCATAGTTTACAGTTTGATCAAATAGCATTAAAAAATAGAAAGGTCGAACAATTGGCATAGTCTGAGAGTTTTTGCAACAAAATAAAACAACAATAAAGGCCTGAAATCTTTATACTAAAACCAACATTTTCCTTCAAATTCTGGACCCTTTTCTCACAACAGAGAAAAGCATATATAGCAGGAAAAAACCCCCACCACTTCAGAGAGCAGCAACATAAAATATTTTGCAATCCCCTGGCAATGATGCAAGAATCAGAATATTCCCAAAGTTGTTGCAACATAATCGATCTGGAACCAAGCATCTGGTCACTCCAGGCACAAGTGCATCTTCTGCAAATGATGGTGGTGGTCCCAGAAAGGCCTAATCAGACAAGTTTCACAATCCTGTGTGAATGATTATGACACGCAGTGGCCAACAGCATCATTAGGCTTATATGGTCTATCACCCAAATATGAGATCCACTGGCTAGGCACGTGGTAGCCTTTTGCTGCCTGTATGAACCTTTCTCTTTCGCCACTGAGGACCTACTTTAATGCTACATATGTTGAATGGGTTAAGCACTCCATCAATAAAGGAGGGAACGATCACCAACTGGGCACAAAAGAGATCTGTGGCAGTGTTTTACTGCCTGTGGTTGCTACTTCATCTGTACGCTAAAAGATTTGCAAATAGTTGACATGTATCAAGTGGACATTGTAGATAGCCACTTTGGGCTCTGCCAAAACATTTTTAGGAATGAGAGCTTTGTGGCACCCTTTCGAAGCCTGATGAGGCAACAAGAAAGCATGATCAAAGTATTCCACAACCGCAACATGTGGAAGCATACCAGAGTTTCATGGAATGCGAAGGAATGCATAGACTAGGGGTTGCGAGGAGTAGACACGTGGAGCAGCAGAGCAGAACCTAGATAAAAGGCCAAGTTGATTACTTGTGATGCACGGGCTGAAGCATAGAGGAAAATACACCCGAAGGGAGCTAGTTAAATATTTATTAACAAATTTTGGCGATTATCAGGGGCGTTTCGACTAAGGAACGAAAAACCCAAAATTTCTCTAGTTTATAGGCTAGAGTGTCATTTCATTAGATAATGGAGTCAGAGATTGGAAAGAGCCACCTACAGAGGTGACCATTCATCCTTAGATGGCTTCACCATGTTGCGTAAATTCTTCTGTGCTCCACTTAGATCAATAGTTTCTTTGTGAGGTAGCGCATTGGGTAAACCGACCCCTGCTTCACAATGAAATCGTAGTTGTACAAGCAGATGAATCACTCCGTCAATGTTGGTTGTCATGGGAGGATGACTGAAATCCCTAAAAGTCTCTGGATCATTTTCCTTCTCTTCTATCTTTTCCACAATCTGCTCGGCCGTGGCAATAGAGCCATCTTCTAGGACGAGGATGGAAAACCCATTCTACTTAACTCAGAGAAACTCCCCTGTATGTTGTCCAGTGTCTTGCTCAGAATAGTCACAGTTGCTTTAATGCATTGGGAGGCATTGTGGCAATGGATGAACTTATTTTTCATTTGCGCAGTAGCATCCTGATCTTCAATACCCACTCTGGCAAGTTTTTCATCAGAGATTGAGTATAGCTCGGTGAGCAAATCTTTTTCTTTTAGAACCTTCTCCAAGATGAACCTTGGGAATTTCTCAATCGTATCATAAGCCTCTTGGTTCAGCTTTGATGCCTTGGCGATGAATCGAAGGGTATGCTACAGTGTTAGGAAAAAGGCTTTAATTTTTTCCTAGTGAGAGATGTACAACTGCCTAACTAATGAAATGATGTTTGGTTTTGTATGGGGAGATAGGAGAGAGCTTTTAAGAGAAGCAATCTCTGCATCTCTTGAAATAATGGCCTCAGCCAATTCTTCCCTTCTTCTTTTTTCGGACGGTAGCTGTTTCGTAGAGCTGCTCATTTCTTTTTTCCAATTCTCCTCGGCTGGGGAGTGATTTGCTAAGTGTATGTCCAGAGAAGACTTTGTCTCTTGGAGTTCTTCTTCTATTTGAGCCTTTAGGCCCTTATATTCAACCTCTTTTTCTTGTATTTTCTGCTCATATTGAGCCTGTTGGTGCTCCAAAGATTCATTCCTCTATGACATTCCTTGACTATACTCAAGGCAAAGTCACTTCAACCCTTCATTCTTCAGTCACAGATTTTGTTCTGTCTCCTGATTCTTAGACTGTAGCTCTTTTATCATGGTAGGGTCAGTAGTCTAAGTCTTCACAAGTTCACCCTATAGGATATTCATCTCATCCTCTACTGCCAATTCCCTTTATGTCATATAGGCAACATCCGCCTCCAAGGATTTTTTTTTTCTCCAAAAAGCTAACCCTTTCTCTTACTGCTTTAAGCTGGTCATCCTTCTTCTTTAACTAGTGGCCAATTTTAAGGAAGTTAGAAGTGACTACCCATTGTGTTTCCTCCATGATTTCAACCTTATCTTGTGGTCAGACCACCTTCATGTCAAGCCCTACCACATATATCACATAGTATTCCAGGTGCATTTCCCCCTGAGGCTTGGTTACCCTCGGGTACATGGTTGCAAACTTCAATTCTTGTCAAGCCTCATCATAAAGATTCTGTATTTTTGACTCAGCAGAAGCACTATCATCTTTTTCCCTATGCTTTTGCATTCTACTTTCACATGCCTCCTTTCCGCAATCAATCTATGTCATAAATTTGGCTAGCAAAAAAACTAGTCCGCCTACAAAAGGAGCACCAGAAGGAAAGGCATAGGGATAGGTAACCCTCATAGGTGAGGGCATTTGTTTCTTCTGGAGAGTGACAGTTTGCGGGGATAAGTGGGGCACGTTCAAAATTTTGGTTTGAGGTCCAACTAAGGGGCTAGTCACTTGCAATGGCTAAATTGGTGAATCAGCCGCAGGACTCTTAGGCGGGGATGGTGGAGGAGTTGTTAATATGCTGTCAACCTGTTGTCATGGAAAAGTATCCTCAGTAATAGCGGAAAAAGGCGTACCCATGGGGGGTACATTTTTAGAAAGTGAGGCAAGGAGAGCTTGAGCGATAGTAGTAGGTGTAAGGGTCCGCGGAGGAGTAAGGCCAAGTGGAGTGGTCTGCGAAAATTGGGCGAAACCTCCTGAATATGTTGGATTAAAAGTGGAAGGCAGAGGGCCAGTACTTAAGGTAGGAATCGCCATTGAGGCAAGGGTAGATACCAAGGAATGAGAAGCAAGGGAAGGAGTGAATTTTACTTGTTGACTAGTTGATGGCGGCTATAGAATTTTCACCGACTCCTCCTCAGCCTTAGGCTCCTCAGTGGCTGCAAGCACTTTTCTTCCAACGGGTTCTTGTAGACCTTCTCTGATAATGCTCTCTATGCACTGCTATTTTGCAAGTGGGGTCTCCCAAACTTTGGAAGCTATTTTCATTTGCTACAGTGATAACTTGGCTAGCCCAGTAGCCTAAGTGAGTGTATGTGAGGCCATTGATATACTAAATCCCACATTCATGGCCACATAGGCAGGTTGTCCAAGGACTTTCTCCTTCAACACAGAGGAGCCAGATATCACTGCTTCCTCTTCCTGCTCTTTGGACTCGCCCCTTGGGTCTCCGCTCTTATTAATACTAGAGCTCGAGTTGGGGTGGCCCTCATTCCAACATCTTTCAAATTCCTTTTCATCCTTCAAACTATCATAAGGGGCATCCAATTGCCCCGTCTCTTGGCAATACTTCCAGAAAGCCTCTATTTTTTCAGCAGCCCACTCCTCATCCTTCTTCAACTTATTGTACATGGAATGCTCCATGTGGACATTATCTTTAGCCACTACCACAACAAAGTAGAACTTGTGCCATGGCCCTCTAGTATCTTGCATAGGAATACCTGCCAATTCAACAAAATTTTCATCCTTATCTGCCCACAAGTTACGCTGCTTCTCCCAGTAAGGTTGGGGAACATGTGTAACTTTCATCTGTGCCTCCATTAAGTCATTGAAAGGGTTGTAATCCCACTTATCATTTACCAGCACCAACCCTAAATAAGGAAGTTTATCCTCCAATAACTGGTCCAATTGTTTCTTTAATAGAGTTACTGACTTGTAATTCTTCAGACAAAAGAAGAATCCCTTTTTCTTGACACTTTTGCTGCTGCAAAAGGTAAAATCAATGATACACACTTGCTGATACATTTCCAGTGTGATCACCCCATCTGTGACATAGGCTAGCAGTAGGAAATGTTGACCAATGAATCCCCACATCCAGAGAATCTTGAAATCTGTTCCTAAGAACTAGTCACAGGCAAGAGTTAAACTATGCATATATCCGGTATGTTCCCTATCGAGCTGGATTATGTCACCTCCTCTAATTAAATCATGCAAGACTAGAGTTATAAAATAGTATGAAAATGTATAATAATCATATGATACTGAAAGAAAAGGCATCCATGTGGACACTGGCTTCCTCCTACCCCACTCATCAAAAAATGATAACTCAAAATACCCAGTGAAGAAATTAGGGTTTTGATGTAGAAACACATGTGAACTAGGGAAGAAAGAAATCTAAACTTTCCCTCCACTAGGTAGTTCTTTATTTTCCGTATCATTTCATCTACCATGAACTTAGCAAAATCATACTAGAAGGTATCATGCTACTTGGGAAATTGGAATGCCGGTCCCAGTTGAAAATTTTCCACCATCTCATCAGAGTCTCGACCACACACAAAAACTAGCATGGACATGACATCCTATAAATCCTCATGCAATGCACTGCGCAAAAAAAAAATACTTGGAAACTGTTTAGTGGCTGGGATGCCTTTCCTACCAGTCTCCTCCAACAAGAACTCTGAGTTCTTTTTCATTGCCCTCCATGTTTTTTCTCCTTTGCCAGGGTAAAAGGACTCAATCTTCTCTCTTCTTTTACTTGGGTCTGGGATACATAGCATATGCCAGATGGCCTGTGGGGTGATGTGAACCCTTAAGTTTCGAACCTCAATGTAGTGGGTGTTAGGTTTATAACGCTAGATGGTAGCGTCAACTATCTTCGAGCAGTAGTGCACCAGCGGGACCATGTATTGTGGAAGACCACTATACCAAATTTTCATTGTTGTAGATTGATCTGCCTTTGGTGTCATCAACCTTGCGCAGGCTACTTCCCTTAAGGATTTAGGGTTTTTTGTGAGCCCTAGGTCATAGATATTATCCCATTTCTCTTCAACCCTTTTCTTGTTTCTGCAATCCTTGGGCCTTTTTAGCTCTTCTGTATACACCCTTTTCAGCTTGCTTGGTATACCACGCATAGCATACGCCAAATCCTCATAGAAATATACATCCTCTGATGATTGTATGGTTGTAAACAACTCCTGGCTAATTTCCTCATGTATTGGCTGAGATGAACTCTCTGACATTTCTCTTTGGATGAAAACCTCTACGAGTTTTGGACTGTAATTTTTAGGCTCTAGATAAAACTCTATACTTTTAGCTTTGGCATTTGTGAAAAGACTATGAATCATAAGCCTTTTCATGCAATATTTGGCTATCTTTTCTCAAGGTGGTAAATGAAAGCATGCTTTTTGGATTTAAGTCAGCATGTACTATTACTTTTGCAATTCGTGTAAAATGAACTACTTGCCATTTTGAGGTGGTAGGAGTTTATTATTGCGTTCAACAATTGTCTGATATGTTGTGATTCCCTTGAAACTTGAGCCAGCAATTTACTTTCTAACCTTGTGTTAGTATGTGTTGGTAATTAATATCCTAGTTGGAATGATTATGTCAAAGCAAATGATTATGACCTGAAAAGATATGGATATTTCCTTGGGCTCTGGAAAATGCCTGTGAGATGACACAATAGCCTACGGTCATGCGACTTACTGTCGATGAGCGCCACCTTTTTAAACCTAATTAATTAGCTCCTATTAATCTAGCATGCATTGAACCGTACCTCTACAGATGTAACTAGCCCAAAAAAGTGAGTAAACGAAGGCATGCATTTCAAGTTCGCATCTAGTTATCATCACATTTTCTCTAAACGGATTAGCATGCATCTTGTCATTTTTTTCTATAAATAGGCCGGTAAGTAGTGAGTAAATCATACTTAGCATTTGAGCAGTGATAGGTTGTTAGTAGAGTTTTAAGCAAGTTTTCTCATAGGCCAGGTGGTAGGTAAGTTTCAGCATTGGTTAGAAGGTGTAAGCGTAGTGTCCAAATCATGGATACCCCTATTCGGCTAACTTCTTATAAGTCACATACATCATTTCTAGGGGATGTTTATACTAGGTGGATAAAAAGAATGACTAAGAATAAGCATTCCCTGGTCTTGGTAGCCATAAAGTGGGTTCTGGGTAAAGACTGCATAGAATATGAGGACAAATATCGTGTGAATATTGATGTATGTTCCCACTTCATAGCGTCTATGTTAGACCTTAGCATTCCCAGGCCCCTCATCCTTATGCTAGTATTGAAGTAAATGTTTCTTAGAAAGTACCTCAATGGCCTTAGTGAAGTTGTTGCTCATGCTACATATGGGTTAGGTCTGCCGTCAGCTACCGACCTCTATCACTATATCGAGGAAGAAACGGTAGTCGTTTCGCTACTGTTTCTCAGTGAATTTTTCCTTCAGACACACAACGGGCATCGACAGAGGGTTACCCAATCCTTGCACTTCCTGTTCCACAATTACAATGTGATACCGTTCTTCAACGTAGATTGGTATACTGACTTCAGGAACCTAGTGTTTCCCTCGTCAATGGCGGTTGTGTCGAACGATGCTACTTCTGCTGCTGAAGAACCTGCTGATGAGGAAGAGGTAGATGTTGTCATTGATGCGTTAATTGCTGCCTCTCATGCTCTTGGATGAAAAGCCTCTCTGCTCCTAAAAATGCCTCCCCATTTTCTTTATTTTCTACTATTACATAGACCACCCATCCTACAGTTTTTATATATAAGCCTAAAAAAGAATATCATTTTGCATACATAAAAGAATAGCTCAAATAGTTGTATAATTTTTGGATTATGGCTTCCCAACCATTTTTTAATATAATAACAATTATATAAAAAAAAATCCATAGCTCTTTCTTTCATTTTATATTTCAGTTTTATGGGCTCTTTTATAGCCTATGTGTTTATTTCTTTGCACCTGGGTATGTTTTATGTAAAGCAATCATGTTATTCCATCCTCTATAATAATGGATTAATTCCATAGAGACACAAACCAATTTCAAAAAAGATCAGCCAAAGAAAGGGAAATAAAATAAAAGCACTATTCACATATGTACAAAAATAGAACTCGACACCTAATGGAACAACTTAAGATGAATCCCATTAACCGGGATTCCTAAGGGTTCTTGTTCCATATTTTCTAACTCAAAAGCATTATGATCCTTGCACAAAATAATTTTAAAGGGACCCTCCCATAGGCTATCAAATTTACCATTCTGACCTGGCTTAGCGGCCCTTTTATCATATTTTAGTACTAAGTCTCCACACTTTAGGCCTTTTCGAAAGCCTTCTTATCAAACCACCACTTGACCACTTGTTGAAGGTTTGTCATGGCTATTAGGGAATTCTCCCTTTTTTCCTGCACTTCTAACAATTCGGCAAGCCGAACTTCCATGGCGCCATTTTGTTCTATCTTGAGGGATTTAAACAATTGGAGTGTCAGAATCTCCATAGATATAGGTAACAACGCCTCTTTCCCATATACCAACTCATAAGGTGAACTCTTATGGACTTCCTTAGGAGTTATGTAGTTCACCTAGGGCCCTGCTTAGAGGTTTTTATGCCATTCCCTCTGGTGTTCTGAACCAATCATTTTAAGGAGTTGGACTAGGCTCTTGTATGTTGACTCCACTAGGCCGTTTTCCTATGGGTAACAATTTGATGATGTCTTGAGGAATATTCCATTAGTTAATGTGAAACGACATACCTTTGTGCCTAGAAAAGCTCTGGCATTATCAGAAATGATAGTCTTCGAAGGACCGAACATTGTCACTAGCTCCTAGGGTTTACTGGCCTCTATTTTTGTCAGACTGGTTTTGCACCTTCTGTTAGCTCGATAGTGTGCTGAATGATATTAGGATCGTACCCTTCCAGATCATCTTAGGAATAGTCCACTACTGCATATTTTTTATAGAAATTGACGAGTCTTTCTTTATCATGGTGCAAGACATTTTTTCCAACTCGAAGATTCCTGCCATCTGAGACCCGAAGGTCTATGTAATCATTGTTGTCTGCTACAAAATTTTGTATATCATTTCTTGCATCATCACAATCAAAATGTTTTTTGAGAGTAACCAATCCTTTTGGAAGCTTATTAGATTTGAGCTGCATAATTTGTCCTTCATTAGCTTCAGTGATCTTTGGTTAAAGTTGATCAATGAATTCTCCTGACTACTGGATGAATGAGGCGATGTGTTCATCACTTTCAAAAACTTACCAACTTTGATCATTGTCAGGAATCGCCAGCCGAACTAGTACCCGTACTGAATGTTCATTATGTATAAGGTCAGAGGAAGGATCAAACTGAGCACCAACCATGGCCATGTGATCTACATCACTATTTTGTCCCCGGGGAATAGTTTGGATGTTGAAGGATTCAAAACCCTCAACTAGGTCCCAGAATCGGCGTGGATAGGATCTCATGTGGACATTCTTTGCTATGGAAATTCCTCAGACCTGGTTGACTACTAGTTCAGAATCTCTGAACACCATTAATTACTTTATGCCCATTTGTTCCATGAGGCTTAAACCTTGAACTAATCCTTCATATTCATCCTTATTGTTTGAGCAAGTGAAATGGAAATGGAAAGACCTTAACAAATTTTCATTTTGTGGGGATATTAGATATATCTCCACTCCAACACCCACTTTTCTTCTTGCTCCATCAAAGTACAATGTCCATAGCTCACTTTCTTTGCTTCCTTTCGACTCTTTGGAAACCTTTGGGAATACTTGGTATTCATCATAAATTACATAGGTGCCCAATCTTATAGGATGATAATTTCCAAGAGGATCATTGTCCATGTATTCACTCAAAAGAGCATCTTCTTTGTCATTCTAGTCTCTACTCACCTTTTCTTCCTCCAGTAATTCAATGTAATACATTTCTTGCTTGGTGATGGAGGTATGCATGACTTCAAAATTGATCAAGGCTTCATCTACTACATGTTCAAAATGCAAAGACTCCAATTCTATCTTCATTTTTGCACCATGCTTGGTTTTGAGTATCATATGTGACCAATCTAAGGATAGGTATCCACCCACCTTTGAAGTAAATTCTCAAGAAAGACAGAGACCAAACATAGGAGGAACATTTATGATCATAGTGTCTTGCAACATTGTGATACTAGGGCAAGCAAATAGAGTTAAATGAAGTGTTATGATGACACCTATGGTTTCAACTTTGTTCCCATCAAGCTACATTACCTCCCTTTTCATAGGTTCATAGCTGAGTCCTAAAGCTTTAGCTATCTGTTTACGCATAACTGTGGTACTAGCGCCAGAATCAATCATAACATTGTGCAATAACTTCTTTCCTATAATCAGAGACAAGAAGAAGGGTTGGGGTTTTAACTTATCCCTAATCTTAGCAGGGGATTCCTTTGTATTGTTTGTAAATACTTTAGCCGGCGGTATTTGATTGACAACCTCTACACTGGAAAACTGCTTTGTTGGCACTATATTGACTTCTTCTTGAAGTGCCTTCTGTAATAGCGTCTTTTGCTTTGGGATAGCTAGAATGTCCCATAGAGATACATTAGCAGATGACTTCTTCAATTGTTCAACCACATTAAAAGGTGACAAACTCGGAGGTTTCTGCTGCTTGACTCTTGGTGTAATAATTTCCTTCCATGGTTGGGATGGTAGCGGAGCAGTGGAAGTACCAGGAATCTGATCAGAAACACCTTTGAGTTGTGGGTTGGCTAGATGCAAAAAAATTGACTCACAAGTAAATCTCCTCTTTGAGCGCATGTTATAATCAGATTGCACTTGCGGTGTTTTGAGTATGAACGCGTCATTAGCAAACACCATTTCTTCTTCCTCCATCTAGGAGAAATGTGCATGATCAGGAGCAATATCAAATTATTGTTCTAAAGATATTCCTTGCATTTGCATGGTAAGAACCACACTCTCCATTTGTGGTGAGGCATATATATAACCCCCGTGATCTGTTGCTGCGCCTTGGCTGCATTGGTCTGCCACTTTTTGTTGCAAGTTGTGACACAGACAGATCTGGGGAATATGTGTATCGCTGCAAGGGAAGCACCACAGACTGATATCATCAATAAGGTTGTTCTGCCCTATGGTTAATTCCCTACTCAAGCTTGGCAATGCGCTCATTAGCAGAGTAGGAATTGACACTATTTGGTTTGCGGTCGAAGCTAGTGGATTAGTGCAAGGCGCGCCCTGGTACTGATTCTATTGATATGAGGACCACCCACCTTGATAGTTTTGATATGCAGGCTTTAGAGGTGTTGATTGGTTCTACTTAAGAGTGGTTATATCATTCACCATGGTTCGCAACATCTCTTTGAGGTCGCTCATTTCATCTTTGGAAGAACCTGATGTAGAGGCTACATTTTGTGGGGTTGTCACATATGTATACATCGACTGGGCAGTTGCGGGTGCGCTAGTTGACATAACTTCTTGCGCAAAGATTAATATTTCAGGGAATATCGACATAATAGGTTGAGGAGGAAATTTTACGCAATCTATTAAATGATTCTTGGCTTTGACAGTGACACGATAAGCATCTAGTAGAGTAGCTCCTCCCAAAGACTTGATCATAACAGAAATATCAGAATTGATGGACTTTAGGTAGAATATGAAATCCAACTTGGGAGTCAGGTGTATAGTAATAGAAATCCTCTACCAATTTGTGTGAAATCGGGCATTAAAGTCTATTAGAGCCTCCTGGGGGGATCATCTTATGACAGATAGTTGATAATACAGTGAAGAACAATCTTCGTCATTTGAGAACCTCTCATAGAACAGATCTCTAAGCTCATCCCAGGTGCAAATAGTATTAGGTGACAGTGTTTAGTACCAATCGAGCACCTTGCCTTTAAAAGATGTGGCACGAAGCCTCAGAGCTACATTCTGCTCTGTAATCTCATGTACCAAACACATGTCTTCCACATCCTACAAATGTTTTGTTGGTGTTCTTGAGCTATCTTCGATAAACTTGGGTATAACTTTCATGGCTGAAACCGAGATAGTGCCCCAGACAACACGTGCTACTGGGGCTGCTAGGGGACTTCTGGCATCCCATGCCATGTAATTTCTGTTGGCAACTGGTAACATGGTGAGAGGAATGGGTGGCAAGAATGGAACGGTTACCAACTAATTTGTGACTCGCACTGTTCCCAGTGGGGGTACTCTTAAACTAGGGTTTCCTGTGGTTTAGGATCTAGTTATAGTTCGATGGCTCATACACCCTTCTAAAACGCAAATTCATTTAAGCTCCGTCCCACTAGGCGTGCCAAAAAAAGAATAAACTATTGACGCCAAAATTTGATGAGGTAAGAGTGTCTTATGGGAAACTCAGGCACTAAACTGAGTGACCTCCAGATTTTTAGAGAAGTTGACTTCTTCTATAATAGGGGGGTTGGAAAGGGAAAATGAAATAGATATAATAAAATAAAGTCTAACCTAAGGCGATGTGCCAAGACTTAATGATAGGCACAATAAATCATAGATCTAAGGGTTGGAATGGTGTTGTAGTGTTCCAAAACATCAGAAACTCAAGATTACAACATAGACAATCCATTCATTGACATAAAATAATATTGTATACATTCCTACTACCAAGAAGAGTCATTAGACATGGTCTAGGTTAGCAAAATTTCATTCAACATATATAGAAATTTTTAAATGAAATGTCTAGACAATAAAAGCACAGTTTACAATTTGATCAAATAGCATGAAAAAATAGAAAGATCGAACAATTGGCACAGTCTGAGGGTTTTTTGCAATAAAATAAAATAGTGATAAAGGCCTGGCGTCTTTTTACTAAAACTAGCATTTTCCTTCAAATTTCAGACCCTTTTCTCACAACAGAGAAAAGTATATATAGCAAGAAAAAACCCCCACTACTTCGGAGAGCAGCAACATAAAATATTTTGCAATCCCCTGGCAATGATGCAAGAATCAAAATATTCCCAAAGCCGTTGCAACAGAATTGATTTGGAACCAAGCATCCGGTCACTCCAGGCATAGGTGCATCTTCTACAAATGATGGTGGTGGTCCTGACAAGGCCTAATCAGACAAGTGTCACTATCCTGTGCAAATGATTATGACATGTAGTGGCCAATAGGATCATTAGGATCATCTGGTCTATCGCCCGAATATGAGATCCGCCGGTTAGGCATGTGGCAACATTTCGCTGCTCGTATGAACCTCTCTCTTTTGTCGCTAAGGACCTGCGTTAATGCTACACATGTCAAATGGGTGGAGCACTTCATCAATAAAGGAGGTAATGATCACCAACCGGGCATGAAAGAGACGTGTGGCAGCATTTCGCTACCCTCGGTTGCTACTTCATCTCTACGCTAAAATATTTGTGAATAGCCGACACGTATCAAGTGTACACCACAGATAGCAATTGTGGGGCCCACCAAAACCTTTTTAGGAATGAGGGCTTCGTGGCACCCTTTCGGAACCCGATGAAACAACAAGAAATAATGATCAAAGTATCCTACAACCACAACATGTGGAAGAATAGCAAAGCTTCCTAGAATGTGAAGGAATGTAGAGACTCGGGGTTGCAAGGAGTAGCCACATGGAGCGGCAGAACAAAACCTAGATAAAAGGTTGAGTTGATTACTTGTGATGCACGGGCCGAAGCATAGAGAAAAATACACTCGAAGGGAGCTAGTTAAATATTTATTAATAGTAAGTACAAAGGGAAGTTGCCTATTAAATGTTTCTCTTGCAATAAGATAGGTCATTTTGCATCAAGGTGTCCTAAGAGAGTTTCCAAGCCAAGATATAACAAGCCTAAATTCCAAGAGAAGTGTTATTATGTTGTTGATTAATGTGTGATAGATGATGAATCTGATAAAGGAAATGCAAGTGAAGATGAATTTGTATTTATTTCTATCAAGGAAAATAATCCTATATGTCTACTAAGTTTGTTAATTGTACAAATGTGGAGAAATCTCTAGCTGCTATAGTTGAAGAGAAAGATGAATGGGTAATTGATAGTGGTTGCTCTCATCATATGATAGGAGATAAAAGTAATTTTGTGAGTTTGGAAAAGTATGATGGTGGTGTTGTGAGATTTGGTGATGACAAAGTTGGTGTGATCTGTGGGAGAGGATGTATTTCTCTTGATGGTAAGCATAATATTGATGTTGTCTTGTATGTGGAAGGTTTGAAGCATAATCTTTTAAGTGTTTGATAGATGGTCGATAAGGGATACAATCTTCAATTCATGGATCGTAAGTGAAAAATATTGGGAATTTTTGGAAATGTGATTGCATCAAGTACAAAAATAAAAGGTAATATCTTTCACTTGAGTGTTGCTAGTAAAAGTTGCTTGATTGCTCAAATTGATGAAAGTTGGTTGTGGCATAGGAGAATGTGTCATATTAACTCTGATAATATTGTCAAGATAAGTTCTACTAAGGCTATGAGAGATCTTCCTAAGTTGATGAAACCTACTAATGCCATATGCAAGGAATGCCAATTAGGAAAGCAAACTAGAATTTGGTTTTGAAGAAAACAAAAAAATTCAAATGGATTGTTGTATCTTGTGCATATTGATTTGTGTGGTCTTGCTAGAGTGAGAATATTACAAGGATACAGGTACTTCATGTTGCTTATTGATGACTATTCAAGAATGATGTGGGCTACTTTCTTAAGGGAGAAAATTGAAGCTCTAGAAAAGTTCAAGATATTTAAGGCTATGGTTGAGACAGAGACAAGTCTGAAGATTAAATGTCTAAGATTAGATAGAGGTGGTGAATTCACTTCTGGTGAGTTTAATTATTTTTATGAAGAAAATTGAATAAAGAGACAATTATCTACACCGCAAACCCCTCAACAAAATGGAGTTGTGGAAAGGAAAAACATAACAGTTCTAGATGTTGCTAGAACTATGATGTTGGAAGGAAATGTACCTCATATCTACTGGAGAGAAGCCATGAGTACTGTTGTGTACACAATTAACCAGGTACAAATCAAAGGTGATACTGGTAACACTCCTTTTGAGTTATGGACTAGTCAAAAGTCTACTATTAGATATTTCAAGATCTTTGGAAGCAAGTGTTATATCAAAAGAAATGAAGATATAGGAAAGTTTGATGGTAGGAGTGATGAAGGAATATCTTTGGATTATTCTACTAAAAGCAAGGCCTACCGATGTGACAATAAGAGATTGAAGAAAATGGTTGAAAGTGCAAATGTCAAGGTTGATGAAGACATAGCTACACCATCCAGAACCTGTGGATATGATTTTGATGATTAGAATGACAGTACAAACCAAGGAAAGCATGTTTAGAATTCAAGTCAAGTCCAAATCATTCTAGTGAATCAAGAAGATCAAGAGGAAGGAGAAATTGGTGAAAGTATAGAAAAGAGATCAAAAGAACCTGAAATTCAAGAACGCCATAAGACTCTGAGGTATGTAAGGTTGAATCATTTAGAGAATCAAATCATAGGTGATAAGAACAAAGGTGTTTAGACTGGGAGAAAGATTGCAGAAGAATACTATTTGATTTCAAAGATTGAGCCTAAAAATGTGAATGAAGTATGCGAAGATGAAAATTGGGTTGAAGCATGCAAAGATGATAATTGGGTTGAAGCAATGAAAGAAGAACTATAGCAGATTGAAAAGAATGATACATAGATTCTTGTTCCCAGACCTAAGGATAAAAATGTAATCGAAACTAAATGGGTCTTTAGAAACAAAATGAATGAGCAAGGTGAAGTGGTTAGAAACAAAGCAAGACTGGTATGTAAGGGATATTCACAAATGGAAGGTATTGATTTTGAAGAAACCTTTGCCCTTGTTGCTAGAATTGAAGCTATGAGATTTTTTCTTGCTTATGCTACTTAAAAAGACTACAAGGTTTATTAGATGGATGTCAAGTCAGCTTTTCTAAATGGCGAGTTGGAAGACGAGGTGTATGTTGAACAACTGGATGGATTTCAGTTGACTGATCAGGGAGATATGGTTTGTCAATTGAAGAAAGCATTGTATGGACTCAAGCAAGCCCCTAGAGCATGGTATGCTAGATTGGATAAGTACTTGGTGAAGCTTGGATTTAACAAAGGTACTACTGATAGTAATCTATATCCCAAGATTGAACATAATAAAGATTTGATTGTTGAAGTCTTTGTTGATGATATCATATTTGGAGGAGATTATAGCTTGTGCATGAAGTTTGTTGATGAGATGCAAAATGAGTTGAGATGTCAATGATTGGGGAGATGAAATTATTCTTGGGATTGAAAATTACTCAGCTAGATAAAGGGATCTTTATATCTCAATCCAAGTATTATTGCTAAAGAAATTTGGTATGGAAAATTCAAAGCCAGTTGGTACACCCATGGTGACCAGATGCAAGTTGACAACTAATGATGATTCTCTAAAGGAAAATCATACTAGATGTAGATCAATGATTGGTGGATTGCTTTATTTGACTCAAACCAAGCCTAATATCATGAATGTTGTATGTATTGTTGCAAGATTCTAAGTTGATCATAAAGAATCTCACGTGAGTGTTGTGAAGAGTATTTTTGGATACTTGAAGGGGATAGTTGATTTTGGCCTATGGTATCCTAAAGATGATGATCTTACTTTGAGTTCCTTTATTGATGTTGATTAGGCAGAAGATGTGAATGATAGGAAAAGTACTAGTGGTGGAGCATTTTTCTTGGGAAAGAAGTTGATTTCATGGTTAAGCATAAAGCACAATGCTATTTCTTTATCTACTATAGAGGCAAAATGCATTGTTGCTGCTAATAATTGTACTCAAGTACTATGGATGAAGCAGATGTTGAAGGATATCAGAGTTGTGTATGATGAGCCTATTGTTATATTTTTTGATAACTCAAGTGCTATTAAAATTTTTAAGAATCTGGTGCTGCATTCCAAGACCAAGCATATATCTATCAAGTTTCACTTTTTGAGAGAGAAAGTAAGTGAAAAGGAAGTCAAAATGGAGTATGTGCCTACTAAGGAGAAAATTGTAGACATATTTACCAAGCCATTGCCTAAGGATACTTTTGAGTATCTTAGAGGGAAGTTAGGGGTGATTACCCCTCCTAATCAAAACTAAGATGCATTGATTTGCATCAATTCATGCATTTAATGATCATATTTTGATCTGGATTGATGTTGTGGTGGCTGCTACTCAGGGGGAGAAGTCAGATGTTCAGATGTTTAGGTGTTCAGATATGTGGTTCAGAGCTTGTATAGAATAGATCTTTCTCATTGATGACAAAGGGGGAGAAGAGTAATGTGAAAAACTTTCTAGGTGATAAGAACCTAAGGGGGAGTAAATGTAGTTGTGTTGATGGTGTTTTTCACATCATGTGTTGCCATCAATGCTGAAGGGGTAGACTGTTGGATGTTGTGGTTGTGTTACTGATATGTGGTTGTCATTGATGTCAACACTATTAACATTAATGCATTAGAAGTTGTATATGTCGAGGATATTGAGAAAATTGTAATAAAAAGTGCTACAGGTTGTTAGTGGTGAAGTGAAGTTCAATCTATCGGTGAACATACTAAGTTGTTGTTTAGAGGTTGTGGACTAAAGGGTTTCTTTGTGAGTATATCTAATTTATCCATGTCTATTTTTAGACATCTGCGTGAAGATTTGATCAAGTAATGAAGATTTGTATTTTGATAGTTTTTATGTTACTTTAGTTTGTTTTCCTGAATGAAGATCATGCGATTTCAATAAGTTCAGTTGTTACAGATGCTTCTTTAGTGATTCATGATTTTTGTGGATGTTTCTAGATCATGCTCTATTTGTGTTGCATGTCTACATTGATCGTTGTGCTCGCTATCTAATATTTTCTCTTAAGTGTTCATGTTTTTCATGTTCTTGGCAGACAAGTTGTTGAAGCGTGTTGTGGATCTTCGAGGAGTAATTAATTGAAGTGGTCCATATTTTAGGATGTTATTTTCGGTCATCACTATGTTGTGGCCGACCTTGGTTGATTCAGATGAATTATCTATTGTTTTAGGCCAATAGTTTGTATTCATTTTATTATTTCTTTGTGGTTGACTTATAGCGATGTAATTTCTTGTTGCCGATATACATGAGAAATTATTTATTCAAAATAAAGAGTGTGTGTGAATAATGTT
The DNA here is from genome assembly GCA_007258455.2 of Sequoia sempervirens. Taxonomy (NCBI): domain Eukaryota; kingdom Viridiplantae; phylum Streptophyta; class Pinopsida; order Cupressales; family Cupressaceae; genus Sequoia; species Sequoia sempervirens. Next base: position 88,956,248 of record VDFB02193867.1, read on the forward strand.
CTAAATCATTCAAAGGTAGAGCAAAGTGTGAAGAAGAGTGAAGAACTGTTCATGTGCTTAACCAGGACTATAATCAGGCATTAGCATATGCTATTTTCTTAGTTCAAAATCTGATGGATATAATTAGAACCTTTATGTAAGATAGTGTGTCTTCCTTTGTAATTGAGCAGTGACCTCTAAGTAGTGTGCCTGAATGCATGTGCATTCCCCATTCATATTTCCTTGTACTTTTAACAAGCTATAATCTTGTGGATTGAACTCCACTATGGTTTTTCCTGTAACAGGGTTTCCACGTAAAAATCTTGGCGTTATGTGTGCTTCTAATGCGTTGTTCATTCATGCTTTCATGGTTATTGATCTGATCTATGAATAAGGTTAATAAAGTTTAATAAGTTTAAAATTTTGTGACAACTAATTCAACCCCCCTCTCAATTTTCTATCCTAGTGTTTCCAACAAAGGGTTAGGGAAAAGGGATTTTCCTTGGTCAAATCCCACTTTGGTAATCAAACCCTTAATGAAATGATGAAATGAAAGAGAAAGATAAACTAATAACATGCAAATGCTATCAAATTACCAAACCCTTGTTTAAGAAAATATGAAGATATATCAATGGTTGCCTTTGAATGCTTGATTAATGCTTGATTAGATGATGCAAAGTGCTCAAATGATTGTTGAATGCTTGAATTGATTGAATGAATTATGAGATTGTTGGGAGATGTAAAATGAGGAGAGAAATACATATATACATACACAAATGTGCCTTAGCAACCTGATGATACCTCATCACAGACCGACATAAGGTGATTTTAAATAAAAACCCAAAAGAAAATTTAAAATATTTTAATTTTGAGCCAAAAAGGACACATTTTCCACCCGTGGTGAATGAGTCCCACCTTGGACTTGAATGCGGGTGTCAGGAATTAAGTCACATTTAATGTTGTTTGTTGGGTTTACATTCAAAAACACACTTAATTAAGCTTTATAAGTGCATAAAGGGCTCAAATAAAGCATAAGAAAGGTGTAAATAGTGAAATTATGCCTAGAAAAGCATGAAATCTTGTTAGAAGACTTTACAACACTTCAAAATAGGACTTGATAATGAATAAAAAGGTGATTTTTAATTGAATTGTAATGAATAGAGTCTAGAAAAGTGTAGAAATGTTTTACACTCCACAACACCTTCACAAGACGTCATAATTTGAATTTTAGGGACCTAATGTGAATGTTCAAGCCACATTACAACAATAAATTAGAGGAAAATGGACCAAGCATCAAGAGGAAAGGCCTAAAATACCATGAAAATTTGGATGATGGGATTGGATAGAATGAGGTTTAAAGTGGAATTTCATTGAAAGAAAAGTTTTAACTTGATGGACATGGTAGAGTTTGTACAAGGTTTACAAAGAAGAATAGGGTCAAAATACAAATAAACAAAAGAGATGTGCATTAAGAACCCTAAATTATCAATGTAAGGTTTTCAAATTCTCACGTGCTCACAAATATACTACCATCCATGTTACAAGTAGCGGCTATGGAATGCAAAGCTCATGTACCATCTCTACACCCCTAACCATGGAGACTAATGAAATTTCCCATAACTAGCTCCACCTCTACAATGTGGAAATGTTAGTGTTTGTAGCTTAGGGAGATATTTTCTCCTAAGTAAAAATTAAGATAATAAATAATTATCAAGGCATGTCAGCCTTGTTAATAGATGATATTTATATATTTTATTTAAATCAAAGAGGCCAACCTAGATGAAAGGTTGCCTAGTTTGGTATATATACAAGTTGGTCTTCATTCATTCATCATAATTCACATTTCTACAGAGAGGAAGTTCGTCGTTCAACAACAGATCATCATTCTGTAGCAGCTGATCTAATTCAAGAAGAATCATATTCATTTGTATCTTTACATCTAGGAGAGGTGCTATTATTTGGACTTGTGTTGGGTTTGAGTTGTAATAAATTTTTTGCTCATTTTATTTGATATATAAGAGATTCAAGATGGGTTTTTCTCCCTCGAGAAAGAGGGTTTTCCTAGGGTAAACTCCCATGTTAATTGTCTAATGTGTTGTATTTTTGCTTAACATTTCTGATTGTAAAACTAACATGGTATGAGAACAGGTCTAAGAAAAGATCTGATCAGATGTGTTTAAGCATGAAGGAAAAATTAACTCATTATTTATCATCTCAATTGCTACAACAGTGGTGTACATATGAATGGTTTTATAGTGTAATTGATAGGCCATGGTCTGCCTAGAATGAGTTTGTGGAGTATTTGAATCATACTTGTCTTGAGCTTTGAGAACCTTGATGGTTTATGACATTTCAAAGAATTCTAGTTTTAATAATGTGTAGCGGTGGCTACATGAGCTAAGAGATCATGTTGATTCAAACATTTTTATCTTGATGGAGGGAAATAAATCTAACTTGAATCATCTACGAGATGTGTCAGTAGATGATGCGCATATATTTGCTGAAAAGGAGGGTGTCTCTTTTATAGAAACTTTTGTGCTGAAGTCTACAAATGTTGAGAAAGCCTTTCAATCAATTCTTACAAAAATATAACATATAATTAGCATAAAGTTGCTTGCAGCAGTAGAGGGGTCCTCTACTAGACCTGGTCAAGGAACTGCGATTAGTGTTGAGGATACTGGAGTTACTAGAGTGACTATGAGAGAGAAAACCTATTGCTTTTAAGTGATGCCACGTGCATTATTTGTTTCCATCATTTCCTAACTTCTTATAGATTAGTTTTGTACCTTTTAAGCTCTGGGAAGAGTGGCCTCTTTGCAAACATGTTAGAGGGACACATTTTATGTCAAGTGTGGTCAGCTAATTGTCATGAGCTTCTAGCCAACCTACAATTAGTTTAGGTTCATTTGTTATGTGCTTTAAGGGTTGCAACCAACAATTGGACTCCTATTCTGGGTGTATCTGAAGGTCTTGTGTCCACGTATCTATTGCATGAAGACATTTTTCTAAAGTTGCAGACATTTTTTGAATCTTCCCATTGCAGTAGATTTGAATCTTTAAGTGCAAAGATCATGAAAGAAAAACTAGTGGATTGTGAGGAAGATTAGACAACAACGAGATAAGTATTTCATACCCTTGAATAATGTTCATGAATATTTTATGTAGTTATTAATTCATGCAATAACAATGGAATAGTGAATAATGTATGCTTCTAGCATTGGCATTTCTCTTCGGGATAGCTTTATCAACTATTATTAAACTCTCTAAAATGCTTTCTAGATGGATCAAGGAGCATAAGGATGATGGGAGGTTGCATTCAAGGGAGGAAGAGATTGATGCATCCTATAAGGAAGTCACGTAGGCTAAAAAAATGGAGACATAGCTTGCAGCCATGGGACTGAGTTGGTGGCACATAACTTCACTGGAGACATCTCTTGAAGAGGAAGAACCTATACAAATTTTCATTGTGATCAGTTTCCTCGAAGATGAGGAAATAACATTCAGAGGAAGTCTAACAAACCAACAGAGACAACCTTGGACGAGGAGGTCAAAAGGTTGATACTTGGAGCTTCAAAGGGAGACACATCATCATGAAGATTTCTTGTAGTGTATATTTCTCTAAGACGGAGAAATATGAGGTGAAAGCCCTTGTAGTGTATATTTCTCTAAGATGGAGAAATATGAGGTGAAAGCCATTGCAGTGTATATTTCTCTAAGACAGAGTAATATGAGGTGAAAGCCCTTATAGTGTAAATTTCTTTGAGACAGAGAAATATGAGGTGAAAGCCCTTGTAGTGTATATTTCTCTAAGATAGAGAAATATGAGGTGCAATCCCTTGTAGTGTATATTTCTCTAAGACAGAGAAATATGAGGTGAAAACCATTGTAGTGTATATTTCTCTGAGATAAAGAAATATGAGGTGCGAGCCCTTGTTCATCTTTGAGATTGAGATGAGACGTCATGTTGAGACACTCCATGACAACATCACATTAAGAGACTTCATGATGGACCCTTGTACCTATGTTTCTTTCCACACATGGCAGTAGCCATGGTGGACGTCATGTTGAGAGACTCCATGACGACATCACATTGAGAGGCTCTGTGATGAACTCCTTTCCACAAATGAGAGAGAGTGATAAAGTGTTTGTAGCTTAGGGAGATATTTTCTCCTAAGTAAAAATTAAGATAATAAATAATTATCAAGGCAGGTCGCCCTTTTTTTTTTTTTTGTGAGATAAGATGGCGACCCTATAAGCTGCGGTGCTGGTAAACTTTAGCATTATTTGGCGTATTTGGCGATACGCCCTCCGTTACCACGGAATGAGGGAGACTAGGAAACATTGACCAATAGAGCCGCCATGGAATTACTTAGCCAGCCAGGGCTGGGGCCCCGATTGCCATAATTTAAATAGAATATCGTACTAAAATTTTTATTTAAATCAAAAGTGGAGCCTAGATAAAATGTTGCCTAGTTTGGTATATATACAAGGTTGTGTTCATTCATTCATCATAATTCACATTTCTAAAGAGCAGAAGTTTTCCCTTCAACAACACATCATCATTCTTTAGCAGTAGATCTAATTCAAGAATAATCATATTCATTTGTATCTTTGTATCTAGGAGAGGTGCTATTATTTGGCCGTGTGTTGTGTCTGAGTTGTAAGCATATTTTTTCTCCTTTTATTTGATATATAAGAGATATTCTTTGATGGGTTATTTTCCCTCGAGGAGGTTTTTCCCAAGGTAAACTCATGTGTTAATTGTCTAATGTGTTGTTGTATTTCTGCTTCACATTTATGATCATAAAACTAATAGGAAGTACATTGTTAGTGGATTTATAAGACTAACAACTTGACAATGCACCAAAAAAGTATTATTTATGGTCTTATGCTAGGACTATAATCTCGTTAAGGGTATCCTATTTATCACAAGGGTATGTGAGACTTATTTTTATGAATCATATCCCATCTAAAAGTATGTGATTGAGGTTTAGCCCCTTCAACTTCTCCTATTCTCCTACTCTACACAATAGGGTTGGATGGACAAAAAATATGCTAGACATAATGGTGACTCCTTTAGAGTACAAATTTCATTCTACCCCCTTTCTATATCCCACCAAAATACATGGTTAAGGTTATCTATTAGGGTGATAAAATTTCTAGGTAAGTCTCTTAAAAATAAACTAAGGTAATACTTACTTGTTATCCGTAATATTTCTCTAAGGAATGGGGGAGGGAATAGAAAAGTGCTTCATTAGGATTAAAAGTAACTTGCTAATTTTAGAACCCAAATATAAATATTTGGTTTATTTTAATGCCCAAATTCAAATGTAATAGAAAAAGCAGACAAAAGAGAAAGGGGTCTATTAAAATGGTTTTCTATATGGTTCCTAGAAAATCACAAGTTAGTATTTTTCTAAGGAAGGTTGCTAGAATGATTTGTTGCATAAATTTGTTATTTTCCAACATACTATACATATTGTTAGCCATAAAAATCAAGATAAAATGATGATACCATATTTAATAGGGTCTAGGTGCCAAACTAAAATATAAGTGATGAATACCAGTTTCATTGACTTGAAATAGAGGTGTTGAATTAAAGTTATTTAAGTGGGTTGCCTGAAATTACCAATATAAGGGATGGATTATATAGGTGAGAAACTACATAGGTTTCAAATTCCATAATTGATAACTTAGACAATTCTATGGACTATAAGATAAATGTTAGGAAAATTTGGAAAAATGATGAAAAACCAAAAAAAACTAGAAGAGATAAAGCATATGATTCAAACTTATTAAAAATACTCAAAAGACTAGAAATGTGACATGGAAAAATATAAATTAATAAAAATTGATAGTCAAGGTTTGCATGTAAAGGTTTCACATTGGAAAATGAGTGATAAAAAGTGGAGGGAATGATGTAAATTTCAAACCAAAAACCTTACAAACAACATATAGTTGTTAGGGGAATCATTTAAAAGTAGACATGTAATCCTACAAACTTGAGAAATCATTTAAAAGTAGACATGTAATCCTACAAACTTGAGAATGAAAGTAAAATAATGATAAGTTAAAGGATTAGTGGAAAAATAAAAACCAAGAACAAAAATGGAGAATATAAAAAATGAATAGAAAAAGGGATAGAAAAATATAAAAAGCATAGGAGAGATTGGTGAGAAACTAAATAAGGCAAGAAAACAAGCCAAAATCCTTGAATAAAGTAGGTAAATGATATTAAATGACAACAAGTTGGGAAGTGGAGGGGACATGGTGTGATGGTGATGATCAATGGTGCTAGTGAGCCATCTGAGCAAAGGAAAAAAATGATATTGAGAACTCTATATCAAAGAAATGGAACACCAATGATGATTTGAACCATAAAAGATTATATTTCACAAAAGTTAAAGAAATAAAAAATAAGTCATAGGAAAAGGGTCACATTGGGTGTGTAAGAAACATGCATCCCCTCTTTGAAATATTGACAATGAGTTAGATGTAAAGATGAAACCTACAATCTCAACACTTAGATAGATAAATAATGAAGATAAAATAAATAAGGAATAAGATAAATTAATTTTTGTAACACCTCCATTGATATGTTGATGTGCTCTAAAAGTATAGAATAATGATTTTGTGTGGATACTTTTTCTTGACGGTTACTTATTTTGATAGCATAAGGGTGCTATGACTAATTTAATATATGAAATTAGAAGAGAAATCCTCTCTTAAATAGACTTTTCAAAATGGAATGGAGACCTTAGATTAGAAGACAGATTAAGGGCCAAGATTGATTTCATGGTTAATGTGTTTAACCTTCATACAAGTTTCCCAAAGTACATGAAACGTGAAATGATAAAAGAGAAAGTCTTCTCATAGGGAAGAGGAGATGGGACGTGTGTCTCCTCTCACATGTGTGAAAAATTTGAGGGTAAATATTTTATTTTATTTTTTTAACTTGGATGGTGAGGATCAGAAATTCAAATTCTTTTGTGCACTACTAATGATGAATTAGTTAGCCTACGAAATTTTAGATCCTCAGTATAAAAATAAATCCTCTTTCATCCAATGTATTAATCAATTGATTAGTTGGAGGAGAGGGAAATTTTGTCTTCTAGTGAGGATATGAAATATTGAATTAGAGGAAAACATTAAGAGGAAATTAATTAAGCAATTATTCATTGATTGATTAGCTAGAGGAAATAGACGGTAATGATAATTGATTGAATTTAAATAGTTAATTAATTTTAGGGTGGTAAAGAGGAAATAATTAGTGATTAGTTAATGGATGAAGATGATTAATTCTATGAAATTAGTAAGTGAATTTTGGTTCTCTACAAAATTTATTTACCCAAACAGAATCTTACCTAAACCATTGGGCAATTACATAGCATTATTTGATCACACAATAAAAATCATTCAACTCTACACTCAAATCAAGTGAAGAATTTAATATATTTTATCACACTAAATCATACCACATGTGATTCACCTAAAAATTATTGTAAAATTCATGTACGCATTTGCAACTTATTTTACGTTAAGGAATTTAAAATATCACCAACTTGATGAAGAACCCTAACAATGTGACAAAGGAGCACCATCATCTTGCAATCTATTTTCGTTCTAATCATAGAGAAAAAAAATGGAAAACATCATAGGATAAGTTTATGCACGTAGAGTGATTTTGTAGCCATAGACTAGATTAAAAACTATGAAGACAACCTATAACAAAATAAGAAGATACTTAGATTCTTATCCATAGACAAAATTATCTAACATATTTCCAAATTCCAAGACAAATCACCTAACATAAAGGGTAAAATTTATTAAAACATAGAAAATTACAGAGCAAAGTCATTACAAAGCCTTATCCAGCTCCACCAAATGGTCCAACTGTTGAGACAAATCAGGGGGTAATTGACCCCAATCAACCAAATTCCAATCATGAAAATGATCAGAAGCCCATTTAGCCAAACAATCAGCAACACCATTCCACTCCCTAGGAATATGAGTGAAAGTAACAAACTCAAGAGAAACACAAAGATTGAGAATTTGTTCAATAATCAAAGCTAGGTGCCAACTGACATCATCTAACCTCTGCCTATTCAGCAAGTTCACCACAACTTAGGAGTCAGATTCACAAATAATCTTGTGCCACCCCAACTGACTACCATGCTCCATAGCTAGTAAAATTACTTGAGCCTCCATAAGATTATTAGTATGAAGACCCTTATAAATAGAGAAAATAAATTGAACATCCCCAGAACTATCCCGACCAACACCACCAATACCAGCATGACCAGGGTTTCCACGAGAAGAGCCATAAGTGTTAATTTTTAGGATGCCTTGATGAGGAGACCATCTTCCCTCCCTATTCACCTTCGGTGTTGGATGCCTACAGCTGTTGCACATAAGCTACCGGTGCGAAGGAGGAAGATGAAGGTGGTTGAAACAACCAACATCAGAAGGAGCAATCGAATCAGTCAGACCACACTTAGCCGCGATCGTTTCTCCCATAGAATGCAAAATTTTCCACCACAAGCGAGGGGCCCCCATCATCACATCCTGAAAAATCCAACGATTCCTCTCCAACCAAAGATTCCAAATAATGAAGGATGGGCCAATCGCCCAAGAAGCTTGAAGAAGTAGAAATAGGGGACCCTACCAGATCCTGAAGCTTCGGCTAAAGGGGAAACATCGTGCAGGGCACGTCCACACACCGCCACCAACGTGCCAAATCTCGAGGAGCATAGGAACATTGGAAGAAGAAGATGAGAAGCCTCCCTCGGCCTCCGACACAGCTTACACAACAAGAGGACCTAGAAACCCAGCTTGCATAAGAATTATCCCAAGTAAGACACCAGTTTTGAGCCACCAACCACATGAAGAAATTGCACTTGGGCCAAGACAACTTATGCCAAACATACTTCCACCAAGGGACCTGAATATCCCCAAACAACTGTCAACCCAATTGCTTATAGCCAGTAGACACAGAGTACTTCCCAGACATATCAGAACCATCCCAAGCTAAAATATCAGGTCTCCTCAACAAATTACAAGCCCGAGAATCCAAAAGTTGAGCAAGCTCTCGCCTATCCTCCTCAGAGCCCCCAAGAGGCCACTCAGAAAGGTGCTTCCAGCGGAAAGAAACAACAGAGCCACAATGCTCAGCAATCTTGTAATGCTCAACAGTGTCCCAACCAGCAGCAGTAAAAACATCACAAAGGGGTTGAAGATGAGGAAAAGCAGAAAGAATAGGTGGGTGACCATCCCAAGAATCCCACCAAAAAAGAGCCTGAGATCCCGAGTGACAGATCCAAAAAAGTGCCCGCTTAATCAACTGAGCTCCCACTTTCAGAGTAGACCAAATCATAGAACCACTCCCCTCCAAAGGATAGCGAGGAACCTCATGAGAAGCAACACCACGAAGATACTTATAGTAAGAACATGGGCCCACAGATGGTGTTGATTAGTACACCAACGCCAATAAAGCTTCGCCGCAAGAACTTGCCCATTCAAAATAGAAGAGTGTAAACCAAGACCACCCTCCTGCTTTGGTCTACACACAAAATCCCATTTAACAAGGCTCCACTTAGAAGTCATCAAGTTACCACTCCAAAGGAATTTCCGAGAAAGAGCATCAAATTCCCAAAGGAAATACATAGGGGCCGATTGAACAAAACACTATAGATGGGAAGGGCCTAGATAACAGACTGAAGGAGGGTAACTCTAGCAGCAGTAGACAACCACCGATGAGTCCAATGTGTTACCTTCTTCCTCAACTTATCAAGCAACATCTTCCAAGAGGATCTGGGTTGGCGACCAACAGCAATAGGAATCCACAGATAGACAAAGGGGAGAGAACCAATTTGAAACCTCAAAATAGTAGCAATCCTCCTCTAGATGGCCAAAGGAGTATTAAAGAAAAAAATAGAAGACTACTACTCATTAACTTTCTGACCCAAAGCAGCAAGGTAGATGTCCAAAGATTGCCTACAGGATTCAGCTTCACGAAGATGAGCCAACCCCATAAGAGAGGTGTCATCCACAAATTGGAGGTGAGAAAGAGTAGGCAGACCCATCCCCCACTGCCAACCATGAATCGCACCCTGAGAGACCCGAGACTTAAGAAAGCGACCAAGCCCCTCAGCCATAAGAATAAAGAGATAGGGAGAAAGTGGATCCCCCTGACGAAGGCCCCTGGTAGCACCAAAAAGTTCAAAAGGTTCTCCATTCACAATAACTGAAAAGGAGGACGAGGTCACATAGCTCATAGTCCAACTCACCCAGTCAGAAGAAAACCCAAAGGCCAACAAAATCTTCTGAAGGAAACTCCATTTAACTCTATCATAAGCTTTAGCCATATCCAGCTTGATGAACATAGACCTTTCCTTAGAGATCGCCATGGAATGAATGACCTCCGAGGCGATCACCACCCCATCCATAATCTGTCGACCTGCCACAAAACCTCCTTGTTCCTCTGAGATAACAACAGGCAAGCAAGATTTAAGCCGCTCTGCAATCAGTTTCATAATAATCTTATACACTACATTACAGAGTGCAATAGGTCGAAAGAAATCAAATCTATCAGCACCCTCCTTCTTAGGAATGAGGACAAGAAAAGTAGCATTCAAGGCCCGAAGCATCTGCTTGTTATGAAAAGATTCCCGAACAACCTCCACCAGATCCAACTTCACAATTTCCCAAAACTCTTGGAAAAATTCAATAGGGAACCCATCAGGGCCAGGAGCTTTCCCCTTATTCATCCCAAAAACAAGCTCATCCACTTCAGACAAAGTAATTGGGTGCATAAGAGAAGCATTCAACTCATTAGAGACCAAAGAAGGAATACAAGAAAGAATCATATTATCCTCAACATCAGAAGGAGGAGAATCCTTAGTAAACAGAGAGGAGTAGAATTGGCGAGCTTCTCTAGATAAAGCCTGTTGTGAGGATAAAACTAAGCCATCAGAATTAACAAGAGAAGAAATATAACACTTATTCCGACGGGCCTGCACAGAATGATGGAAGAAGGCGGTATTCCTATCTCCCTCTCGAAGCCAGTCAACCCGAGCCTTCTGTTTCCAGAATATCTCCTCACGAAGTTCCCACTCCTCCACGACTTTAAGAGCCTGGGACTCAGCTTGCCCAAGAGCCTCTGAAAAACCCAAATCCCTAATCTGTCGAGTAACAACAGCAAGACGCTCCTGTGCTTCCCTTTTCTTGGCCCGAAAATTTCCAAAACAAAGCCAATTCCATCGCTTAAGATGATACTTGACACTTTACAGCTTCTTAACAAAAGAGTACATAGCTGAGCCATATGCCGGGGCACCATCCAACCACCACTGCTCAACAAGATTATACAAAGAAGAATCACGGAGCCACATAAGCTGAAATTTGAAAGGAGGATTCTTTGGATTAGGAAAAGGAGAAGCTGAAAACTTAATTGGCCAATGATCAAAGCCACACCAGTCAAGAATCTCAGAGCCAATAACCACACTGCCCCCAACCCAAAAACAAGAAACAAGAAACCTATCCAACTGCTCGGAAATCGCCTCTGGCCCACTCCGCCTATTATTCCAAGTAAATAAGCCATTAGCAGGTTTAACATCAACAAGAGCAAGAGAGTCCACATTAGCCCGGAACAAATCAGAAGCAGGACCCAGTCTCGGCAGCCCCCCTCTTTTCTCCTCCAGACACAAAACAGCATTGAAATCACCAGCTAGGATCCAAGGCAAGTAAGGTGCACAAGACCTAACATACCTAATATGGGCCCAAAGTTGGCCTTTACCCCGGAAGTCAACTGGAGCATAAACATTACTATCCAAAATAGTCTTACCAGAGTCCAAAACCGAAGCCACCATCGAGATAGAGGAATGGCTAGAAATCCACCAGCGAGGAACAACCTTACGAGGATCCCAAAAAAGAGCCAAACCTCCAGAGCTTCCCTTAGAACCAATACACTGGCACTGACCAGAGAACCAAATACGAGGGGCATACTGAAGCATGAAGTCCACCTGAAGCTTGGTCTCCTGAACACAAAAAATATCTGGAGCATGAACCCCAATCATATCCTAAATAGCTTTCTGACGGGAGGCGCTATTCAACCCCCTTGCATTCCATGAAAGAATAATCATGAGGAAGGTTGAGAAAAGTGGGTACCAATGGTCTTAACATACCCAGACTCAACCAACAAATCCCCAGTAGATTTAATCTTCTCTGCATCCTTTTTACGACCGACTTTAGAGGAGTGCTCAAAATGCCCCTTCTTGAGAGGGCGTTGTAGCACCCCTAGATAAGAGACCCCTCGACCTTTACCAGAGGACAAAGCCTCCTTAGCTAAATCAGCTAAAATGATATCATCCTGTAGGCCAGCAACAACATCTGAAAGCCCAAAATTCTCCTTTTCTGAAGGAAGAGAAGGGTTCTCAACAACAACTGCCTGCTCCAGCCCTATATCCATACTGATAGCCCCAGGTACTATCTCAACAGGAATCCCCTCCTCCAAGGCCTGATTATCTAAGACCTCAAAACGATTAAGCCCTTGATCAGTTTGTTTGTCCTTAAAGGGCTGCTTTTGACCTCTCCCCTTAGCTTTTGGCTTGACAGGAGTGAAATCATCCTTATCATGCCCCCCTTCAGCCACAGGCACCTTGCTTTTATCTCCTTTATCCACCGAAGGCCCCGAAGGAGGAGGAGAAGAAGCCCCAGCCGATCTGGAGACCCGACCCGAGGGCATTGGCGATGAAGGTGTCCATATTCATGACAAAATCGACATCGAAAGGGGAGGGACTCATAATCTATCTATTGAATCCATGAAGCCGAGCCAATACAAATTTCCAAAGAATCTGGCAAAGGATTATTTAGGTCAATTTCAACACAGATGCGAGCAAAAGAAAATACCTTCTTAACCAGAGTAGTCTGGGCAATGGCAACCGGCTTCCCCAGCAGAGCAGCAATTCGTTGCAAAATATCTTCTCTCCAAAATTCCAAGGGCAACCATGGCAGGCGGACCCACACCGGAACCCAAGAAGGCAAATCCTCTGCAGCATTGAAACCCCCATGCCAGGGTTTCATGAACAAACCCACCTAATTGAAAAAATACGGGCCTCCCTCAAAAACTTGATTACGATCCGAAATGTAGGAAAAATCAACCAAGAAAAAGCCATTCCCAGCCACCAAAATATCAAAATCACCCTCAACCTGCCAGGTACGACGCATCCAAGACTCCAAAGCCGAGAGGGAAACACAGATTCCCAAAAACTTAGAAATCAAAACATGTTGAGTCCAATAAGAGAAGTCCTCATGCACCGATTCCGGAGAAATAACCAGAACAGGACGATCCTGACTCCTCAGCAGACAACCATTCACTTTCTTGAGCTTAGAGCTCTCACCCACAAAAGAGGAATCCATGCCTTGTGCATGCACACCCGCAGCATTTCCCAGAGACGACTTCACACCTGCAACCACCAAGCTCTTGAGAGCCCCATCCATACCTCCACATCTGACACCCTCCACTGCCAAACAAATAGAAAACCCCACCCAAACCACCTCAGGCGCCACCCCCTACACTCCACGTAGCAGACCCCACACCAATCAAGCACACATGTGCTAGCCTGCAGGTCACCACCAGCCAGCAATGCTCCTACAGTTCTCAATTCCTACTTTGATTATAGAATTAAATATTATCTACCCATTAATTAATATTTATAATGCTTACTATCTAGTAGCACCAATGTAATTCAGTTCTATATAATTTACACTGCACATTATATTCTGAAATTGATTTGGACATAACTATAACCGTTAATTTGAGTTAAAAAAAAAAAAAAAAACTTAATTTTTCTTTTCACCAAGATAATATTTTATTTTTTAACTCGGCCAATTACCATTTGATTAAATTATTAGATTCCGAATGCTGTGAAAGAGAAAAGAGAGCACATTACTTGCGAAAATAGTATGATAAAACTACCTCCTTTGATAATGTAAAGTGATGAAATGGGCATCCTACGCATTAGACATTCTTGGAACAAAATCCTATTGAACAATTAATTAATACTTTTCAATGCGTACGGGTCTATAAAATTCAATGTGGAGATGATGACATATTTCACTCACGTTAGAAATACTCTAAAGAAAAGCCCTTGATTGGAAAAGACTGTTTAAAGTAACACTATGAAGTCTTGCATAGGAATTTAAAACAGCCAAAAGATCCTCTATTTTCCTTTCCAGTGAGCGACATTTTATTCTCTCAGGTCCATTTACATCTCAACCTTTAGCGTTTGGTGAAATTTCCTTTCAGATTCCAAATGCTGCAAAAAGTAGTGCACACAACTTGGGAAAATAGTATGTTAAAATTCCTTTCTTCACAATGCGTAGGCATTAGACATTCTTGGAACAAATCTTATTAAAGAATTAATTAGTACTGGGGAATGCGTGCATACAGTCTTACACAATTCTATATGTGGGGATGATGACATATTTCACTTTGGTTTAGAAATATTATAAAGAGGAGACTGTTGATGGGAAAAGACTCTTTTAACAGTGTGAAATCTTATTTTTTAACTTTTAAAAGTGAATACAATCGGTTCTTCTCTCTTTAGAATTTAAAATACCAGTACAATAGGGGTGGCGTGCTTTAAAAGCAAACGTGTAAGCCATTCAAGAAGCCCGAGGAGATCAAGTGGGCAAGGCAGAGAGTTAGTGGTCCCTTCAAATGTAGCTTTCCGACCGCATTCAGAATCAGCAGGGTAATCTAATTAAAATTGAATGACAGAAGAAAATGAGCCCACAGTAAAAGATGCCAAAATGTCGATATTATGAGCACATAACGACAGTGGGGTACGAACAAAGTAGCGTATAAATTATGTATTTCCTCTTCTATGTGACTTCGGTTTTCCTTTCATAACTTGTCATGGCAGCCCTATGGGTGATTGCCATTCTATTAGCTTTCCTTTCAACAGCAAGTTTGGTTGTTGCTGAGGAATCTAAATGTTATAAGGCAGAACCTTGCAGAAACAAAAATGTTGCTCTCCATCTCAAGCTTGGAGCAATGGCCTGTATTTTGGTTGGCAGCACAATAGGGGTATGCTTGCCTATTGTGGGCAGAAAAGTAAATGTTCTTAAGCCGGATAATGATATGTTTTTTGTCATCAAGGCCTTTGCCTCAGGTGTTATCCTTGCAACTGGTTTTGTGCACATTCTTCCTGATGCTTTTCTCTCTCTTAGTAATACATGCTTGAAGGGCGATTCTTGGAAACACTTCCCCTTCGCTGGATTTATAGCCATGATGGCGGCAGTTGGAAGCCTTATGCTTGATGCTATGGCTACTGGGTACTACCAACGTGCTGATTTTAATAAAAATCTAAAGGCTGGTGTAGCAGAAATATCTAGTCCGGAAGAGGGTAATGGGAGGGAACAAGAGCATGAGAACCACCTTCATACACATGGCTATGCCCATGGATGCAATAACATGGTTCAGGAATCCGGTTCCTCTCTGCTACGCGATCGTGTCATTTCACAGGTAAGTTTACCTTTTTAATACAATAAACTTAAAATATTTATTAATATAGTGGAAAGTTTATGTTATTTGTTTTTTTTTGTTTTTTTAAATGTAATGGAAAGGTCTATCAATCAATGAAGAGATTTTTGTTAGAACTTTCATAATGAAAAATTCCAGTGGGCTGCCTGGTCCACACTAGGTGACTGGATTTTCAACCTTCTTAATAAAATAAACATTTGCTTAGATGGTGGATAAGCGTATCAATCGAACGGGGTTTTTCTTTTCAAATTGTAATCAAAAGACATCGCAATTAAAAGGACTTTTTTATTAAAAAATTGTAATGGGAAGGGATATCAAGATTTTATAGTATTCTTTTTAATATTAAGGATTCAACATTCTATTTAAATATCTTATTTTTACTAAAAGGTGATTAATTTTTGTTCTTTTTATATACACCAAAAATAATCTTTGATTGTTAAATTGACTGATGTTTAAAAGTTGTGGTAATACAAAAGATGAAATGATCAATCAGATCTTTGCTACAATTATATAACATACTTAATTATCAGATAAATCTTGTCAAATTAACTTTTAATATATAAAAAAAGACAATTTATATTTAAAAAACATTCATCTTCATAATTATATCAAACCAATCCTCAAATTTAGAACAACACTAACTTCATCTTAGAAGAGAGTTAAAAAAAAAAGACAGTTATTGTCATATAAGCACTATTCCAATCTTACTAAGCACAGTTTCACTATTTAGATAATATGTTGAACTACATGACTTTTTGTTGGAAGATAAACATATTGAATTATTTTTCTGTCTATAATCAACCTCCAATATATTGTCAATTGAAGGTTATTAAATAATTTAGTTTACCAAAAATCAATTATTACAAATAATAAAACATAATAATACAATTAAATATTTTTAATTAACAAAATTTCTATAAGTAATCTTGTATGAATTTATCTCTAACTTTTTATTATACACTACTTCCCGATCCAGTCCTTGTAATTGAATTTTCTATTAAACATGTTTTTCAGCAAGTCACCAAACAACTAAATGGTTCTTTGGATAAATTAGGTCCTTTAACGAATATAAGTTTCTGAAACCAGCATTCGTCCAGCTTTTAAACAGCATAAGAAATTCGCATGTCTAGTCTTTGGGAAATGAGGGGTTAAAGTGGAAATTAGCTGCATCATATCTATGAGTTTATTGGGATTATAAAAGTTATCTACTGAAATAAAATCATTTTGTGGGCGGTTACAGGTCTTAGAGCTTGGAATTCTAGCCCATTCTATTATCATTGGAGTATCATTAGGAGCATCTGAGAGCCCTTGCACAATAAGACCTCTAGTTGCAGCCTTGACATGCCATCAGTTATTTGAAGGAATGGGTCTTGGAGGATGCATAGTTCAGGTGAACCAATTTCATTTGAGACACATAATCCAATTAACACTTGTTTTATCAATGACTAATCTTTTCAAAGTTGATGATGAAAAATAGGCGGATTTCAGGAATAGATCAACAACTGTAATGGCATTCCTCTTTTCAGTGACTACACCACTTGGAATTGCAGTGGGAATAGCAATTTCATCAGCTTATAATCAAAACAGCCCAACAGCTCTTATCGTTGAAGGATTGCTTTATTCAGCGTCTGCAGGAATTCTGATATATATGGCACTGGTGGATCTTCTTGCAGCAGACTTTTTAAATGCACGAATGCAAAGCAATGCAGCTCTACAACTGTGGGCTTATACTGCTCTCCTGTTGGGTATCAGTGCTATGTCTTTGTTGGCCAGATGGGCTTAACTATTAAGCCCATTAACTATCTTAAATAAATCATCACCATGCTATCCAGCTGATATGATGAGCGTGTTTGCACTATAAAATGTGTACTAGGTATGTTGTCATCCAAGGGTTTTACTTGATTATTTTAATAATCAGATAAGAACCATATATGTAAATATATACCTATGTGTGTTTGTTTTCGTCGGTTTTGATTTTATTTTTGCAATTTATATCTGTGTGAACTAGACCGTGTAAGATGTTGATTATAATGGGTAATTACTGTAGATTTTATATAGTCTTCAATCCTTCTGGGTTTGAAACATGGATTAACCATCTCTGTGTTAACTTCAGCATTTGTATCAGAAATTAATGTGTTGATCTTTTGATTTAATGGAAAGCATGGATCAACCAAAGACATCATGTTTGAATCCCCAAAATTAGTGCTGAGAGGGGATTGTTAAACAGTATTCAGTGTCCCCCATCTGTTAACTCTAACTCAGAAATTAATGGATTTACCTTCTGATTTAACGGCAAGCATGGGCCAACAAAACATAGGGTATTGAGCTGGTAGAAGCTTCTTTTCTTCCTAAATACAGAAGTAATCATTATAATTCCTGACCAGCTTCTTGAAGGATCTATACCAGGCAAAGGAAGGGTTAATTCAAACCCTAACATTAGAAAAATTCTCGCCTAACTCGGGTAATTAGATTTATCCAAGCTACAGAGGTATATATTCAGTGTTACTTGTCATCCATACAATGCCAATTAAGGAATTATATTTTTAAATTATTTTTGTTTAAATGCAACATTTTGTATTTTCCCAAGCTATCGTTTTGTTTATATGCAACCCAAATACAAAATTATTATCTCATAATTATTAAATTCATGATTGTAATGTTTAAAATGTATTACTAAATCGCTGAATGGGAAGATCTTTGTAGGTATGCAGCAATAAATAAATGTAATCTATTAGTGAAAAAGGTTTTATAGAACATCCATATATACCTTGTCATGGACAACCATTCTGATTAATCGGTGTTGCTATGAAGATGTGGAAAAATCTTTACCAATTTAGAATGGTGGACAGTTGTAGCAATGAAAAAAATATATATTTATTTAGTTTTGAATTTATTTTGTAAAAATAGTTTAATTTATTTATATAGTTACAAATGGTTTATTTGTGTATATAGTGAAATCAATATATCTATCTTTGCATGTACTTAGTGTTATGTTTATTGCATATTTTAAAGTTTATGTGAATTCAAGACTAGTCTGATTGACATATCTATTTGATTTTGATCACCAATAAAACCTTTATCCATAATTCAATCATATTGGATACAAATCCAACCTAGATATCTTACCTAGCTTGTGTTTGTGGGTACAAGGTCATCTCTGTAACTATGCTCTTGATTTTCTTAAATGAATAAAACAAAATCAAACTTTTAGCTAGTTGGTATCTTACTCTTTGGGTCCTAATGTTTGCTTTGCACAAATCTTTTTTGGCATTATGTTTATGTAGGAAAAGGCATTGAGTTGATTCATTTTGAGAGAATCTAATCTCATATTATTGGAATTCATCCACACTCGATCTATCACTAATTATCACAAGGAACAATCATTTACATCTAGTTTCAAAAGGAGCAAGGAATCTAGCATATCTAATCAAACTCATCCTATCATTTGTGATTACATTGTAATCATTCTAGAACTCATGTACATGTTTGGACATTGTTTTCTATCAAGTTATTTTTAAATACCACTAGCTTGAGCATAAAATATTAAGACTATGATAAATAATATCATTATCTCATAGCCCATGTCTGTAAGAGTGTAGAAGAGAAGATCTAGATACTATCAAAGCTTGTCATAAATGTAAAGTGAGTTTACAACTACAAATTATATCTAAAACTATAAATATGATCCAACATAGTTTGAAAAGGGATATTTTGACTATGATCCACAGAGATGATAGTCTAGAACATTTCCAAATTCCAAAGCATACAAATCCCATTATCTTCAATGAATAAAAATTATACATTGGTTACAAAGCTAAACAATCTTTGTCTATATTTCTTTCCATCTCTCTTGATTTATTATTATTTATACCATGATTATAGTTTTTTTTTGGTACTAACTAATTTGTTTTATTTCACTACACCTAACCATCTATAAACCAATTTAATCATTAGGTTCAACCAACCAACCAAACTTTATATTTCTAGATATTATTTATTTATCTAATTATCCCAACCAACCTTTTTTCCCTTTTCTATTTTGGTGAACTTGTAAAACATACCCAACCTTAAACCCTATTATTTATTATATTATTGATTTCATAATCCTTTCATATCTTATTTATCTTTATTTTTTGTGATATTCACTAATACATTACCTTTTTTATCTTTGACCACCCTACCCACCTTTGGTAAGAATTACAATTTAATTCTCACATGTATTTAGATTTAATCTGAGACTAATTTTTTTTATACATTATTTGATTATATATTCTTTTGAGTCCTTTTTATTCACCCTTGTATAGTTTGTATACTCTTATTACACATCTTTTGTAAAGCCTAGATGCCTGGATAAATGGCTATTTTTTAGACTATTTAATTTCATTCTCTTCCACCCATGACCTCTTTTCATGTTTTCATAAATAATTATAATATATCTACACATTAAATATGATATATAATCTTATTTTTCTCAAGTCACTTATAGTATTTTATCATATTTACAGAATCACATTGAATATGAAAGCATTGAATGGTACCTTAGAATATTTCTCTTAGTTTAAGAAATTTCTTATTATGTTTCTTTCTCTATTAGATACTTTAAATTAACTTCGATAATTATTTCCTAGCTTTCATACTTCTTATATGGAGAGTGTTGATGTTATGAATATTTATAATAACCTATTACCTTTAAATATTATACTTATATATGTTTTGACATAGTGCATACTTGTGAGGATATTGTTTATGTCTTCATGCTTCATATCTTCCTAGTTATGATCATATAAATAATTATAAGTGCATGTATGGTGATGATTTACCTTCTGATACAACTTATAGATATGCATTGATGATATAAAGTTATTGTACTAACAATTTTATATACCTTACAATAATTTTTTCTTTGTTTTGTGCTTATTTTAGATGTTCATTTTAGCATGCATTTTTACCATGTTTAACCCTTTTTCACACTTAGTTTAGCCTCGTGTTCCTTTCTTATATTTATGTTCTTATTTTTCCCCTCTTCAATGTTTTTCCCCCCATTTTTAAGCCTTGTTTACCTTTCTTATGTGGTATTTATTTGTTCTTAGCTTGCATTTAACTTTAGCATTTACATTCCCAAGTGTAGTGAAACCTTCTTGTAGTTTCCTTAATATCTCACAACTCAAGGATCATAAATAAATATAATAATCATCAATCAATACTCACATGTCACCTTAAGATTCACTAAATATTTGGTCTTTATTGAAATCAAGAATCAAATGTGTCATTTTCATAGAAAGATTTGTTTTCTTATTTTACCATTAAAATTTAACATGAGTTCTATTAATGAATATCTACTACATTCCAATCCTTCCATTTCTTGTTACCCTAAAATGTATGAATAAGTCCTCCTCCCATTTTCATCCATAATAAGATATCCATCCTCTAGTTTATGTCTATCTACTTTTCTCTATAAATTCTTGTATTATATTGTATCTATTGGATTCTTGTTATAGTTTTTCCTTGTATCTTTGGAGCCTTTATTCAGGGCCCTTTACAAATTTTCCTATGGATCTTTTGGATTCATTTTTCTTTCCCCTCCTACTATCATAATGTCATTTTTTCTAATTAGGGAGTAATTACTAAATGATTGTCCTATAATGTGCATGTATATTAGGGTTTTCAAACAGCTAAAGTGTGATCCAATATATTTCTAAACAATATTAGAAGGAAAGGTTAATTTAATTAATGTAATATTGTAATTTATTGGGGACTACAAAGGAGGTTGAGGTGTTTAGAAATGGCATTTCAAACCCTCTATATACCACATCATGCAAATCAATCATAAGAGATATTATTCACTATATTGGTCTTGCTAGGGGTGATGAAATTGGTTTTTCTCTAAAAACTGCATAGACTTATTTTTCGTTAGAGCCCCATAATCCTAGATGAACATAGATAATCTCAAAAAAAATTAGTTAGTAAATAAAATGATAGTCACACCAAGGTCATGAATATCTAGCATAATCCTAACCAAGTTTCACAAAAATTGCTACCAAAATTTTTTTTGGTAATATTGTGAACCTATTGGTATGTGCAAGGAAATGGGGAACCAAAATGGGGTCAAAATTGACAATTTTTTTTTAAATGAATAAATTATGGTTTTGGATGATAAATTAAAGATATCCATGGTCAAAATTTGAAGATGTGACAAGAATAAGAGTTGTAGTGTTTAGAGCCTACTTTTTAAACTACTATTTTTTTAAAATATAGTTGATATTGAGAGTTTAAAATATGGGAAGCACACAATTTTCTATTTCTTTTATTAAAAAAGGGTGACATAGAATGTGGTGTTATCCCCCTAAAATGTTAACTTTTAAAGTATTCAAACAATTTATTTTGTGGAAAATTAGCTAATATCATTTAGTTTATTCCTAATTTTTTTGCTATTTCATTATCAATACATGAAATTTTCTTAATTTTAAAGTAGACACATTGCAATAATTGAAAATCTAAGAATAATTTCCCCTATTTTTAAAAATAATTCAAAAATGATTTTCAAAATGAGTATAGAATAGATCATAAAGGAAAATTTTAATTTGTTTCAAATTTGGATGAATCAATAAAAAATAACACTAAAAATACTATACATATATTTTTGGGAAACAGAAGAAATTGATAAAATAAATTCAAGATTAAAACCTTAACATATCAAAAATATAGAAAATATTATAATAATAAAAATTTAAGATAGAGCTTGGCAGCATTAAGACATTTTTTTCATATCAACATTGAAAGGACACATGATTATAAGAACTTGAAAATTAATGGAGATCAAATAATAAGCACAAGTGAACAATGCAAATCATCTATTTAGTCAACCCAAAAAAACAATCAGGAGAAAGACTTGCATATATAAGCAAGGAAGAGGCAATCCACCTATCTTGTGAATTGATGAGTGTCCCATGATGTGGCACAAATAAGTAGACAAGTGTCATATAGGTGTAAACCTTTACATCATCTGGAATGTGCAAACCAAAAACCTATTTGAGGGTATGTGTAGGATCATCGTGGAAAAAATAGGCCCTTAAGTGGCAAAAAATTTAGAAAAATAAGAGTTAGGCAACTTGACGTAAAAAATTGAATAAGTTATCTATATTATTTCAAAAATATGTAAGAATAGAATTTTTAGAAAATTGAATGTAGTTTCTAAAATACTAGGTTTATTTTTTTATTTTAAATTTATTTGGTGAAAATTTGAAATTTCAATGCAAGAGTACTTAAATTTCGTGGAAAAATAAGAAGTAAGTGTCTATCTGACCACCCTAACCACAATAAAATGATAATAATTTTTTATAATATTTTAGATATAAGTAGAGGACTCATTTCTTGATGTGATGCATATTTTTTGTAATTTTTTTCCAAGTAAATAATTAATTATGAATTTTTTATTACAACTTTTAAAAAATATAAAAAAATCATATGTCTGACCACCTTAACTTGGTCAAAACTTCATGAAATTAATTTTTTCTTATTTTAATCCTTTAGTATGCAAAGCATAGAATGTGACGCATGTCTCAGATTCAGAAAATATGATACCGTTTGAAAGTTATAGATGTTTTTCAATCAACCTATCAATCAAGACTTTACTCGTAATTTAAATAGAAAATGAATAATAATTATTTATTAAATTCAAAGTAAATCATAATTTATATTGGTGGAAAGCTAAGAATATCCTTTAAAAACCCTTTTCGTTTCATCAATTTTGGGTAAAAAATGGTCATCAGCCACATACACTACAAAAACCCATCATATTGCCACTTTTTGGCCCATCATGATCCTGCACATACCCTTGACGAAGTCATCAACCTTGGTGACAAGTGTTGAATGACTACAAAAGGGAATTTTGAGGTGATATGGAAAGTCTTCCAACCTTAAAAGTTATGCACATGAGGTTTAGCAAACATCTAGGTAACCTCTAGAGGCCTAAAAGGTTGCACATTTAGTTAGACAAGATGTTGTATAACCTCATCATCAAAAGTATACTTAAGCTATAGTGAATAGATAAATTATTCACTCTAACAATGATGAACCCCTAAAGACTTCTTCTAACATAAAGTATAATTAATGTTACCCCTATAAGAGATAAATAAAGAGAAGGTAAATGTGATGCCCCAAAAGCTAAGAAGTAATGAACTCCATTCAAGGAAATGAATTTGTTGGTGGTTCCAACTGATTTATAAATTTTCTCTAAGGGTTAACCAAGCCCTATCTTTAAGAACCTTACACTAGAAACTAATGAACACGAGATAGATTTACAATTTTTCTCCTCTACACTTTAAGCTCTATTAAACAAAGTTTGGTTTCCCTTTACATAACATCATTTTAGGTTTATAGTGGTATGTCAAATGATGTCAAAAAAAATTATTCACACAAAAAATTTGGGGATGAAATTGATTGGATAAATCTTCTTCAAAACCATCTGTGGCTCTATTCTTCAATGGCGTGAAATGGAAATAAAATAAAATAATAAAAAGAGAAAGATATTTTTCCAATTGCATGTTGATTCTATCTAGGTTTTAATCCTATGAACTAATCAAATGGGTGTCTTATCCATTATAGAGTCTTAAAAGAAATAAATTTCCTTGATAACAAAATATAACCATAATTCAATGCTTTTTTATAGTATTTTTTTTTAATAAAGTAAAATCAACTGATGAACAACATCATTAATATTCTTTAAGATCCATATGATAACCATAATATTTTAAATCATTCAACTCAGAGAAAATTTAGCTATTGATTGAATGGAATCCATCAATTAAACATCTATTATAGAAAATGTGTAATGAGAACCTTAATCATCTTTGATTATTAATATTCAAAAAATATTTCTTTACAATGAGGAGACACTAAAATTGAAAAATATATTTATATAAGCCACAAAATTGAATTATTTACTATTATTATAGAGAAAATTACAACACTCTTTTTGAACTTAAAAGGAAAAAAAACTATACAAGACTAATTCTTATAGAAGCCTACACAAAGCCTAAGGACAATTTAATCCTAGAATAAGGCTTAAAATTCCCTTTTATAGAAGTAAGGGAGCAACAAGCTAAAAGCCTTATTTCATTGTTTATAATACAAAAGTAAAAAATAGGCAATGTAACCTTGAAATAGGACAAAATACATTTAAAATATGAGAAAGAGGTCATTTCTATAGTTGTTAAAGCCTAGTGAGAATATAATTTATACCCCTAAATGGATTTGATTCAATCAAAATGGCCTTTTGGAGCTAATAAATTATGTCTAATAGCTATGTTTTAACTTGTTGATCTTTTATTGATGCTGAAATCTAATGAGTGATTGAAATACAACTCAAATCTCTATATTCCTCATCTCCTTATTTATCTTCTACTTTGATGACAAGTTATCATTTGATTGGGAGAAACTGATTGAGCCTAACCATGTGTTTAGTGTAATCATCACCTATTAATATTTGCACCATGTCAGAGAAACCAACCATGTTGTATTCAAGTTTGGAGAGCATATTCATGCTGATATTTAATTGATTTGTGTCCCTCTCATCACTTGTATTTATTTTTACATAAATATGATGGATAATGTCAACAAAATTAGATTTCCACTCCTTGCAAGATATTATTTCTCCCTTTTCATTCAAGATAGGAAGCATCTTAAATTCCTCAAAACCTAAAAAATATCTAACTACTTTATGAGTACTTTTATTGTGGTTTTGGATCATATCATCAAAATAATGAAAGTTAGAAAGAACGCTATACACAAAATTGCAATTTTGATGTGTTTTTTAACAATCTTATTTAACAACAATTACCAAGAGAAATGGAGCAATGGGAGAATGGGCGGGAGAAGCAGAATTTTGAATCTTCAAGCAATGGAGTAGGTCATCGCGAAGCAGGCTCTGAGGATTTGTAGGTGATTTTGGAACAAATTTTGAGTGGCAAGGAAGGTAAGGAGGAATTAGAAGAGAATGACCCCAAAAAAATATTCAGGTGGACCCTTGGGGGAAGGCTGACCCCAATGATAACACTATTGGGGGCACTAAAGGATAGGAGGTTGAAAAATCCAAAAATGTGGTGGGGGCCACTAAAGGAGAAGGAGCTAAACTAAAACCTTGGTTGTCTCTTTTTGGAGTCAAACCTAATGGTAAATTAGAGTTCCCTCTAATCTACACAACATTTTTGATCTGGAAAAGGGTAAGTTTCCCATTTATGTTCAGGATTTGGTCATTGATCACAATATTTCTCTAATGGATAGAGTGATGGTAGGAAAATTTATGGGCCCTAGACCAAATATTGAAATTGTTAGGGCTCTTGTTAAAAGAAAGTGGAGAAAAAATGGAATGGTTATTGTTTTGGCTCTTCCAAAGGGGTAATTTTCTTTTGAGTTTACCTATACATAAGGAAGATATTTTGACTGTAAGGAGTGGTGGAGCCTGGGTTATTGGCAAGTCATCCTTGGATCTGAAGAAATGGACCTCGAACTTGGACCTTTTAGATTCCATATTTGAAAATGTCCCAATGTGGGCCAGACTCCCTGGTCTCCCAATGGAATATTGGAATGAGGATATCTTCAGTGGCTTGGAGAATTCTTTTGGTGAGCTTTTGTCAATAAACCCAATGACTGCGGCTAGGAAAAGGCTAGTGTTTTTCATAATCTATATGGGTGTGTCTCAGAATGCTAACCTACCAAAAATAAATCAAAATTCAATCAAAGTTTGGTACATGGGTTCAAGCTATTGAGTTCAAATCAATTCCTTTTTCTTGTTGTAAATGCAAAAAAATAGGGCATTGGGCAAAGAAATTCCCGCTCAATGTTAGGACTATGAAAGAGAAACCCTAGCAAAAATTAAGAACAGTTTGGAAAAAGAAGACTAAAGGGGGAGGAAAAGAGATCAAAGGAGATAATATTGAAGAGTTGGAGGGTAAGTCGCCAAAGGTTCTTAAGAAAACCCTTAGAAATATGGAAGATGGGGGGATTTAGGTTGATTTTGAGATTGATGTGCCTCCTATCAAAATATAGAGGTTGTTGTTATCAGTAAGGTGGATGTAGAGGCTGGCTCAGAAAATGGGTAGTGTGGCCTTTAGAATCAAGAGATTCTAGATAATATGCCTGAGAATGAAATAGAGGGGAAGGAGGATGGTGAGATTGGCCTAGAGGATATTTTAAGTCAAGGCTTTGGTCTTCTAAAGAAGGAAGCCAATTTGTTGCTGGAGATTGGGGTTCCCTTCATAACCTCAGTTTTTTGGAGGAAGATGCATCTCTAGTTAGGAGTTTGTTCAAGTGCTAGAATCAATAGATTCTCAGGAAATTGTTAAGGATACCTTTGATGACTTGAGTCAGTCTTAGGAGAACTCGAGTAAGAATTTGACCCAATCTAACAATGGTCAGATGGATAACCTTCCTTGGAGTGAAGAGGGGAGCTCTCAGATAAGGAGTGGGAGTTAGGAAAAGAGAATGAAAGTCAAGAGGAAACTGATAGAGATGATTTCACCTCTTATACTAGGAAGAAGAAGAATAAAAACAAACAAATGAATACACCGAAAGGTGTCTCAACCAGAACTAGAGCGAAGGAAGATTGTGGGGCTACAAAGAATAGTTAAGGAAGGAGATCTACAAGATGGCATAGGGAGCAAGAAAGCTTTAATGATATAGCAGATGGGATTCATAAAACCATTCCTGAGATTTGCAAAATTCAATCCCCTGGTAAGCTATGAAGATTATGTCATGGAATATAAGGGGTTTGAATAGCCTCCATAAGCAGGATGTGCTGCACAATTTTGTTAGGGATCTCATAAACCAAATATTTAACTTGTTTAGGAATCCAAAATGCCTAAAGAGAAAGTGAAAAAGATTAAAAAATTTAAGTTTTGTGGAGTGCATGGTAATAGTTCTGAAGGTGCCTCTAGAGGAATTGGAGCCTTTCAGAATTTGAACATTATCAAAGGGGAACCTCTGCTAGAGAGTACGAATCATGTGGCTACTAGATTTACCCACATCACAGACCTAGAAAAGGAAAAGGAGCTAGAAAGACCTTTTGGAAAAAGTTGGCTACTTTCTAGAGGATTTTTAGTAATGAAGTTTGGGTTGTTATGGGAGATTGCAAGACCCCTCTTTAGGAAAATGAGAAGTTCAAGGGATCATAGGTGAACTTGGAAAGTAGAATGGATCTTTTGGATTTCATTAATAATCAGGCATTGATTGAGCTTGAGCTGGAAGGAGCTTCTTATACTTGGTCAAATCATAGAATTGGCAAGGATTTGATTCAAGTCAAATTAGATGGAACTTTAATTTTTGATCAATGGTTTTTAAAATATTTTTGTTCTTTAAAAGCTCTCCCAAGGGTGGGCTCTAATCACTATCCGATTAGTTTTGTAGTGGATCCTATTGAGGCTAAGAGGAATTTCCCCTTTAGAATTAAATGAATGTGGCTTTCCCACCCTCAGCTCCTTGAGGAGGTGAAGAGGTGGTGGAATATATCTATTGAAGGGACTACTATTTTTAGGGTTGCCAAGAAGCTGGGGGAAGTTAAAAATAAGATTAGAATATGGAATAAAGATACTTTTGGTAATATCTTTGGTATGAAGTCAAAATTACCATATGAAATAAAGGAGATCCAAGATAAAATCTAGCTTGAGGGATACATTGTTGATAACAGGATGAAAGAAAATGAGCTATTAGTGAAGATGCATGATATAATATCCAAAGAGGAGGACTTTTGGAGACAAAGATCTAGGGCTCTGTGGCTATCAACAAGTGATAAAAATACTAGATATTTTCACATGTTTGCACTGAAACATAGGGTTGCTAATAGGATCATTCACATCGAGCATAATGGAGCCTATTTTGAGAAAAATGATGACATAAGAAGACAAGTTGTCCTTTTCTTTAGTAATCTTCTTTCAGCGAGTGATGGAGTTAACCATGCAATGCAAGATTATCTTTCAGAGGCTATCTTGAAACTTGTCAAAGATGAGGATAACACAATGCTATCTGCTATTCCATCTAGGGAAGACATCAAGAAAGTTGTCTTGTCTTTTGATGGTAATAAGGCTCCAGGACTAGATGGGTTTCCTATGTTCTTTTTTTAGTGGTTCTGGGAGATTGTTGAAGAGGATGTGGTAAATGCTATTAAGAAGTTCTTCAGCTCAAGGAGTCTCCTAAATTAACTAAATGCTACTTTCCTAGTCCTCATCCCTAAATGCCCTGGAGCTAAAAAATTTGAAGCTTTTAGACCTATAAGCCTCTGTAATTCCTTCTATAAAATTATCTCTAAAGTGTTGACTTCGAGGCTTCTGATTATTTTTCCTTTCCTAATTTCTCCTCGGCATAATGGTTGCCTTCCTGGAAGGTAGATTCTTGATTCAATTAATAGTATTCATGAAAATGTTCATTCTGTCATGGAGTCAAAGACTGAAGGTTTCCTTCTTAAATTGGACATTTTGAAAGCCTATGATCATGTTGACTGGGCTTTTTAACTCAAAATCATGAAGGTGTTTAGTTTCAGTATTAGAGTCCTCCAGATGGCTGGTCAACTCATTTCTACTATTTCTATAGCTATCATGGTGAATGGATCTCTTTCACATTTCTTTAAGAGTTCTAGAGGCCTAAGGCAGGGAAATCCCATTTCCCCTATTTTATTTACTATTATGGAATAATGCCTTGGGAGGAACCTGAAAAGAATGGTTGATCAGTGATCATTAGTGGGTTTGAGGCCTTCATCTAGTAATTTGGTCTGCTCTCACCAATCATTTGTGGATGACACTATTTTGATGGGGAGATCTATAGTGGTTGAAGCAAGGAATCTTAAAAAGATCTTGGATGATTATGAGAGGGTGTCTGGTCAAATGGTTAATAGATAGAAAAGTTCCTTATTCTTCTTCAATACTCTAGAGCCTAGAAAAAATAAGAATACCATAATTGTGGGATGCAGAATTGAATCTTTACCTTCTATTTATCTTGGCTTGCCTTTGGGCCTTAAGCCTCCTGAATCCTTTTGGAGCACTTTGGTTGATATGTTTAGAAAAAAGCTTGCTAGATGGAAAGGATCTCTTCTCAGTCAAGCAAGTAAGATTCAATTTCTCAAAGCTACTCTTCATAACCTTCATGTTTATGCTTTAAGTCTTTTTAAAATACTTGCCAAATATGTAGATGGTATTGAAAAAATCCAAAAATTCTTTCTATGGTTAGGTGTTGAAGAAAGGAAAAAAATGCCTCTTATTGGTTGGGAATCATTTTGTAGACCCAAAAATCTAGGTGGTATATGTATTAGAAGGATCAAAATGATGAATATGGATCTTCTTGCTAAGAAAATTTGGAGAGCTTTCTCATCTAAAGGAGAGTGAAACAACATTTTAAAGAGAAAATACATGAAAAATATTGGATCTCTCAAAACTCTGCTTGACTCTCCAAATCTACCTCGTGGTTCAGCTTTCTGGAATGATATGACTAGAGGAAGATACATTATTGACAAGGGAGTTGGATGGAGCATAAGAAATGGGAAACAAGATAGGTTTTTGGAAGACCGATGGTTAATGAAGGAACCATTAATTTCTCCCCAAAGCTTTAATGGATGGGCTAAGATCTGCAAGGATAAATTTGGATCACATGTTAAGGACTATTGGAGAAATGGGATTTGTGCGAATCTATGCCAAATCAGTATGGACCTTGCAGCAATTCAATTCTCTCTATTGGATGTCAGAATGGGATTGAGCCAATAGGATGATCTTTTAGTTTGGATGGCTAACCCCTCGAGAAATTACTCGGTTTCTTCGACTATCTCTTTGTTGTCCTTTTCTCCCGCCCCCCATCCCTTTTGGGCTAAAGCTTGGATTAAATACCTGACTCCTAAGGTTAAAATATTCTTTTGGATTCTTCTTTAGAATAAAGTTCTTACAGTTGATAACCTTTGCAAGTGTGGCATCTAGATCCTGAATCGATGCTACCTTCATAAGGAATAAGCGAAATTTGCTAACCATCTGTTCCTCCATTGTTCGTACATGGCTGCTATATGGGGAAGATTTCTCTCTCTAGAACATCTCATGGGTTTTTCCTAGCACTATTGAAGACCTTTTTATTTAGTGGAATGCCCCCTCCCAAAATTTGGCTATTTGTAGACTTTGGTCTTTTATTTTCCCTTATATAGCCTGGGGTGTGTGGAAAGAGCACAATAATAGGATCTTTAGGGACAAGGAGCTCTAGAGAACATTGTGCAAGAGAAAACATATAGACTAATTATGGAGAATTTTAATAATATCCCAAATCAGGAGACTAAGATGGAAGCAGTGGTTTGCTCATAAAATGACCTCAAGATGGCTAAATATTGGAATCTTAAAAATAATATATCTAAGGCTTCAAGACCAGCAAAAAAGAACCGTGAAGGGGTCAACTAGAGTCACCTTCCTAGGGAATGGATAAAGGCTAATTTTGATGGGGTGGCTAAGGGAAACCTGGGTCCGGCTGGGAGTGGAGGTGTGATTAGAGATTATAATGGTAAGTTTATGGTGGTTGTGGCTATCTCCTGGGGTACATAGTCCAATAATTTAGCTAAAGCTATTGGATTTTTCTAGGTTATTGATCTTTCCAAAAGATTAAACTTTAAAAATATGTGAATCGAGAGTGACTCCAAAAATATTATCAATTATCTCCTTGGTAATTCCCCACCCTCATGGACCATTAAATATTGGATAGAGGAAGCTAAAGCTATTTTATCCAACTTTGATAATGTCAAAATATTCCATGTCTATAGGGAGGCTTATAGCGTCGCAGACTATTGTGCGAATGAGGGGGTTAAACAAAATGGGCATCATACATGGCAGGACTATAATGAATTGGGAGCTGATGTAAGAGCCTTAACATACTATGATATCATACATGGGAAAGCTACAACTTTTAATGATGATTATGAAGAATAATGTAGGTACTATGATATTATAAAATATGATGGCAGCATTGTAATTAATCCCACGGGCCGTAAGGGATGGAACATTTTGTGGGTTCTTTGGTTCTATTGTTGTGTCTATGTTTGATCTATTTTCCCTACTAACAATAGAAGCAAAATTATTGCAACAATGGAGGGAAGTAGAAAAAGGGTTGAACCAATGAGTAGTGAGAGGCATAAGAAGAACTTGAAGGTTTGGAGGCATATTCGGCAGGGTGGGTTGCAACCCTTCATTGATAAGCTCCACGGCCCTGACCCTAAAGTCAATACGTATTTTTCTAAACATTGGACGAAAAGAGAAATCATTCTCTTGAGAAGGAAGGTTAAGGTGGATGAAGAGATTATAGGGGAAATCTCCGGTCTCTCGACTGAGGGGGTGAATTTTTATCATGATTGAAAGTTCTCAAATGAAGTTGTTCTCACTTTCCCCAAAACTGATAAGGAGAGGAAGGCTCTAGCTAAAGTTTCTTCTAGTTACTTTGAATCAAGGATGGTTAAAAAGGTGTGGAGGGATGTGATCAGAATTACCATGGAATACATCACCCTAGATGATAGATTTACTAGAGTTTATGGTTACCATTTTTCCCTCAATCATTTCTAGCATTAGGTAAGGGTTTCCTTCCCCTACTATTTTCTCTTTTCCTTGAATAACAGTATAGAGGAACATAGAAAGAGTCCTAGGAAGAATCTGGTCTTGCATACTGGTATCATTAGGCTTATTCATGACCATTTTAAAAACATGTCCGCCCTATCTAGCTTGTTATAGGCTTTAGCCTCAGATGGTGAGGGTATTGAGACTAGCTCATCTGAAGTTAAAGAAGATTCTGATACTGAGTGGGATGAGGAAGAATCTCCCTCCCCTAGTAAGAAAAATAAGAAAACCCCTTAGAAAAAACCCTCGAACAAAAAAGGGTGCACTGTGAAAACCCCTAAGGGCATGTATCAGGAGGCAAAAAGCAAAAAGAAGGACCCCCTGTGAATAAGTTGGTTTCTTATTCAGAGGATTCTCTAGAAGATAATCTAAAATAGGCTAAAATAGGCTAGACAAGGGTAGTGGCACCATAGTCTAGACCTTTTTTGGGTCTTTTACTGTTGTTAAATAAATATTAAATAATAATTCCTAATTTAATTATGACTTCTTGAAAATAACCATAAAATGGGAAAATTCTAAGCACATAAGTGGGAGCTAAGACCAATATGGAACTATCATGGGTGACAATTTATGATGC
This sequence comes from Sequoia sempervirens, assembly GCA_007258455.2. Taxonomy (NCBI): domain Eukaryota; kingdom Viridiplantae; phylum Streptophyta; class Pinopsida; order Cupressales; family Cupressaceae; genus Sequoia; species Sequoia sempervirens. The sequence continues at coordinate 88,988,961 of VDFB02193867.1, forward strand.
TACATTTAGCCCCAACTTTAGTGAGAGTATGAATTTATGTTCATGCTCACACTAAATTAAGGATAAAATGGATTTATTTATCAAAACATTGAAGAGATGGGATGACACCAAGTTGAGGGGTGCACAAACCCCCAACTTGGGATCCCATCAATATACAATATTGAGAAAAACATGAAGTATATTTATTACATGTAATATTCAATCATAAATAGAGAAATCAATGGAGTACACATAAAATATTACACAAAACATCCATAACGGAAACACAATGCATACAAGGAATACATGAAGCAAACATAAAATAAATAAAGAAAACATACAAAATACATGAACAAAACATGTGAAATACACAAGGTAAACATAACACACACATGAAACAAAGGACAAAAAGTTTTAGTTCACAAAAAGTAAATATTCAAGTTAGGAAGGTAAAGAGACCTCAATATGTAAGGTTGTCTCATTTACCAAGAATCATCTATCAAATGCACAACATAGACATGAAAATATACTATATTTATGAGCTACATAGATAAAACAGCTAGCAAGTTGTGTTATGCTAGACTTCCATACAAAATGATGTGTTTCACAAGGCTAGCAAGTTGTTTTATGTTATTTTACTAATGAAACACATGGCTCCACTAGCAAGAAAGCTATGTTATGCTAGGTGGCCATGTAAAAATGCTCAAGCTTGTAGGCCAACAAGCTCTATTATGCTTGATATATGCAGATCACGCTTCAAGGAGTGCATACACATTTAACATCATGGGTGATGAATTTATAACCATTCCTTAGGGGGTATTATAAATAAAACTATGAAAAAGTGGGTATGTCACTACGCCAACGCTCACAAGATGCAAATGAAATGGATAGGGTGATATTCCCTCCTTAAAATATTAGCATACTTTCTATGTTGATATTTTAAGGAAAAATAAAGAAGAAGAGGGGATCTACAAGAAGGATGAACACCTCTAAAAACTAGTTATCCTTGCTCCCCAAGTGTAAAGGAAATGACAACCATGCGAGAGATTATCATGTTGCTAGCATGAAAATAAATATGGTTTCTTATAATATTGTAACATGATGAATTACAATGAGGAAACACATGAAGCTACAAATGCCACATAGTGAGGAGAAACACCATATGAGAGATTATTATTTAGAACTATTAGGTGCATCAAAAAATGGGAGAGCACCAAATCATAAGGTGTTATATTTTGTTACTCAAGGCCTAATATTCATTGGTGGAATGACTATACACTCAATGATATGCATAAATAGAGTGATTTTAATGAAATTTCTTACATGTTGGAGGAGGAAGAGTAATCATGTGGGCTTTGAGAAGCCTTGATAAAATATTCTATTGCTCAGATAAAGGATAAAGAGTACGAGACAATCCTCTATCTTGTGAATAAATGTTTTCTCACTAACCACATGAAATTATAAATATAGTAGATGAAAAAGGATGAGAAGAAGATGAAGAAGAAGGTTGGAATCCTAAACCCCTTTTTGGAATGTACAGTGTAGATTTCACATGATCCTTAACTCCTTATTTCAAATTTTTATTATATCCAAGTTTTGAAAGAATTGTATATCCAAATCCATAACGTTATTGCAAATCTAATGGAGAAGAAAAAATATTGTTTAAATATTTAGGAGAAGAATTGACTCATTTGTAATAGTGGGGTATGTGCAGGATCATCATGGAAAAAACAAGCCCTTAAGTGGCAAAAAATTCAGAAAAATCAGAGTTAGGCAACTTGACGTAAAAATTTGAATAAGTTATCTATATTATTTCAAAAATATGTAAGAATAGAATATGTAGAAAATTGAATGTAGTTTATAAACTACTAGGTTAATTTAAAAAGAAATATCTATTTGGTGAAAATTTGAAATTACAGTGTAGTAGTACTTAAATTTCAGTGAAAAAATAAGTAGGTGTCTATCTGACCACCCTAACAATAATAAAATGATAGTTATTTTTTATAAGATTTTAGATATAAGTAAAGGACTCATGTCCCTTGATGTGATGCATATTTTTTTGTAATTTTTTTCTAAGTGAAAAAATAATTATGAATTTTTTATTACAACTTTTAAAAAATATAAAACTTGTATGTATAACCACCTTAACTTGGTCAAAACTTCATGAAATTCATTTTTTTTTAATCCTATAGCATGTGAAACATAGAATATGATGCATGTTTCGGAGTAAAAAAATATGATACTATTTGAAAACTATAAATGTTTTTCAATTAGCCTATCAATCAAGAATTTAGTTGTAATTCAAATAGAAAATGAATAATAATTATTTATTAAATTCAAAGTAAAGCATAATTTATATTGGTGGAAAGCTGAGAATCTCCTTAAAAAACCCTTTTTGTTTCATCAATTTTGGGTAAAAAAAAGTCATCAACCACATACCCTACACATACCCATCATATCACCACTTTTTGGCCCATCATGATCCTGCACATACCCAAGAAAGTTTTCAAGCACATACCCTACACATACCCATCATATTTCCACGTTTTGGCCCATCGTGATCCTACACATACCTAGAGTGAATCATTTTTAGCTATTGAAATATAATGATTAGATATTTCCAACATACTAGGGATGAAAGCTAAAGAGTCCCCATCACCATCATGGTATGATGTTTTTGGATTTGTTGATGTAGAAGAAGATTGAGTGAATAGAACACAATAAATCTTGGCTTTAGATTGTGAGATTTTACCTTTGCCTACAAACAAGGGTGTAAAATCTAATAAGTTCTTATCATCACCAAAACATTTAGTTGAAGATGAAGCAATTTTTTTATTGTTATTTTTAATTTGATAAGAGGAATGACGACTTTATTGAACCAATCTCCAACTCTATAGGCTTTGATGGTGATATTTTATACTCCCCAATGAAAGTGGATATAAAATATAATGAACCAAAATCATCATTCAAGAGTTCATTCATAATATGGGAGGTGATAGTACCACTTTTTAAGATGGAATCAAAGTACTAAGAGAGTTATAAATGTTATGCTTAGTTTGGGTATATAAATAAATTTAGTTATTTTGGACACCGATTTTGGGTATCCATGGGTTCTCTAACTCTTCTACAGTTTTTCACCTAAAAGGAGAGAAATGGACCCAAAATGTGTAATGTATGAAATCAAAATCAATGCATGGATGGATGCCAAATTCCTAAATATGATGTCTAAATGTAATAAATTGGAAAAGAAAGGTTATTATCAATGTAATACCTAAGAAATGTAAATTGTTTGAAAAATAGTTATGTATGTAAAAAAACCTAGAAATGAAGATAAATTGTAACAACAATTGATGAAATTGAAGGTGTGGATCCGAAGGATAAAAAAGGATGGAATGTAGGTCTAGAATCCTGAAAAACCTAATGTAGAATTCAATTGGGACACTTGTGCTAGTCTAGGTGACTTTGTACTGGATATGGAAAAACTGCTCCAAAGCCCATTTTGGCCAAATGGGTTTCCACATCTACAAAAACCTTCAAAACAAAGACTTAGTAGGACTTAGTTTCCACTATTGGTGAATTAGTCCAGTTCTAAATTTTAGAAAATCTGAAAGTGGAAACGAAAGCCCTCAATCTACACTTCGGTTCCTAACAGGTGTCTAGTTCTAAAACTCTGATTTTGAGGCCTGGAAGTGACTTTTAGTGAATATTTTTTCTTTGCAAGCAAGGAGAGGTATTCAAAAAATTTGAAAACTATTCTTCAATTATCTTCAAACCTTCAAAGTACCTAAATCTATGAACACACAAAGAGAGAAAGAAATGGGGGATGTGCAAGATCATGGTGGGCCAAAAAGTGGTGATATGATGAGGTATGTGTAGGGTATGTGGCTAACAACTTTTCTATTACCCAAAATTGATGAAACAAAAAGGGTTTTTAAAGGATATTCTCAGATTTCCACCAATATAAATTATACTTTACTTTGAATTTAATAAATAATTATTATCCATTTTCTTTTTGAATTATGACTAAAGTCTTGATTGATAGGCTAATTGAAAAACATCTATAGCTTTCAAACGACATCACATTTTTTGAATCTGAAACATGCATCACATACTATAGGATTAAAAAATGAAAAATTGAATTTCATGAAGTTTTGACCAGGTTAAAACATAGTGGTCAGACATATGAGTTTTTTTATATTTTTTAAAAGTTGTAATAAAAAATTCATAATTATTTATTTACTTTGAGAAAAATTACAAAAAAATAATGCATCACATCTGGACATGAGTCCTCTACTTATATCTAAAATATTATAACAAAATATTATCATTTTATTGTGGTTAGGGTGGTCAGACAGACACCTACTTCTATTTTTCCTAAAATTTAATTACTACTACATTGAAATTTCAAATTTTCACCAAATAGAATTTAAAAACCTAGTAGTTTAGAAACTACATTCAATTTTCTATAGATTCTATTCTTACATATTTTTGAAATAATATAGATAACTTATTCAAATTTTTATGTCAAGTTGCCTAACTCTGTTTTTTCTAAATTTTTTGCCACTTAAGGGTGTGTTTTTTCCATGATGATCCTGCACATACCCAATGGTGAATGTTAGGTCTTATTCTTACATATTTTTGAAATAATATAGATAATTTATTCAAATCTTTACGTCAAGTTGCCTAACTCGGAATTTTTTGAATTTTTTGCCACTTAAGGGCCTATTTTTTCCATGATGAGCCTGCACATACCCAATGGTGAATGTTAGGTCATGGGGGTTTGCCTTGGTCAAACCCCTTTTTAGGTATTTAAACCAAAATGAAGAAATAAGATAATGAAGCATGAATCAATGGATTCAGAGACTTTCCATGATGATAGATCTTGAATTTCTACAGCAAAAGATGAAGAATTTTCCCTTGAATATCTTAGAAAGCTATCTTGATGACTTAGAATGATAAAACCATAGCTTTCTTAACTTGAGATGGAAGATTAGTTATGAATTAGGGTTTGTAAACAAATATTTTGGCACCCTAGGTTCTTTCTAGCACTTCTACAGTTTTTCACCTAAAAGGAGAAAGATGGGCTAAAATGCAATGTAAACATTCAAGATTAATGTATGGATGGATGGAATATGCTTAGATGAAATGTCCTAATGCAATAAAATGAGAAAGAAAGATTATTATTAATGAAAAACTATTGAAATGTAGGATGTTTGAAAAAAAATTGTGATATGCAAACATGTGATAAATGACCTAGAAATGCAAACAAAACTAAACAAAAAGATGTGAAAAAGAATGTGTGCACTTGAAGGTTGAAAAAGAATGGAATGAAGGTCTAGAATCCTGATAAAACTGATGTAGAAGTCAACTAGGACACTTGTGCCAATCTGGGTGACTTAGTCCCAAATTTCAAAAATCTTGTCTGGAGCCCATTTTAGCCAAATAGGTATCCAAATTTATAGAAATGTATGCAAAATTAGGTTTAGTGGGACTAATTCGGCACTGTTGGTGACTTAGTTCACTTCTAATTTTTTGAAAATTTGAAATTGGAAATGGAAGCCCTCACTTTGTAGTTTGGTTCCTAATAGGTGTCCACTCCTAAAACTCTGATTTTTGGGCTTGAAAGTGATTTTTTATTGATATTTTGATTTGTTGAACAAAGAGATGTATTCAAAAACTTTTCAACTTGATTTTTAATGACTTTGAATCCTTCAAGATGCCTAAATCTACAAACACACAAGAAAAGATGAAGAAATATTGGATGTTAGGGCATGGGGGTTTTCCTTGGTCAAACACATTTGTAGGTAATTAAACAAAAATGAAGAAAGAATGTAATGAAACATGAAAAAATGGAGTCAATACCTTTCCATGATGATTGATCTTGAATTTTTGTAGCAAAACATGAAGAATCTTCCCTTAAATGTCCTTGGAAGCTATCTTGATGACTTAGAATGCTAAAATCTTAGCTTGCTTGAGAAGAATAATGAATGATGAGTTAAGAATGGATGAATTGGTTATGATTTATGGTCTAGAGACTTATATTTATAGGAAATTCACCTTATTTTCCCATTAATTAGTTGCCTAAGGCCGACATGAAAAAAATAAACTTAAACTCCAAAATTTCCTACTCAAACATTAAAAATAGGCCAAATTGGACTAAGTCGCCATGTTGGGTGACTTAGTCCAACCTGGTAGGGACTCATTCACCTAGATGGGTGACTTAGTCCTAGAGGGGCCCTTTTGACAACTGGAATGTTGGGGAATGAGGAATTTTAGTTCTTATGTTAATTTCATTAGGTGTTTGATCAAATCATGCCTTGGGATGCACAATATGGGGTCATATGGGCCTATTAATGATGATGTAAAGGGTGGATGAGGCCAAGGACACAAAGTTTAATGTGAAAGTGTGATTAAATACACTTTACAACACTAAATTAAGGTCCACTTAGCCTAGAAAACCATAACATCCATTGTGAATCTGTAAGACAGATTACAACACTAGATTATAATTAAATTTAATTTAGATTAATGTGATAATGCAGTTAAATATATTTTATAACATTGAATTAAGGGGAAAATGGGTCCATTAATCTAAATAAATGTGAAAGTCTTTTACAACTCTTTGTAACACCTTTACAAGACATTGATAATTACATTTTATTTAGTTTGCAAGGGTCCAAGACCTAGTGTGGATGGGTAAAACACCTCAAAACACCAAATCAAGGCCTCATTAAGTCCAATTTATCTTCAAATATTCCCAAATCAAGCAAGGAAAAAGGGATACTTTTTGTGTCTATAGTTAGCCCTCACTTTAGTGAGAGGATGAATTTGCTTCAAAATCACACTAAAGTAGACATTCAATAGGAGTCCAATCATACGAATGTGTATGGTCTAGGATAACAAATATTGAGGAGGAAATCAAGCACCCAGGATCTAAGATCCTAAGTGAAGCCAACATGAGTTTAAAAGAACACACACAATGTGAATGATTTTCAGCAAAAACAAGATACAAAATCATGCAATTGCAAGAACTAGGAAGATGAAAATGAAAAGGTAGATCAAGCTTCGACCATTTATCTAACACATTGTGGATCAAATCTAGGCTATTTTTTTGGAAAGAAAATCCATACTCACTCTAGGGTGATGAAACTCTTGGCTATTCGCCTGGTGAGAAGTCCCAAGTATACTCACTCTAGGGCCATGGAACTTTCGGTTGTCCACAGGGTGAGAAATCCATAGAACGTGAGACACATATGATCAATATATGCTTACATACACATAGGTGGCTATGGGGAAAATTCATGCCTTAGAATGAGCTTCCCACTCAACCATACCAAATTTATACCTCCTGATAAATTTGATAAGGCGCCACAATGAAAATGATTTTCAAGCTCTATGAGGTAAGAAAAACTTTATATCTTTGAAAATCATAGACAAAGGCGGTTGCATCATAGGCATGCAAGTTGTATTATGCAAGGTGGCCATATAAAAATTGTTGCAAATGAAAAAATAGTGTAAGGTTTGTTCAAAAGTATTTTTCTTAGTTTGTGTAAGGTATCATCTTAGGGGACATTGTGCTTAACGTGTCCAAGATAGGATGTTTCAAAGAAGTATCACACTCTTGGAGGGAATCAATCCCAATGACTCCACCATTAAAAGGACGCATCAAAAGAAGAAGGAAATCACACAATGAAATGTGAGTGTCGATGTATACCCCCATTTTAAAGTGATTGCTAACACCATTACTATGAGCAATTTCTTTAAAGTAGAAGAAGACATGAGAGATTACTTGGAAATCCTTTGCCAAGTCATATGTTTTCAATAAAATACATCATAAAAAAGGTAGTATGTCATGTGTGAGCCAATTGAAGGCATGTTTTCCACATCCCAAGATTGCTCTTATATGTTCTTGAAAGATTACGACTAGCCAAAAGAGGCAACAACAAGTGACATATGAGGACAAGTTTACATAACCCCTTGCCCTAGCTAAGTGTAGGAAAAAGGTGAGATGAAATGATTAATGAAATGCATGCTAGAGTGAAAATCATCATCAATTAGAGGGATTAGGTGCCCCCACATAAGGAAGAATTCCAAACTCCTAAAAATGTTGGATTTTACTACTCAAAGCTTTACATTCACTAGAGGAATGACCATGAACTCTATGATAGGAACAAAATGAAGTCTTGTTATAGAATTTATTTTGATTTCTTTGAGGAAGGGTGATCAAGTAATCTTGGAGAATTCTTGGAAAGATACCCTCTTGATCAATGGGAGAAGGTGGTCCTATAATTTGTGACAAAGATGTTTCTTGCTTAGTACAAGATGTCATACTTACACAAGACTGTTTATATTACGATATTTTGGGCTCTCCTTTATAGGAGGGTGTAAAATATAATGAATTCAATTCATTAGTATTTTGTGAGATGACATTGACATTAGGTGAGGATGTATTTTTTTTTTAATGTTTTGTAAAGGATGAATTTCAATACCACTAGTCTTGATGAGCTCAGGATGCATGATTGTTAAAGTTGGCTCAAATGAATTTTGTGTGATAGTATTAAGGGAAGGCTTGGTGATTCTATTAAAGGACAATAACCAAGACCATGAGTTGTTTCTTTCATGTTAGGATTGATGGGGACATGGATACCTTTTTCTCAAGTACCACATCCTTTTCCACTATATCCCAGTTGTTTCATAGGTTCATAACCTTTTCCATAAAGGATTTTCATTGCTTTTGAATTGGGTGGTTTTTCATTGTTGTGTTCATCAAAGGTTGTTGTATAATTTGTTATGTTTTGGTCTAAAGTGGTTGAGTTACATGATTTTGAAGGGTCTTCTGAGTTTTATTGTTTCCATGACTACATTTTTGTTTCCCTCAGTTGAATCTTTGTTTATGATCTTGTAGTGATCCAGGAGTAGTGGTGTGAAGTCTAGGGAACCCCAATAATCTCCAAATAGCTTTGAGTGTTGTTCTTTGTTTTTGGATTGTATGGGTTCCATGTGTGTAGTGTATGTTGATGTGTTCAAAGAATTTTCTTTGTGTTTCTCAAGTTGAAAGAGACTATAAGGCTCAAGATCGACATCAATGGTGTATACTTTATTATTGTGAATGTATTTCATTTTTCCATGAAGAGTAGAAGGTACCCCATTCATTGCTTAAATCCATGGTCTGCCTAAGATAAGATTGCATGAAATTTCATGAGGCATAACATGGATTGGTGTATTCATTGTGGCCACTCCAACTTGAAGAGGTATAATGACCACCCCGAGCGGTTTCTTTTCTTTTCGACATTGTCAAATCCCTTAATAGATAAAGAATCAGGTTGAATGTTTGTTTGATCAATGCCAAGCCTATCTAGAAGGTTCAAACTACATGAATTAAGGGAAGAACTAGTATCTACAAGAGTTCTCTTTATGCCTATGGTATTTTATTGAGCTATAATCATGAATGGTTGATTTTGGTTTTTCACATCTAAAGAGGGGAGTTCACTTTGGTGGAAAAAAATGTCATTGTTGTGTCCTTGAATTATGGCTGCTAGGTCATTTCTTTGCACATTAGTAGGGATAGGAACTTGTTGCAAGGTTGTTTGAAGCACAGTGTGATGGGTAGGTGAACTCTAAAGAAGGTACCAAAGGGATATGTTTATGGGATTGCTCTTAAGTTGTTCAACAAGATCATACTCCCTTAATCAAAGAGCACAAGGAAATATAGAATTGGGAAAAGGTAAGGAGGTTGGAGTTAGTTGTGGGGGTGACAGGTTGTTTTGAGTGTTATATGTATGATCAATGGTATGAGAACTCAATTTCTAAGACACATTAATCTGAGGTGGGTAAAGGGTAAACTTAGGTTTACATGGAGGTGGAGGCTTATTGGATGGTGGGTAAAAGATGAGTTTAGGTTGGTGATGATTTTGTTGTTTGTGTGAAGGGGGATAAAGTATGAGTTTAGGCTGAATAATATTAACATCCCTTGGAAAATCTGCATCTTCTTTTAAGCGCATAATATTATTATTGTCAATGTTACCCTTGTCTTGCATCATGATACCCTCCCTAGGAGGAGATTTTTTAGGAGAACTATACACAACATGTTCTTGAAATTTGAGGGTTGGTTCTTCTAAAAGGATTTCATCACAAGTAGGGGAATGATCAATGATGGGATTTGCTTACATATGAATAGTGGGCAAATTAGAAGAAGATTCTATTTGATTGTAATTTTTTGTAAGGTCTCATTCTCTTGTTCCATATTGGATACCCTAGTAGGAGAACTTATAATATGTTGATTCAAGGTTGCATTTTGTAAAGTAGCTTCATCACAAGTAGGGGAGGCATCACGAGAAGGACCACTATGGTTGTCAAATATATTGTCCCAAATGGTGGGAGCATTAGAGAAGGGAGGGTCAAGATTCTCATGACTCTTAATCGGTATATCTTCTAACACCAACTTATCTTTGTGGCATCGAGGAGGGGTATTAGGAGAAGGAAAATGTTGATGGTCATGGTTATGGAGACTAGGTAAGGTGATGTTTAGAAATGTTTCTATGATCTCATGTTCTTGTTGTCTAACATCTTCCAAAGGGGATTGAGGAGATGGACAATCAAGACCCTTAATGCTTGTATCTTCCTTTACCAAGATACCTTCGTCACTAATAGGAGAGGTATCGGGAAAAGAAATAATATGATTATTATGATTGTCTATCCTACCATTCTCACCAATGGTAAATGTAATAATAAGGATTGTGTCACTGGTTTGATCATTTTTCTTAAAGACCTCATTGTTGTAATCGAAATTGAGCTCATAAGAGGGAATGTTGTATTTATGCAATCCATTTTTAATCGAATCAAAGCCACATTGTTTGAAAGAAAACATGCTATCAAGGAAAAGTAAATTGCAATGCAATGACTTAAAATAAAATGTTTAAATGAAAATTTCAAATGTGAAACAAGTAATTTGTCGATTACCTTATTCAACAACTTGAAAGATGAAATGTTTGTAAGAAAAATTTGAAATCAAATAATGCATGAAATGAGCTAATTTAAGCTAGATCTAATGAAATGGATGTTACAAAAAATCAACCAAGTAATATAGGTAGTTGAAGGAAGCAAACAAAAGCTTAAAAATAGGGTTTTTATCTTTGTAAAAGGTAGTTTTAGGGGTGAGCAGGGACTAAGTCGCCCAAGGTGGAAAATTAGTCCTAGTAGCTTGGATTTTTTTTATAATTTCTAGATTTTTTTAATGGATTTTGATATTGGTTTTTCTGTATGATGAAGACCTAGATGCCAATGCAAAATTTTAGGAATTTTCAATGATTTAAGATTTCAAAAATGTAACCTATATGCACTTTTCATTAATGCAAGATTTGAAACCTAGCATGCAAATTAAGCCATGCAAACCCTAATGAAAGGTCAATGAAAGATAGATCTAGAGTAAGGATGGACTCCTAATTAGAAAATATGATGTTCTAGGGTTGGGTTTTCGAAATTATAAACAAAGATTTTGGCACCCTATGTTCTTTCTAGCACTTTTAGGAATTTCACCTAAAAGGAGAAATATGGGCCAAAATGCAATGCAAACATTCAAGATTAATGTATGGATGGATGGAATATTCTTAGACGCAATGTCCTATTGCAATAAAATAAGAAAGAAAGATGATTATTAATGCAAAAGGATTGAAATGCAAGATGTTTGAAAACACATTGTGATATGCAATCATGTGATAAATGACCTAGAAATGCAAACAAACCAAAATAGAAAGCTTTGAAACAAAATGTGTGCACCTAAAGGCTAAAAAAAGAAAAGAATGAATGTCTAGAATCTTGATAAAACTGATGTAGAAGATAAGTAGGACACTTGTGCCGATCTAGGTGACTTAGTCCCAAATATGGAAAAACTGGTCTAGAGCCTGTTTCAGCCAAATGGTTATCCAAATCTACAGAAAAGTCTGAAAAGTAGGTTCAGTGAGACTAAGTCACCACTATTGGTGACTAAGTCCACTTCTATATTTTTGAAAATCCAATAGTGGAAACAAAAGCCCATGGTCTACACTTCAGTTCTTGACAGGTGTTCGCTCCTGAAACTCTGATTTTTGGGCCTAAAAGTGACTTTTTATTGATATTTTGACTTGGTCAACAAGGAGATGTCTTCAACAACTTTTCCACTTGATCTTTAATGACTTTCAATCCTTCAAGATGCCTAAATATGCAAACACACAAGAAAAGAAGAAGAAATGTTAGATGTTAGGGCATGGGAGTTTTCCTTGGTCAAACCCCTTTGTAGGTAATTAAACCAAAATATAGAAAGAATGTAATGAATCATGAAATAATGGATTCAGTACCTTTCTATGATGATTGATCTTGAATTTCTATAGAAAAACATGAAGAATGTACCCTTGAATGTCCTTGGAAGCTATCTTGATGACTTAGAGTGCTAAAACCCTAGCTTGCTTGAGAAGAATAATGAATGATGAGTTAAGAATGGATTAATTGGTTCTGATTTAGGGTTTAGAGACCTATATTTATAGGGAATTCACCTTATTTTCCTTTTAATTGGATCTCGAAGGTTGAAATGGAAGTAAACTAAACTTAAACTCCAAAATTTTCCACTCAAGCCTCAAAAATAGGCCAAATTGGACTAAGTCGCCATGTTGGGTGACTTAGTCCCACCTAATAGGGACTTATTCACCTATATGGATGAATTAGTCCTAGTGGGGCCCTCTTGATAGCTAAAATGTTGGGGAATGAGGAATTTCAGTGCTTATGCTGATTTCATCAAGTATTTGATCAAATTATGCCTTGGGATGCACAATATGGGGTCATAGGGACCTATTAATGATGATGTAAAGGGTGGATGAGGCCAAGGACACATAGTTCAATGTGCAAGTGTGGTTAAATACACTTTACAATACTAAAATGAGGTCCACTTAGCCTAGAAAAGCACAAGATCCAATGTGAATGTATAAGACACATTACAACACTAGATTAGAATTAAATTTAATTTAGATTAATGTGATAATGATATTAAATATATTTTATAAAATTTAATTAAGGGGAAAATGGATCCAATAAGTCTAGACAAGTGTGAAAGTATTTTAGAACACCTTTACAAGACATTGATAATTGCATTTTATTTAGTTGGCAAGGGTCCAAGACCTAGTGTGGATGTGTAAAACACCTCACAACACCAAATCAAGGCCTCATTAAGTCTAATTTGTCATCAAATATTCACAAATAAAGAAAGAAAAAAGGGATACTTTTTATGTAACCATAGGTTTTAGAAGCTTTTATTTATAAGAAATCCACCTAATTTGCCCGTTAATTTGATCCCCAAGGCCGACATGAAAGAAAAATAAACTTTAAATCCAAAATTTCCTACTCAAACCTCAAAAATAGCCCAAATGGGACTAAGTTGCCAGGCTAGGTGACTTAGTCCCACCTGGATGGGACTAATTCACCCAAATTGGTGACTTGGTCCCACAGGGGTTATTTTTCCTATTGGAATGTCTCAGAATGAAGAAAGCAAGCTTCTAGGTTGTTCGAATTAGGTATTTGATCAAGTTAAGCCTTAGGATGCACAATATGGGGCCATAGTGGCCTATTAATGATAATATAAAGAGTAATTAGGGCTTGGGACACAAAGTTCAATGTGAAAGTGTGATTAAATACACTTTACATCATTAAAATGAGGTCCACATAGCCTAGAAAGGCACAACATCCAATGTGAATGTGTAATACACATTACAACAGTAGATTAGAGTGAAGGTTAATTTACAAGCCTTCTAGATTAATATGAGAATGCAATTAAATCATTTTATAACATTGAACTAGGGGAAGAATACGCCCATTAAGTCTAGAGAAGTATTTTTACAACACTTTACAACACATTTACAAGACATTGTTAAATGAAATTTATTTAGTTTTCAAGGGTCCAAGACCTAGTGTGGATGTGTAAAACACCTCACAACACAAAATCAAGGCCTCATTAAATCCAATTTCCCATCAATTATTCCCATATCAAGCAAGGTATACACTTTTTGGCAACACATTAAGCCCCAACTTTAGTGAGAGGATGAACTTGCTTCAAACTCACACTAAAGTAGACATTCAAGAGGATTCAAATCATACCAATGTGGATGACAAAGAATGACATAGATCAAGTCATCCATCAAGCCCCCAAGATCCAAGATCCTAAGTCATACCAACATAAGCATGAAAGGACAAACACAAGGTGTATAATATGTAGTGAGAAAAGATACATGATCATACAATGGAAAGATCTAGAAGGAAGAGAAAATAAAAATTAGAAAAGGTGGATAAAGCTTCGATCATTTGTCCAACACATTGTCAATTAGATCTAGGCTGCTGTCCAAAAAGTGCATACTCACTCTCAGGCAACAAAACTCTTGGCTATTTGTCGGGTCATAAGTCCTATAAGGTGAGAAACATACACTCATGGCTGGTATGCACTCACACACATGCGAGTGGCTATGGGGAAAATTCATGCATCAGAATGGTATTCCAGCTCAACCATACCAAAGTTATACCTCCTGATAACTTTGATAAGGCACCACAATGAAATTTTTTTTTGAGTTCTATGAGGTAAGAAAAAATTTGTATGCTTGAAACTCATAGACATTGTAAATGCAAGATAGTGTAAGGAATGTTCAAAGGGGTTTTGCTTAGTTCATGTTAGGTCTCATCTTAGGGAACATTGTGCTTAATGTTTCCAAGAGAGGATGTGTCAAAGAAGTAGCACGCTCTTGAAGGGAATCAAGCCCAATGACACCACCAAGAAAAAGGAAATATTGCAAGAAGAAAGAAATCACACAATGAAATGTGAGTGTCAGTGTATGCCCTCACTTTAAAGTGGTTGCTAACACCATTAATTATGAGCAATCACTTTAAAGTAGAAGAGGATATGAGAGCTTACTCAAAAAGCTCTATTCCAAGTCATATGTTTATAATAAGCTACATCATTAAAAAGGGAAGTATGTCACATGAGAGCCAACTTAAGGCATATCATCCACATCCCAAGCTTTCTCTTATATGTTCATGAAAGGTTAATTACTAGCTGAAAGAGACAATGACAAGTGAGATATGAAGAGGAGGCTAATGAAACTATTGTCCCCTCTTAGTGCAGGACAAGGGTGAACTGAAGTGATTGATGAAATGCAGGAAAGAGTGAAAATTAGTATCAATTAGTGGAATGAGATGCCCCCACATAAGGAAGAACAAAAAACTCCTAAAACTGTTGGATTTTATTATTTAAATCCTTACATTCACTAGTAGAATGACCATGAACTCAATGATATGTGCAAAAGGAAGTCTTGTAATAGAATTTTGTTCGAGTTCTTCGAGGAAGGGTGATCAAGTGATCTTGGAGAAGTCTTGACAAGATACCTTCTTGATCAATGCAAGAAGGGGTTCCTGTAGTTTGTGACAAAGATACTTCTTACTTAGTACAAGATGTCATATGTATGCAAGACTCTAAGTTAGATTGCGATATTTTTTTCTCTCCTTTATATGAGGGTGTAAAATGTAATGAATTAGTGTGCTGTGATATGACACTGACATTAAGTGAAGAATTCTTTGTTTGTTTCATTTCTTTCAAAGGAAAAGCATCAAGACCACTAGTGTCTATTAGTTTAGGATGTATGACAATTAAAGTTGTCTTATATTAAAGTTTAGGATTGGTGATTTCTATCAAAGGATAATAACCAAGAACATGAGTTGTGTCTTGTGTATTAGGTTTGATGGGGACATAGATACCTTTTTCTCTAGCACCACATCCTTTTCCACTATATCCCAGTTGTTTCATAAGTTCATAACCTTTTCCATAAATCTTTTTCATTGCTTTTGGATCGGGTTGTTGGTTGTTGGTTTGTTCAACAAAGGTTATTGTTTAATTGGCTATTTTTTGGTCTAAATTGGTTGAGGTGGATGCTTTTGAAGGGTCATTTGAGTTTTGTGTTGTCATGAATACATTTTTTTTCGCTTAGTTGAATCTTTTTTTATGATCGTGTACTCATCTATGAGTGTTGGTGTGAAGTCTAAGGAACCCCAAATCTAATAGCTTCATGAATTGTTCAAGATGTTGATATTTGTCTTTTTGTTGGACAAGTTCCACTTGCGTAGTTGGTGTTAATGTGTTTTAATGATTTGCATTTTTTTTCTTAATGTTCAAACAACTATTTGGATCAGGGTCACCTTCAAGGATATACACTTTGTTGCTATGAATGTATTTCATTTTGTGATGAAGAGTAGAAGGTGCACCATTCTTTTCATGAATCCATGGTTGACCTAAAATGAGATTATAGGAAATATTGTTAGGAATAACATGGATTGGTGTATCCAATGTAACCTCCCCAACTGTAAGAGGCAAAGTGATCACACCAAGTGGTTGTTTTCCTACATTGTCAAATCAATGGATGGACAAGGAAGAAGGTTGAATTTTTGAGTGATCGACATGAAGCCTATCCAATAGATTTACACTACACACATTAAGGGATGAGTCATTGTCAACAAGGGTTCACTTGATCCTAATGTATTTTTATTGAGATAGTATTATGAAATCTTCATTTTGTTTTTACACTTCCAAAGGGGGGAGTTCAACTTGGTGGAAAACAATGTCAACATTCAACCCTTGAATTAGGGCTGCTATGTCATTTAGTTGCACATTAGAAGGGATAGGAATTTTTTGTAAGGCCATTTGAAGCATAGTGTGATAGGTAGCTAAATTCTAAAGAAGTTCCCAAAGGGATATCTTTGTAGGATTTCTCTTAAGTTGCTCAACAAGATCATACTCCCTTAATCAAGGAGAACTAGGTAGGATATAACTGGGAAAAGGTAAAGAGGTTTGGGTTGGTTGATGTGGCTGCGGATTGTTTCTAGTGTTATCTATATGAGCAATGGTAATATGGCTCAGTTGCTACAAAAAATTGTTCGTAGATGGGTAAGGGATAAATTCAGTTTTTTGTGAGTGTGAGGTTTGTGTGATGGTTCAAGATAAAGGATGAGTTCAGGTTGGTTTTGAGTTTGTTGTTTGTGTGAAGGCAGGTAGAGAATTAAAGGATTCTTAGGATGTACCATGAGGTATTTATGAGGTCCATTGATTGAGGGGGATCTAATGGACACTTGCACATTCTTAACCTCAATGGTCTTGGTTTGATGTATCTCTAATAAAGGGTAATCTAGAATTAATTTTTTATCATGAGCTAAGGAAGACACATGACTATTGTTGTCATTTTCTAACACCATGAAATTATTCCTAGGAGGATATTTTTTGGGAGAACTACAAATCAAATGTTCTTAGCATTCATGCATTGGTTCTTCTAAAATAAGTTCATCGCTAGTAGGGGAATGATCAATGGTTGAATTTTCATGTTTATCGATAGCACTTGGGGATATTAGGGGAAGACTCTATTTGATTGTCATTTTTTTGTAAGGTCTCATTCTCTTGTTCCCTATTATCTACCCTAAGAGGAAAGCTTGCAATATGGTCATCCAAATTTGAAGTTTGTAAAGTAGCTTCATCACAAGTGGGAGAGGCAGCAAAAGAAGGACCACTAGGATTTTCAAATAGATTGTCCCAAATTGTAGGAGCATTAGGGAATGGAGGTCAGGATTCTCATGAATCATAATAGGTGTATCTTCTAACACCACCCTATCCTTGTTGCATCGAGGAGGGATATTAGAAGGACAATGTTGATTTTCATGGTTATGGAGATTAGGTAAGGTGATGTTTAGGAATGTTTCTATGATCTCATATTCTTGTTTTCTAATTTCTTCCCAAGGTGGAAGAGGAGAGGGACAATCAAGACTCTTAGTGCTTGAATCTTCTTTCACTAAGATACCTTTGTCACTAATAGGAGAGGTATTGTGAGAAGAAAAAGTATGATTGTTATGATTATCTACACTTACATCCTCTTGTGGTATGACATTCTTACAAATTTTATAGGTACTAGGAGGGTATGCAACATGCTTATCAAATATTTTACTTTGTTTTCCTAGATTATGTCCATGAAAACTAGAATCATACAAGCCATTTGATAGTCTAGAAACATGGAATGCATGAAGAGAACACATACTAACATGAGAAAGTAAATAAAGTGCAATGCAATGAATTAAAGTGAAATGTTTAAATACAATTTTCAAATGTGAAATAAGGTAAAAAATTTATTACATATTGCATCAAACTGAAAGATGAAATGTTTGAAATGCAAATTTGAAATTAAATAATGCATGAAATGAGCCAATTTAAGCTAGATCTAATGAAATGCATGTTATAGAAACTCGGTCAACTAATACAGATAGGTAAGGGAAGCAAATAGAAGCTTAAAAACAAGGTTTTCAATGAGCTGTAAATGATAGTTTCAAGGTTGAATAGGGACTAAGTTACCCAAGGTGGCGAATTAGTCCTAATAGGGATTTTTTTGAGAAATTTCTTTTTTTTTGGTTGATTTTTATGTTTTCTAAGTTGTATGATGCATACCTAAGTTAAAAATGAAGAATGTCAAAAATTTGTAATGATTAAATATGCAAAAATGTAACACATATGCACTTTCACTAATGCAAAATTTGAAACCCTAGAATGCAAATTAACCAATGCAAACCCTAATGAAAAATTAATGTAATATAGTTCTAGGATGAAAATGCACTTGAAATCAAAAAGAAAATGTTCAAAAGTTGGGTTCACCAAAATGTGAACACTGATTTTGGGTATCCAAGGGCTCTCTAACTCTTATAGGGTTTTTCACCTAAAAGGAGAGAAATGGACCCAAAATGCGTAATGTCTACACTCAAAATCAATGCACGAATGGATGAAATATGCCTAAACATGATGTCTAAATGCAATAAACTGAAAAAGAAAAGAGATTAGCAATGCAATACCTAAAAAATGTAGTTTTTTTGAAAACACAATGATGTATGTAAAAATTCCTAGAAATGAAGATAAATTGTAACAAAAATTGATGAAACTAAAGGTGTGCACCTAGAGGCTGAAAAAGGATGGAATGTAGGTCTGGAATCCTAAAAAGCCTAATAGAGAAGTTGATTGGGAAGCTTGTTCCAATCTAGGTGACTTAGTCCCAGATTTGGAAAAACTACTTCAGAGCCCGTTTCAGCCAAATTGGTATCCAAATCTACAAAAACCTCTAAAAATAGGATCAGCGAGACTAATTCACCATTTTTCGTGACTTAGTCCATTTCTGAATTTGTAAAAATATGAAAGTGGAAATAGAAAGCCTCGATATGCACTTCAGTTCCTGATAGGTGTCCAATTCTAAAAATCTGAAAGTGGAAACAGAAACACACAAAGAGAGAGAAAGAAATGGTGAATGTTAGGACATGGGGGTTTTCCTTGTTCAAACCCCTTTTTAGGTAATTAAACCAAAATAAAGAAATAAGAAAATGAAGCATGAAGAAATGGAGTTAGAGACTTGCCATGATGTTAGATCTTGAATTTTTGTAGCAAAAGATGAATTTTTTTCCCTTGAATGTCTTAGAAAGCTATCTTGATTGCTTAGAATGTTAAAAACCTAGCTTTCTTGACTTGATATGGAAGATGAGTGATGAATAAAATGATGATGAGTTAAGAATTATGGGTTAGAAGCTTGTATTTATAGGAAATCCACCTAATTTTCCTATGAATTTGATCACCAAGGCCGACATGAAAGAAAAATAAACTTAAAATCTAAAATTTCCTACTCAAACCTTGAAAATAGCCCAAATGAGACTATGTCACCAGGTTGGGTGATTTAGTCCCACCTAGAGGTGACCAATTCACCTAGATGGGTGACTTGGTCCCACATGGGTTATTTTTCTAGTTGGGATGTCTAGGAATGAAGAAAACATGCTTCTAGGTTGTTCTAATTAGGTCTTTGATCAAATTAAGCCTCAAGATGCACAAAATGGGGCTATAGAGGCCTATTGATGATGATATAAAGAGTAATTAGGGCTTGGGACACAAATTTCAATGTGAAATTGTGATTAGATACACTTTACATCTTTAGAATGAGGTCTACATAGCCTATAAAGGCATAACATCCAATGTGAATGTGTAAGAAACATTACAACACTAGATTAGAGTTGAGTTTAATTTAAAATCCTTCTAGATTAATGGGATGATGCAATTAAATCATTTTATAACATAAAGTTATGGGAAGAATAGGTCCATTAAGTTTAGAGAAGTGTGAAAGTCTTTTTTACAACACTTTAGAACATGTTTACAAGACATTGTTAAATGTAATGTATTTAGTTTGCAAGGGTCCAAGACCTAGTGTGGATGTGTAATACACCTCAAAACACCAAATCAAGGCCTCATTAATTCCAATTTTCCATCAATTATTCCCATATCAAGCAAGGTATATACCCTTTGGTGACACAATTATCTTCCTTAATTGTTGGTTTCATCCAACTCCTAGGAGCACCATCTACAACAAAACACCTTCATAAGAAACAACAGAGGCAACACAAGCCAATTTCACCAAATATGAGTGAATAAAAATTAGATGCTAAAATTATATATTGTAAAGGCTTTTAGAGCTGTGAAAAACTACCCTACAAGAAAAACTAATTATCCCTAGATTAAACTTAACACATTAACACCCCCCTTAAGTGAAAAATTAGAGAGAATGAAGATGCAGTATGTGTTTCAAATACACAACCATGTTAGGAACCCTTTTACAATGCAAAAAAGGAACCTCTCATAACCAGAGAAAAAGAGAAAATCCTTGTGGGAAAAACCCCCTCTCCAAAAGAGAGAAAAGAAAAAACAAAAATAATGTGTGGATGGAGGACTCAATAACAACCCCCAAGGACTACATACATCATGTATATACAATAAATGGTCCCCCCATAAGAGGGAAAGAGAGAGACTATGTAGCACCCCCAATGTGTAATCTCTTGCAAAAGTGGTATGTTTGTAAAGACATTTGAACATAATCCAATGTCGAAAAACATCTTGTCTCCCTTTTGGAAGAAACAAAACCAAATACAAATGTAGGAATGCTTCCCAATCCAAATAGGAATTGAAAGAAAAAAGAATGAAGATATATGATGATGGTATGTGCAGGATCATCATGGAAAAAATAGGCCCTTAAGTGGTAAAATTTTTAGAAAAATCAGAGTTAGGCAACTTCACCTAAAAATTTGAATAAGTCATCTATATTATTTCAAAAATATGTAAGAATAGAATCTGTAGAAAATTGAATGTAGTTGCTAAACTACTAAGTTTATTTTAAAAAAAAATCAATTTGGTGAAAATTTTAAATTTCAATGTAGTAGTACTTAAATTTTAGGGAAAAAATAAGAAGTAGGTGTCTATCTAACCACCCTAACCTGATAAGGGTGCAAACCCGAGACACAAAAAATAACCCACAAACTAGAGAATAATTTTATTATTCAGAAAATGGAACTTCTTACATGCAGAGGATCTCAAATCCCCAAGTTCTACAACACATGCAAGCTACATAAAGCTACAGAATAACCCTTTCACAATATGCGAGCTTGTCCCCAAAAAGTTACCCAAAAATTAGAAACCCGCCCATAAATAGAGTCTCTCATTAGTTTGGAGCCAAAACAACATTCAATTTGAGTTTAGGCAGTTTGGCACCGAAAATTTACAACATGAAGTTCAAATTTCAAAAGAGCATTTGCAACTATATCTTCTAGAAAGTGCGCCAACTTCGCGGGGTCATAACTTTTGATCCAGGACTCCGATTCGCGAACCGTTCGAACCGTTGAAAAGGTATCGAAGTCAATAACATGCCTGAAATCTGCAACACCAATTTTGGCAAGTTTCGGGGCCAATCCGGGAGCTCTAAGTGCCTCAAATCTAACTCGAAAGATTTTCATGTGCAAATCTGGGAAACTAAAACTGCAATATCTTTCAACCCAGGAACTAAAATGAAAAACCGTAAATTGCGAATTTCATTATGACGAAAAGGGTATCCAAAAATATAAAAACATCTAAAAACCGAAAAACTTGAAATTTAACTATTTTGGGTGATGCAAGATTGCCCTTACACCATGGATGCTCCTACATCATAACCACAATAAAATGGTAATATTTTTTTATAATATTTTAGGTATAAGTAGAGGACTCATGTCGTGATGTGATGCATTTTTTTTGTACTTTTTTTGCAAGTAAATAATTAATTATGATTTTTTTATTACAACTTTTAAAAACTAGCAGTTCCATGTAGAAACATGCAATGATGAACTAATAGGAAGAGATGTACAGGAAAAGGAGAGGACATGTGGGCAATGAACATAGCAATAGATAGAGGATTGAATATTATAGAAGAGGAAATACAACGGACAATTTAGAGATGAAATTATAAAGTGCAAGGTAGAGAGTGAGAATGATGAAAGCATTGGAGAGAGAAAAAAAATGTAAAAGACTAACTAGCAAGAGCACCAAATCGAGGATGCAATAAGGAAAAGAACAATAATCAGTAATACCTAATGTAACCAAACATAGAATCAATAGAATAAATTATTTTATTTTTTTCCAACTCTAACCAAAAAATAAAAGCCATAAATCAAACAAGATTGGTTTCAATAGCCACTCAAGTGCAGAAAGCCACAATATAGCTCGAGCTATACAATAATAATAAACAAAAACTCCATAACCAGAATAATTTAGTTCTTACATATATATATATATATATATATATATATATATATATATATATATATATATATATATATATATATATATATATATCTATATATATATATATATATTTATATTAAAATATACCTAGTATAGCATAAGGCAGAGAATAATAATTAATATTTGTAATGTAACTAAACATAAAATGAACACATTTATTATTTGATTTTGTTTCATCCATAACTAGAAAATGAAACCCATAAAATAGAGCCTTTTCAACAACACCTTGTGCTAAATGAAACAATATAGCTTAAGCAACAAAACTCTAATCAATAATGCCCAATTGAAGCTAAAACAAAGTGTATAGGAATGACTATTTTATTCCATTGTGACCATAATCACAAACTGGAAGCCATAAATTAAACTATTTTAGCATATATTGTATAGAAGAAGGATTCGTTTGAACAATGAAAATGTACTCTTGTTGGAACATAACCTTATCAAATATTGAAAGAATCTTGGCTTTACAATAGCACCCTTTGAGAAATTGAAATAATAGAGCATGTACAAGAGAAACCTATCAAAAATAAAAGAATGTAGGCTAAGCTAGAGAACAATAATCAAAAAGGTTTTATATATTTTATCAATAGCATGACTTTCAAAATTGAAAGAACAAAACCTTTTGAAGAGAACCCCATCGAAAACAATGTCCAATGGAACCGAAGAGAAAGCGGATTAACATTAATTATTTTATTCCATCACAACCATAGCCTGAAACATATGACTTTTGTTTGAATATTATATTAGAAACATAGATATGTTTACATTAGGTATATAAAATAAAGCACAACAAAATGAGTCTTAGTTTTTACCCTTTCATATTTGGCCATGGAGCCTCATGGATTGTCACCAAACTGCTGAGCAAGAATATATGTTGTTGAACATTTTGATCAAGGTTGTAATGAACCTTTCTTATCAAAATGAACATAGAGTATATTAGGATCTAATTTCCATATGACCATTGCAACTAATTTTTCAATTAGTTCATCAAATTCACCATTATAGCTGGATTATGGTTTGAGAAAGTAACAAAAAAATGTGAAGTTTAGTGTGGTGAACATCTGTAGTTGGAAAATAATATGTAAATCAGTAGATTTAAAGAGCTCTATAATGTATAATATGAAATATACAATACACATGTAATGCAAGGTATGAAAAAAAGTAAAATTTAAGCATACTTGTGCATGCACTACATTCCAACAGGTAGACAAGAAAATGAGGGCTGGTGGGCACCCTTCCATTTTGATCAATGATACAAGCAATGTTTTGGCCAGTAATGAG
The DNA here is from genome assembly GCA_007258455.2 of Sequoia sempervirens. Taxonomy (NCBI): domain Eukaryota; kingdom Viridiplantae; phylum Streptophyta; class Pinopsida; order Cupressales; family Cupressaceae; genus Sequoia; species Sequoia sempervirens. The sequence continues at coordinate 89,012,890 of VDFB02193867.1, forward strand.
TATAAAGAAAATCATTTAAATCCACATTATGGCTCGAGCATGGTCTGTAAGAATAATAAAAAAGTGTGAATATTAGTGTAATGGTCATCTCTAATTCATAGACAACATGTAAACCAATAGATATCAAAGTTGTCTATTTTGTAACATATAATTTTCTATGAACTTGTAATGCGAGGAATGAAGTAAACAAAACTTAGACATACCTGGTGTATGTCATAGACTGCATTTTCAACATAAGAAAGCAACACATGATGTCCACCCTACCATATTGGGTCATGGAGCATTATCCACTCTCACCAAACCCCCATTATCCACTCTCACCAAACCCCCAAGCAAGGAAAAATAAATTGCCCACCATTGGCATCAATAGTGAAAGCAATTTCTAGGTCGTTGCTTACTTAATACAAGCTCTAAAGGCATTGAAAGGTCCATTTATGTTGATTATTTGGGTTGTGTATCATTACAAACATGAAATAATAATACAAAATTTAGTCTACTAAACACATACCATTCTTAGATGATAAATCAATCAAAAAACATAAAGACTTATACAATTCATAAAAAATTGTATGCAATGAAGGTGGAGTAGAAGAGTGCAAGAAAATAAAATGTAGGCATACCTTGTGCAAGGAATCAATTGGAAGATGGAGAGAATAAGGGAGGCCTGCTTTACACCCTTCCACATTATGGCATCAAGTGTCATGGATTCTCACCAAACCCCTAAGCAGGGAAATATTTTGTCCACGATTTTAATCTATATCTTAGTACATACATTTGCAATCTAATTTTTTTTCAATGAAATATCATTAGATACAAGGTAAATTAGAAGTTTAGTATAGGAAACATGTGTCATTACTAAAAAATATTTAGATGAAGAAATATAAACAATTGTATAGTTAGTAACAATTAATATATAATATATGTGGAATAAAATACATGATATAAATAGGATGCAGGCATACCTTTTGCAAAGAGCAACAAACAATATGTAGACAATTGAATATAATTGTCTTTTGGAACCTAGAAATTTTATTAAGTTGAAATCACTATTATCTTATTAAAGAAATATATAGAGTTTTGACATTTTTCACAAAGAATTTTGAATGTAATTACAAAAGAAGAGATGGAAAGAATGAGATACAACCTTACCTTGTATACAAATAGAATATAGTTCCAAATCAAACAACATGGGAAACTTGTGAGCATAAAGGTATTGAAAATTATGAATATCTATAGTAACAACTGGAAATGTTTCCAATCTAAATTTGTTAGAATGTAAAATTGTTACAAAGAAATAATTGAAGTGTGATAGCCATTGAAGTGACACTTTTCGACAAAGCATAGGAAGATATTGAGAGAAAAGTTAAATTTAGATAATTGATGTTTGTTGTTGGAAAGAAGGGGAAACAAAAAGAAATATTTGAGTAGAAACTTCTCATAGTAATGTATGTATAACTAAAACATTCAAAATGTTGGGTAAACTAAATAGAAGTGGGAATGAAGGGTACTGTCAAAGAATTGAGATGAAAAGGAAAAGGAGAAGTCGTGTAGTTATCATGAAAAGAAAAAATATTTCATGATGGTGGCAGTGCAGACAATTGTTGGATACAATCCTCTTCTTTGATTCGAAGTGCATTGTATTTGTTGGAATGTAGCCTAGAATACCTATCAAAAGAGAAAGTTGGATCCATGCATATTATTGCTAGTGATTTAACATGAGAAAGAGTTGTGAATGTTAGTCCTTTCCTTTCTTTAGTTTCAATATCTATTGTAGCTTTCTCTACTGTTAATCCTTGAGATTTATGGATTGTTATAGCCCAAGCCATTGTCAATGGGAGTTGTCTTCGGCTGCCTCGTGTGATTGGAATAATCAAAATGAATTTTGGATTGTCTTGATCCCATGTTGGCCCAATATAGTTCTATAAGTCAACAACAACATATTTAGGAGGTTGAGGTGGTTTAGCACGCCTAGAATATACAATATCCTTCACTAAACCCAACGATCCATTGACCAAGCCAGTTGCAACCCAAAGATTTGTTGTCAACATTACTTGTTGAATAATTGAAAGCAAGAGTTCAAATTGAAGTTGTTCATCATCTCCCTAATCAAGTGAGCTTTGTTGGGAACATTTAATTGATGTATCATTTTCCTATTGTGCAAAGGAACCAAGCTATTTGTTGGGAATAAGTGGATACCCTGATCAAACTCTTGGTTTTGCTTAGATGCAAGCATGGGTTTTGTTCGATTCATAAGAAGCTTCCAATCAGCTAGGGATGCCTAGAAATTTCTAATATTCATAAGCAGTATACAAAACTATTTTTATGATTCAGATTGTCCATGTTAGCGAAAGATAGTGTCAAGCGTAACAATATTAAAAGTGTGCCAAAGTGCTAGCGCTATGGATTGAGAACTATAGATAGGTCTATCCATAACAAGGGGTAGTTGTGCTAAGTCACTGGTGAGTATAATAGAAACACCATCGAATGGCTATAGATGTCTTCTAGGGAATGCTTGCCACAATCGACTATCTATTTTTAGCAACAATTTGGGACCCAAGAAACTAATTTCGTCAATTAGTATGTACTTAATATGTTTGAAGTATTCTTGAAATATGGTCAATGGTTGTCATTTCAATGTATTAATATCTTTTATTGGTATTTGAAGAGAAGTATGCATTGTGTAGGCATGAACATTGTAAGCAACAACACCCATTGGTGCCAAAACAAGAAAAGGGTTCAATTTTTTACTCAACAATTTATTTAGTGTTGTGTGTATCTTGTAAATCAAGAATGATTTACCCATTCCATTGGTTCCTTGAATGATCATGCAAAGTGAAGGCAATGAGGGCAGGCCAAGGTGGTGTTGTTCAATGATTCTCAAAGCAAGCTCCTATCAAGGAGATAGTCGATGGCAAAGGGCTGGAGTTGCAAAAGAGAAAGGGGTGTCTTCCGTTCTATGTAGCTTAATTGTTGAAACAAACTATTTATGAATGTGATGAAGATTCTCTAGAACATGGTGTCTATTCCACCTATGGTGTAGGTCAAAGTCTCATTGACCTAAGAGTTGTAGCTAGTCAAAACAAACATTGTTTGTGGCACCAAGTCTAGAGAGAAACTCCCATTCATATTGATTTGTATGTGGAAGATACTATACATCATCGGTGTCACTATCACTACCCTCCCCATCAGCAGGGGGTTAGTAAGTCTATTCACATGCCAAGCGACATAGCTAATAACATAAAATAGCCTCCAATTTTGTGTTATGGTTTCTCTTATAAGCCTCAACATTTCAAAAAGGTTTGTATAGTAATTATGACCAAAAAAATGTTTCATAGGCATTACATTTTTTGGGGGGGATGGTCTTGAAAAGCGGGTAAACAATAATGGTTGCAAATTGTGGTTGAGCATTCCAAGCTATACCTTTGTGATTTTTCTAATATGTATAGAGTTGTGTAGAATCAATAAGGGATATTTCCTCCATTTCAGGTAGTGTTTTCATGTAGGAATGTATATAATCAATGGAAATCTCATCACCACTGTCAACTATTTTCAACCGACAGAACATTTTCCTACTAATGTTCAAAGAGAAGAAATACCAACTTGAGATGACAAGGGGAAATTTTTACAGCATATGAAATGTTTCTTGTGCACCAATGTCACAATCAGCAACCAAATTCATCATGAATTTTTGGTATGAAAGAAACACTTTATCCCTAGATGAGTTTGTATTTTCAAGCCTTTGTAAGATATCAATTTAGCTTTTAGATTTTTTCTCAGTCTTTGATGCATATTTAGAAATGTAGTTTACGACAATTTTTCTAGACAATATTGGCTAGCAATCAACATTTTCTCACTAGATTGTAAGCATCTCAGGGTTGTAGATATTAACACGCTCATAATTTCTTTCTAGTTTGTATGATTTGTTGAATTCACTGTCAATTGTCAATGTCAAAGATGGCAGTGTATTCCATGGAGCTTTGTAGTGACATTGTAATTGTGGGCCTTTTTTCCTTAGGAAAGTGTATTGAGTGCACTTGGTATGCCTTTGAACCATGTTTAACAACTGTTCATAGTCCACTACTGGATCCATAGAAGAAATTTGCATAGTATTATGCAAGCATGGGTCATCCAAGGCTGAGTGGTGGATCCTTGAACTTAGCTACTTTGGGGAACAAGGGTTCCATGCTGATACATAGTGATCAAAGATTTTTTTTCTTATTGAAGCTCATTTGGGTTGAACCAATAAAGCATTCCCATGTTTGGGGCATCTAGGAGCCACAAGAAACCATGTACATGTGTTGACCCGCAATGTTGCCACTCATACCTATACCAAAATTCCTTTGTCTAGAGAAGTCTCTTAATAACCTCTTCATGGAAAATAGTGAATCATAGGTGCATGTACAAGGCTGTTATGTGAGGGTTTTGCAAAATGTTCTATGTGAAGTGTATTCAGGACTACGGAAAATCAAATTGTGTATGAGGTTCAATCACTCTATGTAGATCGGGAAATTTTTTATCTACAGAGCTCAAATTGAAGAAAAGAGTCGATGTACCAAGTTGGTTGATCATTGTTGCAACCTCTTGTTGGCTCTTGGTTCAATATGAGTGTGTTCCTCGCAAGGATGCACCAAAGTGAACAAACTGGTTCACTATCTGGGTATCTAGTGCATCCCAAACCAATTGCTACAAAGCAAGAATTGACTTTGGGATTCTTTCCTCTAAGTTGGTTTTCATAAAAATTGATGCTAATTGCTAGCTTTGATGTCTCATTATCAAATTATAAATGTAATATCTAAATTTGACATGCCTCCCAAATCTATTATAATAGTATCTCATCAAGTGCAAGGCATATTCATCCAAGTGAATCTATATTGTTCTCAATTGTAGATGCATTTCAATGCCAATGGGGAACAACATTGGAAAAGCCATACTTAATAACCCTTTTGTATTATATTCATTGATAGGCCTATAATTTATTTTAGGCCAAGGAAAGGTATTTTGAGTAGTGTCTTTAATTTTTAAGGCATCTCTAATTTCCTGCAATTCTCGATGAGGCTTGGGCATCAACAAAATAAATGATGAGGATTCTTGAAGGTCAGCTTCCTCATCAACAACACTTTCTATGGTTGTGATTTGTTCATTTGGGTCATGGCTCGGTTCTTCCATTATGTGCAAGAGATCAAAGGTGCCAGTACTTGTAGAAGGAAACAAATTTAAAAGCATCACAATCTATTGCAACATCACTATAGTATGGGTCATTCTCAATTTTGTAAATTAATGCAGCCATGACATTATGTTTGTCAACATAGCAATCATAGTTTGTCCCCTGCATGCCAATTTTCACACAATGACAACTTCAAGATCATGCAGTCAATGCGGCAACATGTAGTACCCCTCTATTTTGCTTTTGTTTTTTGGCAGTGTGTTTTTACTTTGATAGACTTTGATATTATATTGTTGTTATTTGATTGCTGATAGTGGATCGATGATGGATTTTATTTTATCATGAGATGGTACACTATATGCATGATGATTATTTGTGGCATGCTTTCTATTAGCTTAGTTGTTTAATTGAGTTGATAATATTATATATGCTCATTTGTAGTTAATTTATATTTAAATTTGTGAGTTTGATGTGACACTGTACTAGTGAAGAGAACGGGATTGCATCACTTGCTTGTGAGTGCCCTATGATTCCGCAATTTTCTCTTAACAGTGTGTTTGATTTTTGATATATATGCACATGCATGACATATGTTTTGATTGTAGAATTGTAGGTACATGACATCGACTCCACCTAGGTCCATAGGTTTGAGCATGTCCATTTCCCAATGGTATTATTGATTGGGAGATAGTAACGGGGTTCCCTAGTCAAACCATAACCTTAGTCACAGTGTGTCATCAGTCCATGTTTGGTATGTCTTGTGGTTAGGTTGTCCATGTTTGCTTTGATATTTATTTATCTTGCAAAGTTTACTTTGTGGAAAATTAATGATTAAATGTTTTAAATGATTATTTATTTATTTTAGTTTAATGTTGTTAAAATCCTTTTATGTAATTTAATTAATTAAATTTAATTTATTTGGTAAAGTAATTTAATCCTTGTGATTAAATTTATTTTATTAAGTAAATAAATTAATTGATTAAATTTACTTATTAAGTGAATAGATTAAATATATTTTCGATGTTATTATGTGAATTTGAAATTTAAAATTATATAATGTAGTTAATATTAATTTTTGGATTTTGAAATTATTAAATAGTATAAAATTCTTTGTAATTATCAAAAAAGAAAAATATCAGAGAGTTTGTTAAAAAGATATTTTAAATTAGACATGTTTGTGAGTAAAATTTATTAATCACTCTTGTTGAGAAATTATTCTTAGAGAGAATATTTGCCATAATTGTGAGAAGTAAGATGTTACTTCACAAGAGTGGAACGGAGGATATTTTTTTGTGAAATTCTTTTGTTGAAAATTAAAAAGACGCTCTTAGAAATATTTTGGTCTCTGTATTTTTGCATCTTTTTGGAAGTGGTGATTTTGAAAAGGCTTTGAAAATTGAATTCTGAAGCGAGGCTCTACTCCAACCTTCATTTCTTCAAGCTTCAAGAAAATAGGTTCTTTTATTATTTATTTATTTATTTTTCTGATTTGAAAAGATTGCTGGTACAAATTCTATTATGTAGAAATTTTGTTAATTTTGTAAAAGTTGAGGGATTGTCTGTACAAAAGATTTTTTAATATTAGTAGAACCTTTTAATTGTTTTGAAAACTTGTAAGACAAGATTTTCCATGATTATTTAGTTATTCTATAGAGAATTTTATAGTGAAATCAGAGAGCCTTTGTGAAATTGGTATTTTAAACAATGGAAAATTTATTTAAAGCTTCAATGTGGAAAATTGTTGAAAGGGGAATTGATTTCAAACAATAGAAAATTTCAAAGAAAACAGTAGAAGAATTAGAAAACCTTTATAGGATTGAAAATGAAATCCTTTAGTTAAACTGAGGAAATTGAAAACCTTTGATAAATTTATAAATATTTTTCCTATAGAAAATTTAGTTTTAAAGTTTTCCTTCTAGAAAATTGTAATTGTTTTAGTTTTACATAATATATATACATATATAAAATAAATATATGCTTGTAATTTCTTAAAGTTCCTATAGCAATTTATTTGTAAAAAAATTGGCTAATGAATTTCCATACGACGAACTTGGGTAAACATAGAAAAAAAGAAAAAAAAAAGGAAAAAAAATATTATAAAACAAGATTATTAAATGGTAGGTTGGGGGGGAGGGGGTTCTACCCCCACAACACCCCCATAGAGGAGGTGTTGCTATGGAGGCAGGGCGACTTCCTTCCACAACAACGAACCTTCCTTGTGGGGAGGGCTACGTGGGCAATCCACCCACAACCACAACCTTTGTGGCTGGGCTACAACCTACAGATTGTTTTATTTGCCTTATGCTGATTTCTGAAATTCATATATATATTTTTTTAATATATAATATTTATAATATATATGTTATATATAATATATATTATTTATAATATGTATTATATAATATATATATATATATTTATAATATATTTAGAATAGTGATAATTGTAAATTGGTTACAGATAATTAAATAAAATATATAAATACTTAAATATAATTATTTAAATGATTATTTTATTATGATGAATGCAATAAGTGCATGAGCTATTGTTTTATGAAATGATTTAAATAGAGAAAATTGATTTTCATTATTATGTGTAAATGTGAAATTGGAGTTAGACAAATAGTTTTAATTTCCCTATTAATGTAAATGGAATTAGAATTAAATTAATTAAAATTACATGCAATATGATAATGATTTAATTGGATTTAGGAAATCTAAATATTAGATTATTTAATTCCCTGAATTATTTTAAAGTTGTGTTCTCTTCTATTCACGTTATATGGGAAATTTGAGTTAATTGAGTTAGTAAGTCTTCCAAAGGAGTTCATTTTATGTGGGGGCAGTTTGTGTTATGAATTAGCCCTTTGAATTAACTTGGGTAGTGCATGTGGCTCTTATTCAGTTTGTACACCTGGTTCTATGAACGGGTTGTGTTACCTATTGTTATAAAGTTGGTATTTGATGTTGGTTTATGTGCACCTTGTCTACCCATGGTTAGTGGATTAGTTATTTCTGTTTTTAGTAGGGGAGTGGCTCTTCACGGGGGCTGACACACAAAGTGGTGCTAGGGTAACTCATGAGAGAGTTTAGTTAACTTAGTGAAAACTAAATTAATGTATTATGAAAATAGGTAGTCTAAAAAATTTAACTTGATAAATTATGCCTTGCTCATGGACTCAAGGGCTAGTTAAGACTTGGGATGAGATGAGAAGGCTTGGAATGGCAAGATCGTTATCTTGTCTATATGAAAGATAGTTGATTCCACATTGGATTGCATGTGGGGCCGAGTTTCATAAGAGGTCACTAGGGTAACCCATGCAACTTCGTGATGAAACTTCTCCAATGACAATAGTTTATTGGTTCAATAAAGTACTTGATTCTTTTATTCTGGAAGCAATGTAACCATTATGTTAAGTGTCGTATTTGTACAATTTAGTCTAGATTTTTTCTTGTGTCTAGAGGTTGTTGTTTTTGTCTAGGGAACCTTTTTACTGTCTCCTAGCATAGGGAGTGGGCCTATGTGTACCACTTGGTTGGGTGGAATGTGCACCTTACACCATTGGGTCCCTAGTTCTTGTTTGTGATGGCAAGTACTTCCTGATTGGGGAGATTGCATGAACCAAAGGATATTTAATTTCTCTTATGTCTCATTTGTATTAGTTGGATACCTTGTTTATGTGTCACTCCTCTATTTTATTTGAGGAGAATTCTTGTAACTTACAATTGTAACACTTTTGTATGATCTACCTCATTTGGAAATGAGTATTCTAATTGCTATATTAAATACAATGTAAGAATGAATCATTATTTTAATTCATACCTTATATGATGTAATTTAATGTTATTAATGTATGATCTTAAATTTATGAGTATTAATCATATGTTATGCTTAGTTACTTTTATTAGTTATGGGATTTTTATGTAGTGTATTGTCGCGTATCTTAGGGAATGTATGCATTAGTTTTGTTCATATTACATGTAAATATTACACTTTTTTAAAAAAATACTACACTTCCATTTTGTTTGCAACATTCTTTAAGGTTACATACGAGTGATGCAGGAGCATTCAGTGGTTTAAGGGCAATCCTGTATCACTCAAAAAAAAGAGTTTCATTTCATGTTGGTAGTTTTTTAGATTTTTTTTACATTTTTGGATACCCTTTTCATCATAATTTAATTCCCAACTTACAGTTTTTTTTTTCTATTCCTGGGTTGAAAGATATTGCAGTTTTAGTCTCCTAGAATTACATTTGGAAACCTTCTAGGTCAGATTTGAGGCACTTAGATGCCCTAAAACAGCCCCAAAACTTGTCAAAATTGGTGTATCAAATTTTAAGTGCATTCTTCACTTCGAGACCTTTCCAATGGTTCAAACAGTTTGAGAAACAGAGTTCTAGATCAAAAGTTATGGCATCCAGAAGTTGGAGCACTTTCTAGAAGATATAATTTCGAATGTACTTTTCAAATTTGAATTTCAAGTTGTAATTTTTGGCACCAGACTTCCAAAAACTAAAATTTGAATATTTTTTTGGCTCTAAACTAAAAAGGAGCTCTATTTATGGGCAGGTTTTCATATTTTTGGTGGCTTTTTGGGGGACAAGTTCGCATACTCCGAAAAGAGGGTTTTTCTGTAATTTAGTAGTTTGCATATTCCAGAACTTGAGGATATTAGATCCTCTACATGTAAGAAGATCATTCTCAAAATAATAAAATAATATTCTCTTGTTTTGTGAATTTTTTTTGTGTCTCAGGTTTCACCCTCATCAGGTGGTATTAGAGCGAGGTTTTCTTAAGCGTGTGAACAAATTGCCTTTCGTGAGGCAGTTCACACCATGACTATGGTCGTGGGTCGAGGTCGAGAAAGATTCCTCCAAGAGTGATTCCTAGTAGTTGTGGTGGTGAAAAAGGTGACAAAAATGCTGGTGGAAGAGATCCATTAGCAGCTGATGGTTTTAGAGCCCTCCAGAGATAAATTGACGTGTTGCAAGAGCAGTTGAGAAGAGGGTTAAACCCGAGAAGGAGAGAAGAAAGTGAGGATGAAGAAGAGGAGGAAGATTCAGATGGAGAAGAGGAAGATGAAGCAATTGATCAAGACCAAATGGATCTAATAAGGACCATTTCGAAGATCAGGAAAAGACCTAGAGTAGAAATCCCAAGTTATTCAAGATGTCTTAACCTGAAAGAGTTGATCAACTGGATTAATGAGCTAGAAGAATATTTTGAGTATGAGGAAATAGAGGACCCAGATCGGGTTAAGTTTGAAAAAAAAAAGCTGAAAAGCCATGCCAATATTTGGTTGAAAGAGGTCCAGTTGGAGAGAAATCAAAAACGAAAAGGTAAGATCACCAAATGGGATTGCATGGTGGAGAAACTGAACTAGTAGTTCATACCTATGGACTATGAGCTGGATCTACCAAAGAAATTGCAAGGGTTGAGGCAAGGGAGCCAATCTGTGAAAGAATATACATAACATTTTCACAAAATGATCATCAAAATGGGTCACATAGAGGCCAATAAGGAGAAGGTAGCCTGATATCTTAATGGGTTATGACTGAGCATTTAGGAGGAGTTAAGCCTAGTTAGAATGAACACGATTGAGGATGCATTCCAGTTTTCTTTGAAGGTGGAAGAGGAGCTGAACAAAATATTTGATGACAAGTAGAAAGGATGAGAAAGTCAAAGTGGAAAGGGTAGTGGAAGATCTTCTAGAGGTTGAAATGATGATGAGAAGAAAAATGAAGATGTGGGTACCAGTTGAATCTAGAAGAATGATAACTTCTACCACCCTTGTGATCAAAAGAGTGGTGATAAAAGAGGAAGAGGACGAGGAAGATCTGGTCAAGGATCCAGAAGAAGTGGTTTCAGAAGAACATGTTTCTAGTGTGGTGAAGAAGGGCATTGAGCCTATGAATGTCCACAACACCAAGGAAGGGCCGAAAAAATTCCAGAAGGTCATGGAAGGGTTGCACATGTAAATGAGGAGGCCCAATCCAAACATTTAGATGATGTTGAAGGGGAGAAGCCCTAGTGATTAGGAGAGCCCTGGTGACTAAAGAGAAGGAGCCAGAACAAAGGAAGAATCTATTCTACACAAGGTGAAAGTGTGAAGGAAAATGTTGTGATGTCATTATTGATAGTGGGAGCACTAATAATCTGGTGTCCGAGGAGATGGTTAGAAAGTTGAAGCTAAAGAGGGAGAGACACCCACACCCATATTAGATTTCTTGGTTACAGAAAGACCACAAAGTTCTATTCAATAAGCAGTGCCTAGTGAAATTCAAGATCAGGAGCTACCATGATGAGGCATTTTGTGATATCATCCCCATGGATGCATATCACATGTTGTTGGGGAGGTCATGGCAGTTTGAAAGGAAAGCTATACATGATGGCCATGTAGACACTTATTCCCTGATGGAGGATGGGGTTCACCATAAGTTGAAACCCTTGAAGGAGACCAAAGAAAAGGTATGCAGTAGTGCTAGAATCTGTTATGTTGGTTGAAGGAAATTTTTAGAAGGTATGAAGCATGAGCATGTGTGTTATGCATTGATTCCTAGAGTGGGTAAGGAGGATAGTGAAAAGGTTCCACTAGAATTTTTTGGGTTGTTGGATGAGTTTCAAGATCTTGTTTCTAATAATGTACCTGAGGGTCTATCACTAGTGAGGAAGATCAGTCATTAGATTGACTTGATCCCTGGACCTAGTTTTCCAAACAAGGCAGCTCACAGAATGACTCCTATAGAAAATGAGGAGTTGAAAAGACAAGTTTAGGAGTTGTTGAGAAAGGGTTTGATACGGGAAAGTTTGAGCCCATATGCAGTACCTGCAGTACTAGCACCGAAGAAGGATGGGGAGTGGAGGATGTGTACAGATTCTTGGGCCATAAACAAGATAACAATCAAGTATAGATTTCCCCTACCAAGGATGGATGATCTAATGGACTGTTTGAGTGGAGCTCAGTACTTCATAAAGATTGTTATGAAGAGTGGTTATCACCAGATCTAGATTAGAGAGGGCGATGAATGAAAGACTGCCTTTAAGACCAAAGAGGGTTTGTACAAGTGGTTAGTCATGCCTTTTGGGCTAACCAATGCACCAAACACATTCATGCGGCTCATGAATGATGCATTGAAAGAATTTTGGGAAGTTTTGTCATTATGTATTTAGATGATATTTTGATATTTAGTAGAACTTTTGATGAGCATTTGATGCATATTCAGAGAGCCTTTGAGAAATTAATAGAGGAGAATTTTTTTATTAATCTAAAGAAGTGTAGTTTTGTGAAAAAGGAGTTAGTGTACTTGGGGTTTGTTGTCTCAGCAGAAGGTCTCAAGATGGGCCCAAAGAAGGTGAAGGATATTCTAGAATGGCCTACCCCAAGAATTGCTAAGTTAAGGTGAGATATTTCCATGGTTTGGCTAGTTTTTTATAGAAAGTTCATTAGAAACTTTAGTAGTATTTGTGCACCCCTAACTGAAACAGTGAGAGGGGATAGAAAAGAGTTCAAGTGGAGTATTGGAGCAATGAAAAGTTTTGAACTATTGAAGCAGAAGGTGACATAGCAGCCTGTTCTTTCCCTCCCAAATTTCAATAAGGTGTTTCAAGTGGATTGTGATGCTAGTGTTTGTGCCATTAGAGTAGTGTTGAGCCAAGAAGGTAAGCCCATTGCCTATTTCAGTGAAAAGCTAAATGATGCCAAGAGAAATTATTTTGTATATGATCAAGAATTTTATGCAATAGTTCAAGCATTAAAGAAATAGAGACATTATCTTTTTCCAAAGGAATTTATTCTATATATTGATCATCAAGCATTGTGTTAGAACTGTAAAATTCTAAATAATTTCACAAGCTTTTCATATCCCTAAGTTTCCAATCGAGTCCTCACCATATACTCAGGGCTTCTCTTCATAATATTTTTCTCACATTCTGCCCATTTTTATCCCATAAAATCCATCTAGGTCTAGGTATTTCACATAATAGTCCATATCGGCATGATAAATCAAGGTCTCCCTGATCCATATTGCATTTTTTTGGTAATATACATTTGTTGCAGATTATCGGCAAGACCTCAAGGATGTCACACCGATCAGGATCATCTACAGGCACATTTCAATGTGACACAAATCATTGTCTCAGCAACAGGAGAAAATTCGTCCATTGGAAATGGGGGCTATCATCAGCACAAGGTCTTACCAATCACATTTTTGTCTCATCGATCAGTGCACGAGAAAGAACACATCAGAAGGAGATTCATCATTGGAGTGAAATCATAGTGAATTCTTTTTGTCTCATCGACTAGTGTGGAATGACTAAGCACTTCGACCAAAAAAAATTGTATTTGGTATGTGGTCTCACCAAATGGGGCATGTCTCACCGACCAAAGTGAGGAGGCTTATCGGCCAATCTAGGTGGTATCGATGTAGGGTCTTGGCGAATTCATAGTGTCTTATTGATTGACAACAAAAAGAACACTTCAGAAAGACTAATATGCATTGGAGTAAAGTCTCAGAGAGTACCTCCAGTCTTTCCAACATGCGCAAAAGGATTCCATTAGATTGCTATCAAGAGGAAGCTACATAGTCTTGCCAACTCAAATGTCATGTTGATGAGGATATGCATATCAGTAATACTAAAGTGTATCAGAGTAAGGTTTTACCAGAGGTGTTTCATCTTGCCGACACAACGAAGGGCTTATATCAAAGAACTATCAAGAGGAAGTCATGTAGTCCTACTGACCTATAAGTCTCACTAAATAGAGTAATCTGGAGGAATGGGTTCGGAAAGACATTTGGCATCAGTATGAGTCTTTTCAAAGATTCATATTCTTTTCGATGAAATTTATTTCATCGGTAAGGTTAATTTCATCGGTGAAAGAGTGTGTTTATGTCTCAGTGACCAGAAGGATACTACATGGGCATATCGGTATGACATAGTGTGATCTATGGGATGTCTCATCAACAACAGAATGTCACAGTGAATCACATGGGATGAATGAACATTCGTCGATGAGACTCAAAGTATTGGTAAGATGAGATGACTTCACAGCGATGCACAGAATGACTATCAGTGTAACGTTGAGGATTGGTATGACTATAGAGTGTCTTGGCGAGTCTTCAATGAATGTTAGCAAAAGTTTGAATACAGTTGCCCACAGACATGAAATGCAAAATCATGTGTCTCTTCAGTTGCAAAAAATATAAAAGTTCATTTCCAATTGTAATGGGGAGAAAATTAGAGATTAGATTAGATTAGATAGATTACGAAAAAATACAGTAGACAAAATGTCGTACTGTGAGACTATGATGAATAATTTCAAATGGAGATGTCAATGAAATTCAGTTGATGTGGTTGCTTATTTTTGGTGTCAATTGTCTGTTGTGCTTATTGAAAGTATTACTAAAGTAGTCTCCAAGGTTTGTATTTTTTGGTTATTTAAATTGGTATAACAAGTTTATATTTAGTTTATTAGTGCACATTTTTTGTATTTGTGTGGCTAATTAACTATTTCTTTCAAGGAGAGATTAAATACTTTTGATTAATCATGGTAATCAGGGAAATTCATCTAGATCATTAAGAAGAGCTTAGTAATCATAGTCTTGCATTTTTATGCAAGTTATAAACAAAACATATGCCAAACAATTTGAGTGTTTTCCAGAAATAGGTTGCTCATTGCTATTTCATTTGACTCCACTTACCCAATAAGGCACTAGTCTCTGCCTTTCACCTTTTAGATTCATTCATTTTCTTTACATTTGTAACTGAGGATATTAGGATTTAGCTTTGAATATTGGTATACAATTTATACGAAATTTAGTTTTATTTGTCCACCTCCATCTGCCATCGTGGACAAATTATTGCAAGAGAGCAGATCATAAGTCAAGTCTGCCCAATTCATATAGGTACACCTACCTAGGTCTAGCAGCAACTAAAGAGTAGAAATCTTAAACCATTTGGCTTTGTTTGTTACCCTAAAACGTACCAAGAGATTGGAAGCCTCTCGAGGTATTCTTACCTACGTTTTTGAGAGCTAACAAATTGGTGACTCTACTAGGGAATCAATTCAAAATCAAGGCCTTAATCATAGAGTCAGAAATCTATATAGACTCCACTGGGAATAACAAGTAACAATCTTTTCTCACTTTCAAGGAAGTGAGTGGCGACTTTAAAAAATAAAATTGATGAAGAATGGAATTTGTGTATGGAACAAAAGAATATTTTGAGAGGTAGTAGTTGATAAGAGGAATTGAAGAATTGAAAAATAAAAAGCTGCAATTGGACCAGCAACCATTACAATTAGGAGAATTTTGCAATAAGGATGAATACACAAATGCAGGCAAGCATTGGACCCCTCAAATGCCTGATAATACAATTGGGAATTTTCACAACATAGGTAATGAACTTCATGCACAGCAGAACGTTTATTAATGACAGCCATCGAAGCAAGTAAATGCTTATCTAGTCCCTCCTAGACAAAGATTGGCAAGTCATCCAGACTGTTAATGCGATCAATGTCAAATACAACACAACTCCAACCCCCTTGGACATGTCAGTCAGAATCTGCAACAAGGTACGTATCAGAACCAACAATCTAGTGTTGATGAATATTTCAAAAATATTTTGGATGCCTTTCTTGGTATAAGGAGATATAGAGGAGAATCTGGGCACTCTTTGCTCTATAGAATGTTGAATATTTGTAGAAGAATACCTATTAATTTCCCACCTAATAAACTTGATACCATTTAGTAGTTCATGAAAGTGTATGAGACAAACCCATTTTATTGGCCTGAATCATGCATACCAATTTATTTTGATCAACTAAATGAATGGATAGACATTGTAGATAGGAAAAGATATGAAGATAATTGTGACATCATTGATGAAGGCATAGACATTGATCAGAACGTACAACAATATGTGTGCCATAGTCAACAATTTGAAGAAGAAAAGGATGAGGATGTATATACTCGAAGCCAGGACTCCATCACAGAATCAGGATGCAAAATTTTCCCCTTGGATGCATTTCTTGACATAAGGAAATATGAAGGAGAAGATATAACTTTTGTGTACAACAGAATGACAAAATTTTGTATACAATTACCTCCTAATTGTAGGCCTACAAGGGCCATGTTTTTTGAGAATTTTATAAGAGCATGGGAGCCTAAATCGGTTTATTGGCTAGAAAAGCAGCGTACCTTTAATCTGGTGAATAAATTTATTGATGACATGCAGAGGAGAAGGTATGACGACAATGGTGATATCACAAGTGAGTATCAGGGCATTGCTCAGATGATGCAGCCAATAGATGATGAGACAGGTGTAAGTCGAAATGGTTCATGTGATAACTTGCACAAGGAAGATGAAGCTACAAGAGATCTCTCTTGCATAACAGATTGTGACAGGGAAAGCAGTGTATGTTATGAGGGTTCTAATGAATATTCTGATTGTGAAGATGAACCTATTGATTTTGATTTACAACAAGATGATCCTTACAATTCTTGTGGTAATCAAGAGGAAGAAGTAATAGACAATGTGGATCCATTTGGCAGTGAACAAATGAACCCTTTGGCTGCAGCTCATAACCATGAGAACATGATTCATGAAGAAGAAGATTGCACACTTGAAAATGGTTTTAATTTTTCTTCAAAACTATTATATGATCAAATAACAGAAGATTCTCAAAAGACATCTAGCCAACGTGTGCTACAAAATGATTTCTTTTTTAATCCACTCCATGATGAGGATGGAAAGTGCTCAAATGAAGAGGAGAGTACATCAAGATGTGAAGAGAACAACTATAATGATCTTGAAAACTGCCATATTGATGAATTGGAAAATGAAATGGAAGGGGATTATGTATAATGCCACAATGAGGAATAGTTTCAGGGCAGTCATGTGAATCTTGATTTTCAACAAGGAGATATTTTCAGCCCTTGTGGAGATCAAGAAGAGGGAGAAATAATAGAAGATATGGAAGAAGAAACATGTTCACTCAGTAGTGAGCAAATTTTAGATTTTCTCACTCTTGAATACCAGAGATGTGCACACAAGGATGGTTTTGAAGTTTTGTGTCTAGCTTACATTTGTTTTGACAGTGAAAGTTCTTTGTGCAATGATTCATTTGACTCTCAGTACATTTTTCAAAATGATGGAGAAAACTTTGAAGTTGATCAAAAATCTGCATCCATTCAAGATGAGGTATGTGATTTTGAAATTTCTAAATCATGTGGAGAAGATATTTATTTGCATACCAAGGAGGATAGAATTCCAGCATTGATTGGTTCATACATACATGATATCAAAGATATGAGTCATAATCCAGTGTTGTTTCCAAATGGTGATACCGAAGAGGTGTAAAGGGTTTCAGCCTTGTTTGTCTCAAACAATGTTGATATGACATAAATTTTTGTTTCTCATGACACGCACTCTAATGGTGAAATTTTAGTACAACTGGGAGAATGTTTTATAATTCATAACAGTGAGAAGGATAATGAGAAATTTTGCATTGAATATGCATGTACTTTGTATGTTAAGGATAACATAAATTTTTCCCATGATGATGGAGAATTTGAATTACAGAATGATGAAGGGAATTTGGGTCAAGCTAAGTGTGGTGATTCTCTAAGAATTTTCAACAACAGTGACAAGGAAGACTGCATGAATATCTTCAAGAAGAATCCGATGAACTCAAAGCAAAACTAGGTGTTTGACAAAGGAAAGTGTGTGCCTTTCTTTTGGATGGACTTGAGCCATCATTTATGGTTTGAATTTCAGATTGTAACTGTTCAAAACTGATGAAATTGAAATATAGAGGATTAAGGGTTGCCAGTGCATGGACAACTCTTGATAATCCTCTTAAAATTCTTTTCCATGCATAGTAGTTTAGGTTTTTGTTCATCTCCATTTTGCATTCATTTCCATTTCCATTTTGCTCACTAATTCATCACATTGAGTTTGGTCTCCTCACGCACAAATCTGGATCCTTGCAATGATCTCACAATCATTCATCCCCAGATGGAGCCACTGTTAGAACTGTAAAATTATGAATAATTTCACAAGCTTTTCATATCCCTAAGTTTCCAATCGAGTCCTCACCATATACTCAGGGCTTCGCTTCATAATATTTTGCTCACATTCTACCCATTTTTATCCCATAAAATCCATCTAGGTCTGAGTATTTCACATAATAGTCCATATCGGCATGATAAATCAAGGTCTCCCTAATCCATATTGCATTTTTTTGCTAATATACATTTGTTGCAGATTATCAATAGGATCTTAGGGATGTCACACCAATCGGGATCATCTACTAGCACACTTCGATGTGACACAAATCATTTTCTTAGCGACAAGAGAAAATTTGTCCATCAGCAATGGGGGCTATCTTCGGCACAAGGTCTTACCGATTGCATTTTGTCTCACTGATCAGTGCACGAGAAAGAACACATCGGCAGGAGATTCATCATCGGAGTGAAGTCATAGAGAATGCTTTGTGTCTCACTGACTAGCATGGAACAACTAAGCACATTGGCCAAACAAATTGTATTTAGTATGTGGTCTCACCAAATGGGGCCCGTATCATTGACCAAAGTGAGGAGGCTTATCGGCCAAGCTAAGCGATATCGATGTAGGGTCTTGGTGAATTCATAATGTCTTACCGAACAATAACAAAAAGAACACTTTGGAAAGACTAATATGCATTGGAGTAAAGTCTTAGAGAGTACCTCTGGTCTCGCAAACATGCACAAAAGGATTCCATTAGATGGCTATTGAGAGAAAGCTACATAGTCTTGCCGACTCAAATGTCATGCTGATGAGGATATGCACATTAGTAAGACTAAAGTGTATCAGAGTAAGGTCTTACCGGAGGTGTTTAGTCTTGCCAACATAGCGAAGGGATTATATCAAAGAACTGTCAGGAGGAAGTCATGTAGTCCTACTGACCTATAAGTCTCACCGAATAGAGTAATCTGGAGGAATGGATTCGATAAGACATTTGGCATCGGTATGAGTCTTTTCAAAGATTCATAGTCTTGTCGATGAAATTTATTTCATCAATAAGATTAATTTCATCAGCGAAAGAGTGTGTTTATGTCTCAACAACCAAAAGGATACTATGAGGGCATATCGATATGACACAGTGTGGTCTATGGGACGTCTCCTCGACAACAGAATGTCACAGCGAATCACATGGGATGAATGAACATTCATCGGTGAGACTCAAGGTATCGGTAAGATGACATGACTTCACAGCGATGCACAGGATGATTATTGGTGTAATGTTGAGGATCGGTATGACTACAAAGTGTCTTGGCGAGTCTTCAGTGAATGTTAACAAAAGTTTGAATACAGTTTCCCACTGACATGGAATGAAAAATGATGTGTCTCTTCAGTTGCAAAAAATATAAATGTTCATTTCCAATTGCAAATGGGGACAGAATTAGAGATTAGATTAGATTAGATAGATTAGGAAAAAATACAGTAGACAGAAAATGTCTTACTGTGAGACTATGATGCATAATTTCAAATGGAGATGTCAATGAAATTCAATTGATGTGGTTGCTTATTTATGTTGTCAATTGTCTATTGTGCTTATTGAAATTATTACTAAAGTTGTCTCCAGGGTTGGTATTTTCTGGTTATTTAAATTGGTATAACAAGTTTATATTTAGTTTATCAGTGCACATTTGATGTATATGTGTGGCTAATTAACTAGTTCTTTCAAGGAGAGATTAAATCCTTTTGATTAATCACAGTAATCAGGGAAATTCATCTAGATCATTAAGAAGAGCTTAGTAATCATAGTCTTGCATGTTTATACAAGTTATAAAAAAAACATATGCCAAACAATTTGAGTGTTTTCCAGAAAGAGGTTGCTCATTGCTATTTCATTTGACTCTGCTTACCCAATAAGGCACTAGTCTCTACCTTTCACCTTTTAGATTCATTCATTTTCTTTACATCTGCTAATTGAGCATATTAGGATTTAGCTTTGAATATTGGTATACAGTTTATACAAATTTAGTTTTATTTGTCCACCTCCATCTGCCATCGTGGACAAATTATTGCAAGAGAGAAGATCATAAGTCAAGTCTACCCAATTCATATAGTTACACCCACCTAGGTCTAGCAGCACCTAAAGAGTAGAAAGCTTAAACCATTTGGCTTTTTTTGTTACCCTAAAATGTACCAAGAGATTGGAAGCTTCTTGAGGTATTCTTACCTGCGTTTTTGAGTGCTAACACATTGCATTACCTGAATAGTCAGGGAAAACCAAATAAAAGGCATATGAAATGGGTAGAATTTTTGCAGAGCTATACATTTTTTCTAAAGCATAGGAGTGGGAAGTTGAATAGGGTTGTAGATTCCTTGAGTAGGAGGCAAACATTACTAATAGAGATGTAGATTGAAGTGGTTGGGTTCAATGAACTCAAGAAATTGTATATAGCAGATCCTAATTTTGTAGAGGCTTGGAAAGCTTGCAAGGAGAATGTTATAGTGGATAGGAAAAAGTGGTTGGATTTCATAATCCAAGATGGTATGTTGTTTAAGGGAAGTCAACTGTGTATCCCAAGGAGTTCCATGAGGGAGAACCTGATGAAGGAGAAGCACAATGGAGGAATGGTAGGGCATTTTGGTCGGGATAAGACCATAGCCATTATCAGTGAACATTACTATTAGCCTCAGTTGTCACAAGATGTGAAGAAGTTTGTATAGAGTTGTAGGGTATTCCAAATGGTGAAGGGAGTGAGCCAAAATACGGGATTGTATCAGCCCTTACTTGTACCAGAGAGGCCTTGGGAAGATTTAAGTATGGACTTTATTCTTGGTTTTCCAAGGACACAAAGAGGGAATGATTCAATCTTTGTGGTGGTTGATAGGTTTTCAAAGATGGAAAATTTCATTCCATGCCAGAAGACCCATGATGTTATCCACATTGCTGACTTGTTCTTCAGAGAGGTGGTGAGGCTGCATGGTCTACCAAAGATTATTGTCTCAGATTGTGAAACAAAATTTGTGGGATATTTTTGGAGGACCTTATGGAAGAAGCTAAAAATAGAGTTGAAGTTCAATTCTACACACCATCCATAAACCGATGGGTAGACAAAGGTTTTGAATAGGAGTCTATGTAACCTACTAAGATGCTTGGTAGGAGATAAAGCTAAGGGATGGGACTTGATCTTACCCTAGGTAGAATTTTCTTACAACAATTCTATCAATAGAAGCACTAGTAGATCACCATTCCAGATTATGTATGGAGGCAGCCCTAGAACTACTCTGTAATTGAGGAAGATGGACCAAGAGAAGAAGACAAGTGCTAAAGCTAAAGATTTTGCAGAGCACACCAAGGATATACATGAGAAGGTAAGAGAACATATTACCAAGATGAATATGCAGTATAAGGCCAAGGTAGATCAGAAAAGGAGAAATAAGGAGTTTCAGATTGGTGATGAAGTAATGGTCCACTTGAGGAAAGAAAGATTTCTAGTGGGAACCTATAACAAATTAAAGATAAATAAATTCAGTCCCTACAATATTTTGAAGAAGCATGATTCAAGGAATGCATATGAGGTAGAGTTTCCAGATGGAATGAACATTTCCCCTATGTTCAACATTTTAGATTTGATAGAGTATCATGATGATGGTGTAGAGGAAGCACCAGCAATAGGGCAGTATGGAATTCCAACACCTACTTTAGAGAAGGAGCATATTGAAGCAATCCTAGATAGTCATGTGGGAAGGAGTACCAAAAATAGACAGTATGAAGAATATCTAGTGAAATGGAGAGGAAGGCCTGTGGAAGATTCATCCTGGCTATTTAAGGTAGAGGTTGACCATTTGGGTTTACCTCAACCATCTAAGACTTGACGGGGTCACTTCTTAAATTACCTTGGTTGTTTGATGCAGGAGCATCTAGTGGTGTAAGAGCAATCCTGCATCACCCAAGAAAAAGAGTTTCATTTCAAGTTGGTAGTTTCTTAGATGTTTTTACATTTTTGGATACCCTTTTTGTCATAATTTAATTCCCAACTTAAATTTTTTCATTTCTATTCTTGGGTTGATAGATATTATAGTTTTAGTTTCCAAGAATTGCACCTGAAAAACCTTCTAGGTTATATTTGAGGCACTTAAAGGCCCCAAAACTTTCCAAAATCAAAGTACAAGAATTTGAGTGTGTTCTTGACTTCGATACCTTTCCAACGGTTCAAATGGTTCGAGAAACAAAGCCCCAGATCAAAAGTTATGGCCCTTGGAAGTTGGCGCACTTTCTAGAAGATATCATTTTGAATGTACTTTTGAAATTTGAATGTTGTTTTGGCTCCAAACTAAAAAGGAGCTCTATTTATTGGTGAGTTTTCAAATTTTTTTGGTGGATTTTTGGGGGACAAGTTCGCATACTGGGAAAAAGGGGTTTTTTCTATAATTCAGTAGTTTGCATATTCTAGAACTTGAGGATATCAGATCCTCTACATGTAAGAAGATTATTCTCAGAATAATAAAATAATATTCTCTTGTTTTGTGAAAAAATATCCGTCTTAGGGTTCACCCTCATCAATGAGACATTACACAACAAAGTTGCAATGCTGGTGATGTCTTGTGGGAAGCTTATAGTATGGCCACTATATTTGTATTGGCCTCCTCTAGCATGGGTTACTTGTAAAATGGGAGCAACTCTAGCTATAAGCATTTCTTCAAATTGAGTAAGCTTTGCAAGGATGGTTGGTTGTGGCCCTAGATCTATTTTTTTTGCCAGGCTATATCTATGGACACCTTTTTCATAAGCACAATGAAAACAGGCAATACCAAACTTGGATACTCAGACTCTCATGCGAACATAGCTCTCATTACAATTAGGAAAAAATTTCAATTCATACAAAGGATTAATGCCTTGGAAGAAGGATTGCATTTCTATGTGGAAAGGTTCACCAAACATGTTTCCTGAGGGTTGGATTGCTAAATATGTGGTTGGAAAGGCATGCCCAACAAGATTCTATGATAGGCTATAGCTAGGTATTGCAAAAGCACATTTGTAGCGATGGGTGCAGTTCAACATCAAAGGGCTGGAAGTTGAGGGGGAGCAATAGTGAGAAAATGTTACTATCAAGCTTGCTTGCAATGGCGGTGTGCCTAGCTGGGCTGTTCCAACAAGCTATTTGTGTCTATAAAACACCTCTATTGCAATTACTTAGCTTGCTGACCTATACAAATCCACTCTTGTGGCATGCATAATAAACCTAGTTTCTTTTGTGCTTTGCTACGTTTCTACGATCCACACTCGATCCTGAAGAAGGTTGTGATTCCTAAGTAATAATATTAACAACACAATAAAATGGTTGCAAACACCAAGTTAAAGGGAAATGGCATAACTATAGTGGTCAACCTAATTGAATATGTGACAAAGTAGCCAAAGGCACAATAGCACCAATATCTATACATAATTGTATGTATTCATATGCATTGTATTTAAAACTACTTTCAAACTCCAAATAGAAAAACAAGAATGCAAGCAATCAATCTCATTGGGGAAGTGGCTTACTCAAAAGGAAATGCATCACTTGCATTACTAAATTTTCATATGGATAGGAATTAATGGTAACACCATGCATTGAGAAGACTTATTTTTAGAAGAGCATTATTAGTGTTAAACCATGTTGCATATACTAGTAGTTTGTGAAGTATAATATGATACATAGTTTAATACTTAGATACTCTTCTAAAAAAGAAGTCTCCTCAATGGTATTAGGTCAAGTATCTCCACAAATTTTTTCCATTCAATCAAACATGAAATGAATGTTACTCATTATTGCAAATATAACACCTTACATTCTAACGATTAATTTTTAAGCCTAGAAGGAATAATACCCAAGGCATGAGTATTGACATTATCAATTACATTAATATATGCAAATTTCTTTCCTACAAATGCAAAACCATATTGGAAGGGAAGGAAAATTAAGAAAATAAAAAATCTGCATGCAAACAATTTTTTTCTCTCTAGTCACTTATTGACAGTAACCAAGATAAAAATATATGGAAATGTGTCTACAAATGTACATATGCATATGCAATCTGTGTTCAATGAAGAGTGTCATGAATGGAAAGTACGGTGCACTCTTTAAGGAAGACTTTATTGTTTTTGTTGCCTATCATTGTGCATCGCCCCTTCCTTCATGACACTCTCCATCCAAAATAACTTCACATTTTTCATTGGACATGCATATATACATATAAATATACATATACATATAGTCGAATGAAGACAACAATTTCCAACAATTTATGAGTTTTGCTACCTGGAAATATAAAAGGATGTCTATGCCCACTAAGAAAAAAGTTACAATACAATCAATCCATAGCTAGGCAATGCAAAATGAAACAAACCAAAGAAATACTCACTCTCAACAGTACAATTATTACTATGAAATCACAATCAACAATATACATCGGATGCATATCTAGCGATTTGCTAGCTATAAAATATAAAACATTGTAGAAAAGTTAAAAAAATTGGAAACTACAATCTTGTACATTCACAAATGCTTTCTGCAATAATGATCCATCGACAACAACAAAAGCATGTGCATATGTAAATGTACTTGAAAATGTAGGTATACATATGAAATGTTTTCAATGGAGTGTAAGGAATGGAAAGTAAAATGTACACTTTAAGGAAGAGTGTAACACCACTGCTCCCATGGTTGTGCATTGTACCTTCATTTGATTGAATCTCCATCCATAAAAGCTTCAGGATTTCCATTGCACATGCATATATACATGCAGATATACATATACATATACATATACAAATATTACAATGAAGACAAGCAATGCTTGCAAACATCCAAACAAAAGAAAAGAAGATGTATTGTCCAACCGACCATATTGAGAACACAATATTATGAGTGAACATTTATATATACAAATAGATATACATATGCACTAGTTTTAAAGTTCTTTGGCAGCATGGGGAGAGCGACAAGTGGCTAGTTGGTTTTTTGTGAATTTTGGTTGGGATTTCCATCAACCTTACCAAGTTTTTGAACCCTCAAGATATGAGGAGAGGGTCGCAACTTATTTTTTTATTTACATATATATATGCATACGTAAATGTATACATGCATACAACCATATCTAGAACTATGCACAACACAACCAAACAACGAATAGAAAATATGAAATGTAAAACAAAAAAACAAGGCTTGCTCTCCACCCTACCATATTGGGCCATGAAGCCCCATGGGCTCTCACCAAACCCCCAAGCAAGAATATAGATTGTGTATCACTTTTATCAATGGTGGAAGCAATCCTTCTGATCAAACATACCAGACATCCTATGATTGCAAGAATTCTTTTTGTGAGAGTTTAAAAAATAATGAACAACGAATAACAAATATGAAATGAAAAACAAGAAAAATAAGGCCTACTCTCCACCCTATGATTGGGTCATGAAACCCCATGGGCTCTTACCAAACCCCAGAGCAAGAACATAAATTTTCCATCACTTCTATCTATGGTGGAAGCAATCTCTCTCATCACACAAGAAACAAATAATTTTGTGAGCCTCTAAAAAATAAGAACCTAAAAGGCACGCTTAACAAATATATCAACAAATACAATCCAACATCATTGATTGAATGCATATAGAGGGACTTGTTGTTTGAAAATAGACATACTAAATAAGTACATGTAGAAGTGTACATGCATTGCATTACATGTAGACAATATAGATATATAGATGAATGAGAACTTATAGATATAGACACACAATGATACATATGTTGGAAAGGGTGGACGAACTTCAACCTTCAAAGAAGCTCGCAATCTTGGCTCATAGATGTCAAAGGAGCTAAAGTAAGAGAACAACACCCAACAATGCCTTATTGAAATTTGCAAATACTTTTTCTATCTCTTCTCACATTTTTGAATAGTAGATATTGTCACAACCATTACCACTACACATAAACCATACAATATTAGATGTTGATGCGAAGAGGATGAGCTTCTATGAAGGTGCAAGTCCAACCGCCTACTATGAAGTTTTTTCTATAGCTGACAACAACATATTTTCCATTTTTTGCATGGGCCAATGACTGCAAGAGCAACATAAAAATGTTGGTAATGGCACTAATAATCAGAGTGATGCAAAATATATGTGCCATATGTACAAATATCTATCTATGCAAAGGAATCACACAAACATGCATACGAGGAGAACTCTTTTGAATATTATTTCACTTGTGGTTTGTAGGTTGTCGTAGGCTATATTGCTTGATCTCTGTTAAAACATTGTTGATTGTTCCAAATTTTGATAGGTTGTTGTTGAGAGAAGACTATATTTTTTTTGGAAGAAAAAATATTGTTTAATCTATGGTCAACGTCTTATGCCTATCATTTTGCAAGGATATGTTACTATGATTTTTTGTCTTTAATGGTTTTGTCTATCTCACTTGTTGTTGAAACAAATATTGTCTGATTTATGGTATTCATTCTTTGGATATGCCTGTAATGCACCATAATAGTTAATGTTATACAGGTTACATCTCATTGCATTAGGTATCATTGATAACTATTCTTTGCAATGGAAAAAACAATCAATCGTATATGCTTTTTGTTAGCTTCCATTGGGAATTTTTGATTATTGTTTCTCTTTAATGTTTGTGTTTCTATGGGTATGTTTGCAATAGAATAAAATTTTTGAGGTTATCCAGTTTTTGTCAATTGTTATTATATAGCTCAGGCTATATTGTGGCTTTCTCCATCTGGGTGGTTTTTGAAACCAATACTATTTGATTTATGGCTTTCATTTTCTAGTTGTGGTTGGAACAAAATAAAATAATTAAAGTTGTTGATTCTATACACATCAATATATATACATATATACATACAAAAATATTGATATATGCACACATATACATATATATGCACATATGTACATATATACAGATACATATGTATATATATACACATATATCTATATATATACCCATACATATATACACACACATATATATACATACGTATATATACATATATATACACACATATATATACATATATATACATACATATATACACATAAATACACACACACACACACACAAACACACACACATATATATATTTTTTGAATTTCCATAGAGACATTCTTTGCAATAGGCTATATTATTTGTTATAAACAATATTATTTCATTTATTCTTGGAATTTTTTGGCTATTCTAATTTTTAGAAGGTGTTGTTGAGAAAAGACTATATTGTCTGTGAAAATGACTATTATTTGGTTTAAGGTTCGTAGTTTGTGTGTATGGTTTTGCATGGGTTCCTAGCTATCATTTTTTTTTTTGTTCCATAGGTTTCTCCATCTAGGGTGGTCTCCCAACTAAAAATATACTACTTTCTAAATATATTCATTTGTGAATAGAAGCTTATCCGAGATTGATTCTCAATAAAATCTCATCACAAATAGAAACAATATAACCCTCTCAAGAGCACCCTGTTGAAAATTCGCAATGACAAACACATCAAAAAATATTCTTGTTTCTTAACAAAACTTTTTCACAAATTGTAACAATACAACCCTTTCAACAACACTTTCTCAAAAATAATATAATATAGCAAGCATATTCATAGAAATTCCATAGCTGATGAATGCACTTGCACCTTCACATAAGCTTTCCCTCTTCAATCATAGCCACCTTGAAGAACAACAAAAACTCAGACAATGACACCCAACAATGCATTTTCAAAAATTGCACAGTTGATTGCTTTGTTATCCGAGGACTTTTAAGAGAGATGATACTTGCACCATAACAACTACAAGGAAACCATACAACAATTAATGTTAATGCCTTTTTGTTGGCCCTTTCTATCATTGTGTTGAGTGCTTTTTTTTTTTTAAAGACAATTTTCTAGATTCTCGATGGTGTTAGAGGCCTAAAAACTAGGAGGGTTGATGAAAATTCCAACCAAAGTTCACCAAAATGGGAGGACAACCTGCCACCTTTTCCCCATCGCTAAAGGGGTAGAAAACTAGATAGACACATGAGGATTCTGACCAGATTTCATACAAATAGAAAATAAAATTTCAACATATTAAATCATTTATGATTTCCATATGGCAGCGTAGATGAACCACACCATCTACACCTATTAATATATCTACTTGTCGACATAGTCATATGTATGTGTACATTCATGAATGCATATAGATAAATATACATGCATGCAATTGAAATCTCCCTAGGCATAGAAGTTTCTACTACAATTATGTGTAGATATATATGTATGTGTATTGGATATCATTGTGTATATGCATGCAACATAGAATATCTTGACAGAGTTTGGTGTACATATATATGTATTTCATATATTTGTGTATATAGGAATCTATGTCTAGGTTTCCATCTAATACTTTCCAAGTGCTTTTTTCTACCACTTTGCGGTCTCTAATGAGAGTGTCATGTTGGATATGGATGTCATATGGTACTTGGCTATAATGTTTGTTACGTATGCCATGTAGGTCAATCCCAAAACCACCGCCGAAACATTTCTTTATTGAGAATATCCTAAACTGCTCTAGTATTTTGGTTAGTTTTAAATGTAAACTATTATTGCAACCATTCCCAATGTATGCAGCACATACATGAAAACTTTGTGACATTGTTTCATTTATTGTGTGTAGCCTGTGGCACACTAATTCGGGTAGTAGGTGGTAGATGGGTTATAACTTTGGCCAGGATATTTTGTCAAGCTCCCATTTTTTTTCCTTCCAATGGTTGTGCAAAAGGTGGCAGAGGCAGTTATTGGATACCTTTGGAATAGGATGGGGCATTCCCTCCCACATGGGTAGAGGAGACTAGTGAAATTGAAAGTTGGTTCATATCAAGATTAATTGTTCTATGTTGTGTGTGCACTGGAAATGGTTCTAACAACACCCCTTTCTCAAGAAAACCTTATGGAAAAATGAAACAACATAGCGTTCCCAACAACACCTTCTTGGAAATTAACAGTAACAAACCCATCAAAAAATATAGTGATATATATATACACATTTATATATGTGTGTATATATATACATATATACATATTTACATACAAAAATATGCATATATACACACATACATATATATACATATACATATACTGGGAAATTTTTAGCTAGGCATTGTTTGGTGTCATTATGTTGCTATACCTAATATGAGAGCCATGAGCGATGAGAGTGCAAGCTGGATTAAGCTCTGTGTAGCTTCTGTGAAGGTGGGTATAGGTTTTTTTTTCTTTTTTGAATGGGAAGATGGTTGCAAATGAAAAAGAAAAGTTTCACCTATGATAATATTTTTCTCATTTTTTTGCAAGGAACTTAGTGAGAAGACATGTGTTTGAAGCAAGTAGTAAGAGGTCCATGTTGAAGAAACCCTTGGAGATTTTGTTTGATTTGTGTTTCGCACACTATCCCAGGCTATATTGTTTGATTTTCCATAAGGTACCCTTGATTTTTTGAAATATCTTGTCTCATCTATCATTTTGGTTTTGTCTGTAACATTTTACATGGATTTGATACTGCGATTTTTCTTGGGTTTCATATATATATGTACATATATATGTCTGTGTAAATATATATGTGTGTATATATAAATGTACATATATATATGTGTATGTGTGTATATATATATGTGCAATTCTCTCTACTACATGGATATCATAAATGAGTGAGGAGGGAATACTTTTGTGAAGGTCCAAGTCATTAATCAGTTGCAGAATTTTTGTGAAGCTAGTTGGAGGAAATCTTGTGATTTTTGCATGCATCAATGGTCGCAAAAGGTGTGGGTTGTGACAATTCTTGTATATATATGTATATATATCTATGTACACCCTTACCAATATTCTTTAATTCATGGTTCATAGTCTGTGCCAAGGTATATTGCTTGATTTGCAAGAAGGTATTGTTGATCATTTGAAATCTTGATAAGTTTTTCACAAAATACTATATAGTTTCTAAGTACACAATATAACCTCATTTTTGGTTCACAATTTATGTGTATGGTTTTCCATGTATTTGAGGCTGTCAATTTTTGTGTGTTTATGTTTATGGTCTTCATGTTTGGGCTATGTTTGTAGGCTTGGAGTGAGAGTGCATACTAGAGAGAGCCAACGAGAAGAGGTCTATTTGAACCAAGCGGGAAGAGTTGCATACCAGTAATATCATTTTCCATATTGTTTCATTTCTAGTTTGTAGTTTTCAGAACCCTATATTGTTTAATCTGCAATAATGCACTGTTAATTGCTTCAATTTTTGATAAGTTGTAGAAACAAGTATAATTTTTGGATGGGTTGGTCACTATTAACCTTCAGCAAGGTGTTATTGAGTAGGCTATATTTTATGAATTTTTTGATAGGGTTTTGTTGAGGAATGAGTACATTTCAACTCTAGTTTGTTTCCATGACTCTTTGTTGGTTTCTATTTATGGCTTCCATTTTATGGCTATGTTTCAAATTGAATAAAATTTTCCATGCTTTGTAATTTTTTTGGTTGCTCTTCTATATCTTGGGGTAGATCAAGTCTCATCCTCAAAAAAGGTGTTGTTGAGAAGTCTTCCAGTTCTCCTTAGGGAAATATATTTATTGGATTTTTTTTTGTGGTTATGGTTGCAATGGAATAAAATAGTTAATCCTATAGACTTTGTGTTAGATTCCATTTGGAATTATTAATTATTTTTCTCTTGCTTTAGCTATATGGTGTCATTTTTGAAAAGCTGTTGTTGAAAAGGCTCTACTATTTCAATGTTCAATGAGGTTCCATTAAGACAATAGTATATTTTTGTCTGGATTTGTTACCATCAATTTTCTATGGATTTTTCTTTAAGGATTGTTTTTTTGTGGTTGTGGATTTCCACCAGTTTGTAATAGTGTATTTTTTGTATTTTGTAGGTTTTCACGAGGGGGCTAGTGTTCAATCCAACATTGTCTAATTTATCACTTCCATTGGGCGGTTATGGTTGCAATAGAGTGAAATAGTTAATGCTATACAATTTATCTATGATTGAATTAGCAACTGGGCATAACTTTCCTAGCATGATATTTCATTTGACGGTACCATTAAATACAATGGTGGATAATATATTTTCCTTATGTGCAGATACATATATTTGTCATTATGGGTGTAGACAATATTCATACACATCGATACCTATGTTTATTGGTATTGCTACATTTTCCAAATGGAAAGCTGTATTATAAGTCCCATAAGCAAGATTTATGCCACTTTTTGGGTAACTCTAACAACTCACATGCAAGATAGGCAGATTTCCCCTATTTGTGTGAGCTTTGGGAAAAAAATTCATCAGCCTTACCATCTTCTCAACCTTCTCATGTAGGGGGTCTGGTCAGATAAGAGCTGGTTGATATCTTTTCATTTTTAAATGAAAAGCATTTGGTGCACCAATAGAGAAGAGCAACAAAATTAAACACTAGTTGAGATCAGGACTAATTTGCATATGGTTCCTATTCAACCACTATGCTTTGAGAGCAATAAAATAGTCAATTTTATCATTGAAGGGTAGTTGTTACCTATCCAGACCTCAATAAGGGTTTGTTACAATGGACAGTTCTATATCAACCACCCTTGAAATCATATGAAAATAGCCAACAATAGTCCATTGTGAAGGACATGAACTATTTTATCACTTTGCAACCATCCCCATAGGACAACCACCACAGACCAAACACGAACCATCATTATTGTATGAAAAGAACAAGCATATCAAGAAGGAAATATGAATATTGTTTGCATCTGATTTCACATACATACATATCTACACATACGAATGAATAATGTGTGTTTGTAATTTCTCAAAAATACATATCTACAATACATAAAGATGGTGTCTACATCTAATTTTACATACACACATATTCACAGTGGATGAGACAAGAATAAAACACTACAAAATAGAAATATACTTTTTCCATGCATATATCTCTAAGGAATAGAACCGTACATATACATCTAATGCATGGAATAGATGTATTTGGAGTTGTAAAAAAAATTACACATCAAAGTATATGTCTTGAAAGTTAGGTGCATTGACATATATGGAAATTTAAAAAATCAACATTCTAAAGTCAACAAAGCAACTGAACAATCTATGTCATTTACAAAAAGGCATTGTTGACTGTAGGTCTATAGCCCTAAATTATAACCAAAGGTGGAGGAAAATATTGAACAACACCTTGCAGACTAGAATTAAGGCCAAAAGCCTCTTGGCTAGCCAACAACCCTTCCATATGATAACTTTTCCAGTGATTGGGGGAAAGGTGGCAAAGGTGGCTGGCACATGCTAGGAAGCTATAGAACAGTTGTCAACAATGCCTTGTAGAAAACAACATAAATTGTATAGTGGTGCAACCATGAACACAAAGCCAAAGACATGAATGACACAATCATGATTTCAACAAAGACATATAAAGCAATTTTGCAATTCATGACCAATCAATAGATGCAACAACTAGCAACAAGTCTATAATTATGAGTAGATGTTGCATAGGAAATATTGCAACAAAAAGAAAGCTATATGTAACTCCGCTAAAAATGAAGACACCTAAATAGCTAAACATAGGCTACTCTGAAATAGCTAGCAAACAAAGACATGCAGGCCACATAAATAAATCAAATATAAACAAGTTAGACTATACACAAGAAAGGATGCAAATGCAAGCAATTCATGATTACAATTTACTAAATGCACATGGGAAACAACCAACACAAGTGGTAGGAACAAAGAATAAAGAAGGAGCATACTTATAGGATCGATGCCTGACAACTGTTGAGCAGAATGGAGAGAGCCAGAGTCCACCGACATTGTTGGAGCTGCTCTTTATAAAAGACAAAGTTGCAACACCAGCGGCTAGCCACAAGTTCTATTGTGAGAAGAATACAACATCCAAAGATTCAATTAAACCATCAAAATCTAACAAGGTCCATTCTCAATTTTTAAATTGCAAACCTTTGTACATTTCAATTTTTTTCATTGGCACATCTAGAATATGCTCAAAACAAATAATATAAAAAATACACATTCAGAAATCTCTCTATAAATAATTTTTAAAAAAATCTATGTTCCTCCAACACAACCAACCTAGAACATACACTGTCCACCAATGTAATCAATGGTGGCATCAATCTTCAATTTATCAACAAAAAATAAAACTTATTATTCCAAGAATGACCCAATGAAAAGTAACATAGAAATCACTATATATCAATGTTGTGTGTATCTATTGTGACATACATACATATCTACACATAGGGGAGGAAAAAATTTCTGATCCATGCCCTTTGTTTTGTGACCATCATTCAAATACAAAACTCTTAATTGTTATACTCTAGCCTAGGCTACATTGTACCATTTTGACCAAGGTGCCATGAGAATTCTATATTGTTTAAATTTCAAATAAGGTGTTGTTAAAAAAGGGTTGCATTGTTTGCACATCTAGGAGCAATGAATTTCTAATTCATGCCCTTTGTTCCCTAACCATCTTTCCAATATGGAATTCTTCATTGTTATACTCTAGCCTAGGCTACATCATACTATTTTCAAGAAGGTGCCGTGAGAATGCTATATTGTTTCAATTTCAAATAAGGTGTCGTTCAGAAAATGTTGTATTGTTTGTAAATATCCATATTGTTTCCAAGCTCAAGAACGGCTTGTTAGAATGATAGCCTGCATCTTAAGTGTGACAAGGAGGATCTGTTTTACCATTGATGAAAGTGGTGGACAATTTATCTTTTTCCTCCCAAGGGTTACTTTCAAGTTTTTCTTGCAATAGAGTAAAATAGTTAATCATATACACATTGTGTTAGATTCCATTGGACATCGTTGATTATGATTGCTTTATAACAATATTTTATGCATCTAATACCATACATGTATATTTTTGTAGATAGTCCAAATGAAATTAGTTGGTATGACTATCAAGAATTCATTTTGGGTAACAACATTAAGTCTATAGTATTAACTATTTTATTATGCATTGCAAATGAAAGTATATAGCCAAAGCTACACAACAAAAAATTGCATTGCACTATAGAAAACATCATAGACTATTTTAATATATCGCAACCATTTGCATAGAATGGAAGCCATAAATGAGATATTAAATTTTCATGTCCATAGATTTCTATGTATATCAAAGTGTTTTGTGGGAATTTTTGCAACAGGATAAAAATATTGAGGTTATACAATTCTTATTGATTGTTATTGTATAGCTTGGGCTCTATTGTGGCTTTCTCCATCTAGATCATTGTTGAAACCAATGTTATTTTATTTATGTCTTTCATTTTTTGGTTATGGATATATAGCGATATGAACATAAAAAAATATAAAATACAACTCAACACAATAAGGCCTGCTCTCCACCCTATCATACAATTATAAAAAATGTATAACATTGATTTCCACTAAACGGATATTTTCACCATTGGTCACAATGGTGGACAATTTATTTTCTTGCTTGGGGGTTTTGTAAGAGCGCACAATGCTCCATGAGACAATATGGTAGGATGGAAATAAGGCCTTTTTTTGTTTTGTACATATTTCATTCTGCCACATGCACTAGGTATGGATAAATTATATAATTACATTATTCATCTCATTGCAACTAAAAAGAAAATTATGCATCATAAAATTATATATTATAAACTTTAGAACTTTGATATCTCTTGATTTACATATTGTCTATGAATTCGATAGGATCACTACTCTAAAATTCACACTTTGTATACACAAAATATGTACATGGTTCAACCTTTCCAATAAAAGTTTTACATAGGACAGTAGGCGTGAGCTTTAGCTTTCTATTGCAATGGCTACAATGGAATACAATACTTAATGTTATGTAGTTCATTCCAACTTTTGCATAATCACCACACTAACCTCCACACTTTTTTTTTTATTCTTACAAACCATAGCCCAACCATAATGTGGTATTTGATAAACTAATGTGTTACAAACAACCTTTCAGAATAATGATAGTGACTACAAAACTAGCAACAATGGTCAAATTGACAATCAAATTCTAATGTACTCTATATTGATCATAATAAGCAATAGTCATTTCACAACTAGCCAGAGTGGTCGACAATGTATATTCTTTATGTTACATTTTGAACAGGCTATAGTATTTAATTTTTGATAGCGTCTTGTTGTAGATGCTAGGGTCTATGAATCTTTCTCAAGGCTTCATACACGAAAGGCTACATTTCAATTACACATATACGTATATACACATACATATATACATCTAGATATATATACATGTATATATACATATACATACGTATATATAGATACATACATATATATTTACATGTATATACACATATATACATATATATACACATATATATGCATATATATATACATATATACATACATATACACATTTGTATACATATACACATATATATACACACACACATATATATACATATACAGATATAGGGGTAGGGTTATAAGTCTAGACAAAAAATTTGTCAGTCTCCCAGATTTTTTGGCCTTCTGATGGTCGTGCAAAGGTGGTGGCGGTAGTTGTTAGCTACTTTCGGAATAGGGTTGTTCGCATCAACATTAATGGTTCTATGCTTTCCATGTAGTGGTGATGGTCATAATAATAACAACCATTTAAAGCCTAACAAAACAAAACAAATGTCTAGGATTTTTTCAATAACACATTCTTTCTATTTTTGATAAGACTGTATTGAGAAATGAGTATATTTTTACTTTCATTTTCGACTGTGAATCTTTATGGCTTCCTCTTTATTAATACATCTATATATATATTTATATATGTCTATATATATGTGTGTATGTATATATATGTATATATATATATATGTATATATAGATATGTACCTATATATGTATATATAGGTATGTATGTATATATGTATATGTATATATATATAGATCATTTCTCCAACTAGGTCACTATTGAAACCAATGTTTAATTTATCCCTTTTGTTTTGTGGCTATGGTTGGAACATAATAAAAAAATTAATTTTGTTGATTCAATGTTTGTTTTATATATGGCTTATGTTTTGTGATCATGGTTAGAATAGAATAAAACAATTAATGTTGTTGATTCAATGTTTGGTTATATTAGGTATTATTGATTATTGTTCTCTACCTTAGGCTATAGTGGGTATATTTTAATAGCAATATATATATATAACATATATATATGTACATATATAGGGTATTTGTAGGATCATCATGGAAAAAATAGGGCCTTAAGTGGCAAAAAAAATAGAAAAATTAGAGTTAGGCAACTTGACATAAAAATTTGAATAAGTTATCTATACTATTTCAAAAATATGTAAAAATAGAATCTATAGCAAATTGAATGTAGTTTCTAAACTACTAGTTTTTTTAAAAACAAAAATCTATTTGGTGAAAAATTAAAATTTCAATGTAGAAGTACTTATATTTCGTGGAAAAAATAAGAAGTAGGTGTCTATCGACCACCCTAACCACAATAAAATGATAATATTTTTTTATAATATTTTAGATATAATTATAGGACTCATGTCCTAATGTGATGCATATTTTTTGTAAGTTTTTTCCAAATAAATAATTAATTAAGAATTTCTTATTACAACTTTTTAAAAATATAAAAAAACTCATATGTCTGACCACCTTAACTTGGTCAAAACTTCATGAAATTCATTTTTTTCTTTTTTTAGTCTTATAGTATGCAAAGCATAGAGTGTGACACATGTTTTGGATTCAAAAAATGTGATACCGTTTGAAAGCTATAGATGTTTTTCAATCAGACCATCAATTAGGACTTTAGTTGTAATTTGAATAGAAAATGAATAATAATTACTTATTAAATTCAAAGTAAAGAATAATTTATATTGGTGGAAAACTGAGAATCTCCTTTAAAAAGCCATTTCATTTCATCAATTTTGGGTAAAAAATAAGTCATCAACCACATACCCATCATATTGCAACTTTTTTGCCCATCACGATCCTACACATACCCTATACATATATTTATATATATTTCAATTTCCCATGGGTCAGTCTTTATGGCTTCCATTTAGTTGATATGGTGGAAAAAGGGATATATATACATATACGTATATATATGTGTGTGTGTGTATGTGTTTGGATATGTATATTTGTGTACATATATACCTATATTTATATATATTTCAATTTCCCACGGGTCACTCTTTATGGCTTCCATTTAGTTGATATGGTGGAAAAGGGGATATATATATACATATATACACACACATATATATACACATATATACATATTTATATATATATATATATATATATACATATATACATATGTATATCTATATACGCATATATATACACATATACATATATATACATAAATACATATATATATACATATATACATATGTATATCTATATACACATATATATACACATATACATATATACATATGTACCATCAAAAAATGGACCCTTCCCATTTTCATGGTCTTTTAGATCTTGTTTCATAGTGTTGGAACTATGTTGCTTTAATTTCATGATGTATCTTGGCTTGAACATGCTTATTTTGGTGTTAAAATTAAAAGAACGACACCTTGTGAAGGTGATGTGAAGTGTTGTAAGACATTTCTACATTCTTCTAGACTCTATTTAATGCAATTCACCTAAAAACCACCTTTTCACTCATCAACAAGTCCTATTTTGAAGTGTTGTAAAGTCTTGTAACAAGATTTCATGCTTCTCTAGGAATATTTTAACTATTTACACCTTTCTCATGCTTTATTTTATCTCTTTATTCCCTCATATGCTTATATTAGGTATATCTTTAGGTCCTATCCCAACAAACAACATTAAACATAACATTTTTCCTGACACTTGGTTTTGGGTCCCAGGTGGGACTAATTCACCAAGGGTGGAAAATGACTCCCCCTTGGCCCTAAATTCAAAAAAAATAAAAATTTCTTTTGGGATTTTACTCAAATTCACTTCATGTCAGCCTATGATGAGGTATGAATGGATAGGAAGGCACAAGATTTGTATAAATATGTGATTTTAACCTCATTTTATATCTCTCCTCATTCAAGCATTCAATATCTTAACATATTCAAGCAATCTTCAAGAACTCAAGAATTTTGCATCATTAATTAAAGCACTTTCAAGCACTTTGGAGTAGCCACATCACTTCATATTTGCATATTCAAGGATGTGAATTGACCCCAACAACCCGATATTCAATCATTACTAGATCTGGAGTAGCATTTTTGACCTTTGAATTTTTAGAAATCTTGGGGGGGGCTGATTCGCCACCCTTGGTGAATGAGTCCCACCTAAAATCTAGAAATCTGAATTTTGTCAAAAATCAACTCATGGCTGTCAGAAATAAGTTTTTGACACTTTTTCAATAGTATGAGGACTGATTCGCCACCCTTGGTGAATGAGTCCCACTGTGAAAAATTAAAAAAAAATCATCAAAATTCCAGACATTCTAGAAAGCTCACACATCATCCAACTGCACTCATATTTTACCCTGTACCTTATGTTCTATATATTTCTTTCAATTTCATCTTTCATAGTTGTTTGCATGTCACACTGTGTTTTCAAACATAGCATAAATTACATCTTTGCATTCATTCTAGATCATTTTAATCAATCAATTACACTAAGATTAGTTCATTTAAATAACATCACATTGCATACATCCTAATTTGAATGAATCAATAAGAATTTTAGGATCTAATCTCTCTCATTTTGGGTGAAAAACCCTATAAGAGTTAGAGTCCATTAGGTCCTAAAATCTATGTTCCATTTTGGTGAACGCGACTCTTGAACATTTTTGAAATTTTGATTGCATTCATATCTTGCATCCTAGTTTCCATTTGCATTAAAATTCAATTAAGACATTGGGTTGGTTATTGCATTCTAAGATCTTTCATTTTGCATTAGTGAAAAACTCATTTGGTTTTCATTCTTGCATTCAAATTCATTGAAAAAATTGAAATTCTACATTTTGTGCCTATTTTTGCATTCTGAAAAGCATTTAATTCATTCTTAAGATTCTGAAAAACACAAAAAAAATTGCCTCCTGGGACTCATTTGCCACCCAGGGCGAATTAGTCCCTTTGTATATTTCAAACATTAATTTTGCATTATTTTTAGCATTTTTCTGCATTTTTGTTTCCTGTATTCATATCTCTATTATAGTTAGTAGATCTTATACTATTTTCATTTTACATTCTTAGAATAGATTGCATTTCCATCCATCTTTCCTTTGTGGTACTTACTTGAGTGTTTAGTGCCCTATTTATAATACTTTAGTGAGAAGTTCTAGACTCATGGCATCTTGTGATAGCACTTTCGTTGTGGACCTTGGGATCTCATGAGCTTCTACTCTTGGTATGGAAAATGGTGCATTAGGCCCTAAAAATACCACTTCCATGCCTTCCCCTTTCCATCCTATGCATGTTGACAATCAAAACAAGTCTCTCCCACAAGAAAAGGTTATTAACATTCATGAGGACTTTTCACATTTACAACAAGACTTGTCCCTTGAAAAAATTTCCACCACTACTATACCTGCTATTGAGAACCTTCATTGCTTAATTGACAGTGATGATGACTTGCAAGTGCTAAAAAAAATAGCCAAGATTTACAATAAACATGCCTCTTCCAATACTTCATCAACAAACATTTTTGTTGACACCCAAGGAACATCTCAAGTTCCTCCTCCTTCAACTATAGCTTCCATACCAACTTACATCAATTTGCAAGTCCATACAACTTTACATCAATCTAATTGTAATGCTACTTCTTTCCTGATTCCCACTAGCATTCCTACTTCTTTTGTGGCATCACAACCTCCTTCCACCACCTTCACACCAATCACTATTCCTTATACTTCTAACATCACCTACACTCCATCACCATTTTCCCTTCCACCACAATCCCATTATCATGATCCCTTTATGACACAACTCCTTAACACTATTTCATCCATGCAACACCAACTTTCCACCATTAGTCAAGCTCAAGCTACTCCACCCACATATCTTGTTTGTAGCAGCCCTTTATCATTAGAAATCTTATGTACCCTAATGCCACAAGGGATAGAAATGTTGAGGTTTGAGAAATATGGTAGAAAAGGAGATCCTATCAACCATGTCAATGCTTTTACTGCCTTGTGTTGTGACTTTGTCCTTGACAATAAACTTTTAGCAAAACTCTTTTGAAGGACCTTGAAGGATACTACCTTAGAATGGTTTTCCCACTTTCCTAATCATTCCACCCATTCATTTAATGAATTGATAGAAGCTTTCATTAATCATTTTCGAGTACACATGACACCTAAAAATACAATGGCTAACCTTATACGATGTAGACAAGCCACTGATGAAAAAGTAACCAATTTCATCTCTCGTTACCAGTCCTTATATGTTCAAGTTGATGTCCAAATTCTAGATGCACATCTGTAGAAGATTTTTATTGATAATTTGCACACTAACCTTCACAATAAGCTTACGATGATGAAATTCACTTCATTCATTCATTTTTGTACAACCTTATGTGAGTATCAAGATTCGGTTTCAAGTCGTGAGTCAAAATCCACTTCTAGCCGAATTGACAAAATTGAAAACAACAATCAACACCCAAACAACACACAAAATTTCTACAAACCTAACTAAGGTTTCTTACAATTCAGTTCACCTCCTTCACCCCAACCACAACCAACTTCGCAAATTCAAAATTCAATGGTTTCCTCTAAATCAACCATGCCTTATCATTATGGTGATCTAAATAGACATTTCACTCATTTACCTGACACCCTCCACCAGACAATGAACCAACTCATTGAAAAACACATGCTTACCTTGCCACTTGTTTGACCACTTGACCCTAATCAACCCCTACCTCCTACCTTCAAGCCTAACACTTATTGTCATTTTCATCATCAAAATGGCCACGCCACCAAACATTGTAAGCGTCTTAAACATCTAGTTGAAGACCTCATTGATTTAGATGAATTGACCATTATGGGTGTTAATGATCAAGGAAAGAAGTATGTTGTACCCCCTAACCAAAATATCCAAATCTTCATCAACCCTATGCTTAAACACACTACCTTTTTTGTCAAGGCTAGTGAACCTTCAAAGCCTAATGCAATGACTATTGATACACACAACGAACAACCTGATTCATCTCCTGCTATATGCCAACATTGTCCTATGGATAAACTTGTGGCCACAATAGATGTTATCCCTCGCAAGGGCCAAACAACTCAATCTCTTGATATTACTTTTTTTGCTAAAGAAATACTACAAAATCTTTGTGATGGTCCCCTCTACATAGCCGGCATAATCTATGATAAACGTACTAATGGGATATTAATAGATCTTGCTTGTGGTGAGAATATGATCATAGAAGAATTTCTAGTATTACATGACTTATATGAAGATAACTATAATCCATCGACTACATGGATTAAAACACATCATGGTTTTGCATGCCCTATGATTGCA
Organism: Sequoia sempervirens; assembly: GCA_007258455.2. Lineage (NCBI taxonomy): Eukaryota > Viridiplantae > Streptophyta > Pinopsida > Cupressales > Cupressaceae > Sequoia > Sequoia sempervirens. Next base: position 89,054,594 of record VDFB02193867.1, read on the forward strand.
TCAATCATGTTTCTTGTATAGATATAACCTAGGACATTGGAGGTAAAATTGTCTATTATTCCACAATCTGACCAATTTCGTTTGTAGCTAGGCCTTCCTTGGCTTCACTCAATGAAAGCAATCTCATTAGTCATTCACAAGTGCTTAAAGTTTATGCATGGCAATGAGGTATTCACCATACACCATAGTGGATTTAATCCTTTATCTTCCAAAGGTAACTTTTCATTCGAAGCCTTTTGGCCTACACCAATCGAACCTATCACCCCTCGAAATGACTTCATTTACATTTCCTATTAAAAGTTTAAAGCTAAAAATATTGTTGAATTATCTTTGCATAACACTTCCACTCATCCTATCCTCAATGAAACCATGATTATACCTGACTCCGATATTGAACAAATCATCACACCCTCTGAAAAATCTCCTCCTAATACTTCCAAGCCATCATCTAAATGACCAAGAGACCAAGAAATAACTCACTCATCATTCCCTAATATCAAACAAGTGTATAAAGTGAAAGAGAAAGTGATTGATCTTTCCTCTTTGGTTTCTCCTGCTCTTCCCCTTTGGAAAGTAGGAAAACCTATACCAACTCAATCTACTCCTACAGCTCAACAATTGCAAAATTGAATTAAACACAATTGTGGTGCTAGGGAATGAAGATGTCGTTGTTGTCTCCTTGCTCGTCAATCTTGCCTCATAGACAATAAAGAAAATCAACCTATACCCTTGACAAAATTAATAGATGACCACCTTCCTGAGCAACCACATGACAATCCTATATCCCCATTAAACCAAAACAAACATATTCAACAACCAACACTTTTGATACATCCATCCTTAGAAATCACCTTTCATCCTCCTGTTGTTATTAATCTTGATGGTGACGATGGAGATGTGGAGATTGCTAACATAGATGAAACAATAAACAATGAATTGAACTCTTTATTTTCATCTACAATGAGCTTAAATGATAAATCCTCTCCACCAAGTGAAGAACCTAGTACAACCCCTAGTTTGGTACTTGCAATTCCTCATTTAGACAATCAATCACCTTTGCATTCCACTAAACATGATTGGGAGGTGGATGACTTGATAGGTGACTTGCATTTTCCTACTTAAAATTTTCTTCCAATTCATTTTCCTTTTTCTTTTCATGTGTGTTTTTTATTCCCCTATATCATGCATTTGATGTTTCCTTCTCTTTATACAATTCTTCTATTTGTATCTCTATTCTTCTATTTGTCATGCTTGTACTTTTCATTTTTCATTTTTTGTTTTCCTTTGGGAATGACGCAAAGCATAGAGATTCCCTAAGTCTCTTCCATTTTGGCCCAAATGGTCTTTTTCTTTTGCAGTTTAGTTTTTTGTTTTCCTTCGGGGATGACACAAAGGATAGAGATTCCCTAAGTCTCTTCCACGTTGACCTAAAAACCTCCTCCCTTTTTCTTTTTTCTTTTTTTCCCTTTGTCTTTTCTTGTGTTTCTCCTTCTAGGGATGATGCAAGGCATTGAGACTACAATATATCCTTCATGTTGACCCAAAATATTTTTCACTTTTATTTTTTGTCTTTTTGCTTGTTTTTTCCTTTTGGGGATGATGCAAAGCATCAAGAACACAATGTATCTTCCATTTTGACTCAAAACAGACTTTTTTTTCCTTTTCTTTCACTCCCTTTTTGTTATTCTTCTATTTCTATGTGCTTTGGGGAATGATGATAGTTCTAAGCTCTTTCATACAAAACATTGTAGAAACAAAGATACTGACCTCGAATCCATAAATCCCTTATGTGTTTGGTGTGATTTATTTTCTGGGGGGGAAACTCCCTTCTTTCCTTTCTTTTCTCCTCTATCTTCACATGACATAGCTTAACTTGAAACATATGACTTGGCATAGAGCTTTCTGGGTTGGGTCTCATGTCTTGGTTTTTCTTTCTTTCTTTCCTCCTCTTCTCTACTTTCAAGTAATTGATCACCAAACGATGTGTGGCAATTCCTTTAAAGTGGGGGGAATACATTACCATTATTTCATTTGCATTCTTAGCGAAGCCTTATCATTTACATGATAAATTTGTCACTTTGTGGATGACATTGGGTGTGATGTCCTTCATAAGTGTGATCTTTCTTAGCATATTGCATTCCTCTTTGTGATTTGATGTGATGCATTGCATCCCCTAAGTTGTGAATATAGTATTCTTTGATTGGTCCTCTTTTGGAGACATTAGACACAATGTTCCCTAAGTGATTGACCTTGCATAAACTGGAAAAGACTCCTTTGAACATATTACACATAACATTCTCATTCAACCACATTGCATAACACAACTTGCATGCATGTGGAGCTATCTTATTTGTTTTTCCACCTTGCATAACACAACTTGCATGCATGTGGTTCCATCCTATTTTACTTATAAACCTTAAGCCAACATTTGCATTTTTATTTTCTTTGGCTTTGTGGTACGTTGTTAAAGTTATCAAATGGGTATAGCTTTAGCAAGGTTGAGTGGGAAGCCTAGCTAGTGGCATAATTTTTCCCCATAGCCACCTTTTCACATGTTTGGGAGTGCATACCAACTAGCATATGTATCTTACTTTTTGGGGTTTCTCACCCCATGAAAAACTAGTTCTGTGGCCCCAAAGTGAGTACACATTCCCTTTTTTAAACAATCAACCTAGATATCTTTTCACAACTAATTGGATTGATGATCGAAGCTTCACTCAATTCCTCTCAACACATGTATGTTCCTTTGTCCTTATGCTTAGTTTGTCATGGGATCTTCATCTTGGGAGCTTGATCACCCTTCTTGTTTGTTGTATTTTGTCTTGCTAACGTAAGTGCATTTGAACCCTCTTCTCAATGTTCATGCCTACTTTAGCATGAGAAAGAAAATTTCTCTCACTAAAGTAGGGGCTAAATGTACCATAAAAAAATGGACCCTTCCCGTTTTCATGGTCTTTTAGGTCTTGTTTTATAGTGTTGGAACTATGCTGCTTTAATTTAATGATGTATCTTGGCTTGAACATGCTTATTTTGGTGCTAAAATTCAAATAATGACGTGTTGTAAAGGTTTTGTGAAATGCTGTAAGAAATTCCTACATTCTTCCATACTTTATTTAATGCAATTCACCTAAAAACCACCTTTTCACTCATCAACAAGTCCTATATTGAAGTGTTGTAAAGTCTTGTAACATGATTTCATGCTTTTCTAGGAATATTTTTACTATTTACACCTTTCTCATGCTTTATTTTGACTCTTTATGCCCTCATATGCTTATATTAGGTGTATTTTTGGGTTCTATCCTGACAAACAACATTAAACATAAATTTTTTCCTAACACTTGGTTTTGGCTCCCAAGTGGGACTCATTCACCAAGGGTGGCGAATGAGTCCCCCTTGGCCCTAAATTTAAAATTTTTCAAAATTTCTTTCAGGATTTTACTCAAATTCACTTCATGTCAGCCTATGATGAGGTATGAATAGATACTAAGGCACAAGATCTATATAAATATGTGATTTTAACCTCATTTTATATCTCTCCTCATTCAAGCATTCAATATCCTAACATATTCAAGCAATATTCAAGCACTCAAGCATTTTGCATCATTAATTCAAGCACTTTCAAGCACTTTGGAGCAGCCATTGACATCACTTCATATTTGCATATTCAAGGATGTGAATTGACCCCAACAACTTGATATTCAGTCATTACCAAATCTAGAGTAGCAATTTTGACCATTGACTTTTTAGAAATCTTGGGGAGGACTGATTTTCCACCCTTGGAAAATGAGTTTCACCTAAAATCTAGAAATCTACATTTTGTCATAAATCAGTTCCTAACACTTTTTCAACAGTAGGAGGACTAATTCGCCACCCTTGGTGAATGAGTCCGACTATGAAAAATTAGAAATTTTCATCAACATTCCAGACATTCCAGAAAGCTCACATATCATCTAGGTGCAATCAGATTTCACCATGTACCTTCTATTTTGCATATTTCTTTCAATTTCTTCATCTTTCATAGTTTTCTACATATCACGCTATGTTTTCAAACATAGCATAAATTGCATCTTTGCATTCATTCTAGATCATTTTAATCAATCAATTGCACTTAGATTAGTTCATTTGCATAACATCACATCACATACATCCTAATTTGAATGAATCAGTAAGAATTTTAGGATTTAATCTCTCTCCTTTTGGGTGGAAAACCCTATAAGAGTTAGAGAGTCCATTGGGTCCTAAAATCTATGTTTCAACATATATACATATATATACAGATATATATATATATAGATATATATACAGATATATATATATAGATATATATATACAGATATATATATATATATATAGATATTATGGTAGATGGCTTATAAGTTTGGTCAAAATTTTGGTCAGCCTCCCAAATTTTTCGACATCTAATTGCTATGAAAAATGTGGTGGAGGCAGTTGTTAGTTGCTTTGGGAGTAGGGTGGTGTTTTTCGGGTTGCGTGGATAGAGAAGGTTGCAGAAATTAGATGTTGGTTTGCACCAACATTAATTGTTGTATGCTTTGCATGCATTGGCGATGGTCATAATAACAACAACAATAAATGGAAGTCATAAATAAAGCAATATAGCCTAACATAGACAACAACAGTGAACAATCCCTTACACAAAACAACATTAACTACATAACATTAACTATTTTACTACATTGCAGCCATCACCACAAAACAAAAGATGTGAATGAAACAATATTGTTATCAACAATCACCCAGATGGACAAACACACAAAACACTAAAAATCACAATGACCAATCCATACAAAAACATGTGTGAAAAAGCTGAACCATAAATCAAACAATATTGCAGTGAATAAAATATATACTATTTTTCCAACATAACCCTATCAAAAATGAAAGAATATACCATAAAATAATGTAACCTATATAACATTAACAATTTCATTGGGTTGCAACCATTGCACACAAAAAAATGGCTTCCAATAGTGGCTCACATAGAAAACCCACAAAACACACAAAGCTCCCAGTAACAAATCGACTCAAAACCTTCACCAAGAAAACAAAAACCCTAAATGAATCAATATTGGTTTCAATGGTAACCCAGATGGGAAATTTCACCTAAAACATAGATTAACTATTTTACATCCATTCACACAAAATGGAATCCATAAATGAAACAATATTACCAACAGTCACCCACATGCCAAAACCCACAAAACACAAGAAATCTTGATTTCAAGATTCACCAAAACACACTAGATTAACTATTTTTCAACCATTCACACAGAACTAAAGCCATAAATGGAACAATATAGCCAATAGTCACCCACATGCCAAAACCCACAAAAATAGTATTTTCAACCACAATCGACACAATGAAACAATATTGGTTTCAAGAGTAACTGACATGGAAAACCCACAAAAAACACACGAATACAACGTACAAAATACAAAAAAAATAAAAAATATTTCCTTCCAACAATGGTAGATACATGGAACCATAAACCAAACAATCAAAAATCCCCTTTTGAAACTAACATAAAGTATAAATTTTAGGAATACTCGACAAACGGTTTTTCCAAAATGCACCTCTTCCTGCTTGCTTTCTCTTCCCTCTGTTCTTTCTCCATGGCCTACAAAAAAATACCATAGAATTATCACAACCCACACCTTTTGCAACCATCGACGCATGCAAAAACACAAGATAACCTCCAACCACCTTCACAAAAATTCCACAACTGATCAATGCACTTTCACCTTCATAGAAGCTTTCCCTCTACACTCCCAACTACCTTCAATAACAACATAAACCTAGAGAATAAAACCCAAGAATACGTTATCGATAACTACACAAACATTCTTTTTGTTTTTCGAGGACTTTAAAACAAATGTTACTTTAATCACCATCACCATTGCATGGGAACCATAAAACAATCAATGCTAATGACATTTCGTTGGCCTTCTCTATAGCTGCGTCATTTTGTTGACCTCCTCTATCATCGCGCCAAACACTTTTTTATTTTAAAAACATCTTTGCCACCTTTTACACAACAATAAAAACCTAAAATCGGTAGGGCTGACAAAAATTTTGACCAAACTATAGCCCATCCGCCAAGTTTTCCCTAGTGCCAAAAAAGTTTTAAAATGGCAAGGATGACAAAAGTTCTTATTAAAGTTGACACAAATAGCTTATCGGCTAAATATAGAAACTTGTATGTTTGACCACCTTAGCTTGGTCAAAACTTCATGAATTTTTTTTTTGTTTAATCCTATAGTATGTAAAGCATAGAATGAGATGCATGTTTCAAATTCAAAAAATGTGATAGTGTTTGAAAGCTATAGATGTTTTTACATTAGCCTATCAATTAGGACTTTTCATGATTCAAATAGAAAATGAATAATAATTATTTATTAAATTCAAAGTAAAGCATAATTTATATTGGTGGAAAGTTGAGAATCTCCTTTAAAAACCCTTTTCATTTCATCAATTTTGGGTTATAAAAAGGTTGTCAACCACATACCTACATATACACATCATATCACCACTTTTTGGCCCATCATGATCTTTCACATACTCGTGATGTCTCTGAAATCTACTCATGTGTCACTAAGACCATGGAAGATGATGCCATGAACCAATCAATAACATTCCTAATCACAATAGGAGGTGACAAACAAGGCACCACTAGAAACTGATACTGAACAATATCCAAAGAAAGAGATGGTTTGACAATAGTTGTGCAATAACTGCCATCAAAGAGGAGAGATAACCCCTCAAATATGTCCTCCAAATCTATAATGTGAGACTCCACAAAAAAGGAACGAATGTCTAACAAATAGGAATCCCAATCAAGAAGACAATGATATACTTTTTGTGATCAATCATTGGACGTGATCTCAATGAATCATCAACACAAGATGAATGGTCCTATTGAATAGGAATGATAGGAGCCTCAATCAATGAATCACTGAAGGTGAAGGTACATCAACTATCCCTAATGGAGAAGAAGTAGCATCTAAAGAACCCTCATCATCCTCATCTGAAGATTCAAAGTATTCCAAATCTTCAAACTCCTTCATAGTAGTGCGATCACAAGGTATACTATTTGAAAATTGAAGAGGCACAAGACAAGATGAAATAGGATCATCTGGGAGTAGTTGAGTATCAAAATCTCCATGTATTTCCTAGATTTTAGTCCAAATAATATGAGGACACTCAAAATGATAAATAACATTCAAAGTGGCATCATCAATATGCATTGTAATAACTCCTAGGAAATGATCCCTTTTGTAATTCCATACAAATTTCTTACTATCAGTACCAAGAGGGGGAACTTGATTATACAAATGTGGCAACAAATGAAGCCATCTATGATTTATTATGATACCATCTCTCCATTGTTTATAGTTTCCCATTTTCAACATAATCACATCAAGATAAAATGAAAACCCCATTGTGCACTATTAACCTTCAATAACAATTAGAAACTCCTACATACTACAAATGAAGCCTTCCAAAAATACTTTAGGAAGCAATAATGCAAATAAGGGCTAAAAATATGGAAAATTTGAGCAAAATAAGGGCATATTTACACAATCCACCTAGGCACCACCTCATAAGTTAATCTACAATAGAATGATCTAGAGATACTTCAAGCACTTGGGTAGACTTGACTAGAACTACATTGGCAAGGAATAGTTTTCTCCACACATGTGAGCCTTTTCTCACGCCATCAATGTGAAATGAGAGGTATTAAGTAGCTTGAATCTACTACATGCAACCAATGTGGGATAAATGTTCCTAGAATAACTTCAAGATACTTGGACCCACTTCCTCCACACCTATGCAAAACCATAAATATTTATCTAGGGGAAAACTTTATAAAATATAAAGTTTAAGAAAAATAGACCAATCAACACCAAATCCTAGGACTAAATGCAACAACAAAAAACTAAAAATGGCGCCTCTTTGAATCGTTACTCCACAAAGATGAATCGCACCTAGAAAGGTGTTGAATCAGCCTTCAGGAATGAAAATACCTCTTCAAACAATAAAATCATGCTAGAAATCCTCTCATGTAGGTGGCACTAGAGGAAAAACACAAGGCCTCCAAATTGTGCCTCCTTCAAAGCATTACACTACAGCCAAGGAAGAGCATGCCAAAAAAATGACACATGTCAAATAGAAAATTATGGTTCTCCAAGAAGGATTTTGAGTCAATTGATTCTAACATAGATGCCTTTGACCAACAGAAAGATCACTGTGGACTTTGAATTGTAAATTACAGCCTGTTAAAGATGAATCATAGCCTCTTAACTGGGTCCTACAGTTGAGAAATGGAGAAATCACACTAGTTTGTGAAAAATGACTGGAACCCTCCAATGAATCATGCCTCTCAGGTTGAAATTATAATACCACTTTTTAGATTTGTTCCAAAGAAAATGCAAAAACCTTTGTAGAAATTGATAAACCCCAACACACAATCCTTCCAGACTATGAATCTTGTCAGACACGGGCAAGGTGGGGGGTGTGGTTGTGAGTCTGGGAAGAATGAACCCATAGGCCTTCAATAGATTGAAAATGCCAATTCAATGATATTCCCCAAGCACCTTTGTGGTCTTCAAATGCCAAACAAAACTGAAATAAATTCCACCAATCATCTCACAACAAATATTGATCTCCTCTTGCAAATCAAATGTCTCTAGCTCCAAATCAGAAAATTGCCTCTAAAGGTAGAAAATTGGACCCTCTCAACAACAAGAATCACACCTAGCAAGGATTCAAATGTAGCCAGCAAATGGGTGACTATGGAAACTAAATTCTCTTTAGAAAAATAAAAAATGAGGCATGCAAGACACACAATATTAGAGAGAAAATCTGATGATCTCTTCACATGACTAAATAGTGAATCAATAGCAAGAAAAAATTCCAATGCTAGCAAAAAAATAAATCACTGGAAAATCATGCCAAAAAACAACAAAAATCATTCCCAACAATTAGGAAAATGAAGAATAATCAAACGAAATTTTAAAATTTTGAAAAATTTCAAATGCTAAAAAAATAAGCGATCTCAAACACTTGATTAAAAATCTCAAGGAAGGAGTTGCAGAAAGTAGGCTCTGATACCTTATTGGTGTCATCCACCTCGTAGGAGCACCATATGCAACAAAAAACCTTCATGAGAAACAGGAGAGGCAACACAAGGCCATTTCACGAAATATGAGTGAATAAAAATGAGATGTTAAAATTACATATTGTACAGGCTTTTAAAGTAGTGAAAAACAAAAACAGGTGAAAAACTACCCTATGGGAAAAATTAATTATCCCTAAATTAAACTTAACACACTAACATTAACCATATATATATTGTTATTATATTCATATTTTTTTACATGATAGAAAGTATATGGGACAAAATGGGATGAATCCACAGTCTATCCAAAAGAAAGTTATTTGAGAGAGAATTTGGAATGGCATACATTCGGGTGGGAAAAGTCACAATTCTTACCATAATGGGTAGTGTGATTGTCCCTAATGGTTTCCTAAAAACATTATTAAATATAGAAATAAAAATATTATCATTTTATGAGATATTTATCCATACCAACTTTATTTAAAAGGTCAATTCCACAAATATTAAGACTTGAACCATTGTCAACAATATTACATCTAATAGGCTAGTTATATTAATGACAACAAATATCATTAGAGCCTCACGTTGGTTTTGGACTTCACGAGGAAACCTGTAATTCATGTTGAGGGAGTGTAATATTCAAATTTTTTATATTAATTCTATCTAACAAGGTTTCTACATCATTTTTTTTAATAGAATGTGGTACAATAATCTTCAACAAAACCTCTTGGAGCATACACATTTGGCAGGTAGGTGATGTTTGAATTAAATCCCAAAGTGACATCTATTAGTGTGAATAATTTAATCTATTCACTATGCTTAAGTGTACTTGGGTTGATGCATTTAGACAACATCTTGTCTAATCAAATGTACAACCTTTAAGTCTCTAGAGGTTACCAAGTTATTTGGTTAACCTCATGCACATACCCTTTGTAGTTGGAAGACTATCTCACCACAAAGGTCACTCAACACTTTGCACACAAGGTTGATGACTTGGCTATAGAGGTTGTTAGTTTGCACACTCTAAGTGTTTCTAAAGTTGACACATATAGGACACTTTTCTACTTATTTGTGCCACATCATGCTTGGTAATTGTCAATCCATATGATAGGTGGATTTCCTCATCCTTGGCTATATAAGCAAGGCTTTGTACTTATTGTAATTTGGGTCATCTAAATAAAATCATATGCATTATTCATTTTTTCTTTCCATTTCATCTCCTAGATATTCTAAATTTAGATAATATGGTATCAAAGCTTTAAGTGAAGATATTTGCAGGCCAATATGTTAAAAAAATCATTATATTTGGTTAGAGTTTTATTGTGCTTGTGTTAATCAATTTGTAGGAAGATGGTTAATCATCTCTAAATCATTTTGTAACATTTTTTGGAGTCAACCTTCACACAACAAGAAGGAATTAATCCAATCATGTGTTAATCTCTATGTTTTTTTATGGAATCAACTTGCTAAATCTCTATTTGGGCATTTTTTAAATCTCCATTTGTTGGTAATTTTTAACTCTGTTTGGTGGGCACTTTGAATTTGTGCTTAGAGGAGGAACAATTTTTCATTGGTAGGTTGATTCACCTCATTTGAGGGTCAACATGCCAATTCAATTATATAGAGAGTCATTTTTATAGGGCCATGAGGCCACATTTTAAAGGGAGGCTCAAAAGACTACACATTACCTTCTAGCATGATCTTTGTAGGGTGTGGTTTTTTTTGCCTCTACCCTCAAGAACTAAGCATTCAAAAGGGAAGGTTGTAGTCTGTGCATGCATCAAATTCACTTGTTTGCAACTCCCACACACCTATGCACATTTTTTCTCCCACTCAAAGGAAATCTACCCAAATTTGTGGGAGGCACAAAGAGGGGGATGTCAAAGGGCATTAAAATTTCCCACAAAAACTTTGGAAGTAAGGTGGTCATTGATGTGTAGAAGTCGTGACCTATAGGTCACCTAAAATATACCAATTTCTACCAAAACTCATCCAATTTGGTGGAGCCAAAATCTACACAAAACAAAAATTCAAGTCTAGTAAATTTCCTTGTTTGTGGGCGTAGAAATTTGCATAGAATTATACAATGTGGTTTTTACAAGGTGACAAATTTTAGTAGGCAATGAGTGCTTCTATTCATCTTACTATTTGACTACCCCACCTCTCCACTCTAAACACACTTGGCATAATTTCCTTGTTGACTATAGTCAAATGCCCACCTTTTCTTTTTCCTTTTGCAAAGAAGACAAACTTTTGTACTAACCACTAGTGTTTATGCTTAGCCATTCATAATTATTTAACTTTCACATTTAAGGTAAAATTTAGACATCATCATAATAGTTTTGATCAACCACAACTATTGTAAAAAGGGGAATTTTGTGTTTAAAGGGTGGTTTGTTTTAATTTTTTGTCATAGTTAAAAATTTGCAAAAGAGGAAGTGAATTCTTTTTGCAATAAATTTGGAAAAAGTGGGGTTCATCATAACGGGGCTTTAATTTTATGTTTTTTGTCTTTTATTGAGGTTTTCAAGACATAAAATAATTTGTGTATACCACATGACAATAAACTTTGAAGAACATGTAACAATAATAAGGTTGTAAATGTACTTATATAAAGTGCCACAAAATCGAATGCGTGAGGGAATTTTTGAAATTAGTGTACTTACACTAAATTATAAAGTTTAATGGGGGGTTTTGTAGAGTCTTTCTTGTGCCATCAGAACATGGATCCTTGTGATTCTCACCTCGTGAGTGTGTCTTTGAGCAAACCTTGTACATCTCTACATTCCTTGCACACTCTCGATCTTAGTTGGTTTTTCTTATATTCTCTTTGTATTAAGGGAGGACTATGATGTGTTATGCTAATGCTTCTTTCAATGAAGTAGGGTAAAAGCAAGAAGTTGGGTACACGAAGAGGGGAAATCTCACAGAAAAAAAAAAATCACAAGAAACACATGTGTTTTCAAAGAAACGTGTACACATTATGGATCGGGTATTCGAGCCTGGATTTGAATGCGTATGTGTTCAGACTCGGGTACGTGAACGTAAAATGCATACGTGTTTCAAGAAAGTATTTATTTTTTTAAATAAATGACTGTAATTCATTTTCCACCATTTTGATCTAAGGGTGATTAGAAGAAATCAGAATGTGTACGTGTTTTAGAGGAGACCAAATTTTCACTGCACCTCCTCCCATCGACACTAGCAAGCTCGTCGACTTCCAATTTTTTTGAATTCTTCATTTTTTTTGGTTTATATCTTTTTTTTTTGTTTTTTAATTATTATTTAATTTGTGTTTAGCTCAATATTTTATTGTTTTTAATTGCATTTAAAAAACCAATAACGTCAACGAAATGAAGAAATTTAAATTGTAAATTGAAAACCCTAAAAACTAAACCTAAATTGAACACATTTAAAATGTAGAAATTTCAAAACCCTAGGTTACAAAATTTCCATAGGTCCCTAAAAAATAATTTACATTGTAGGTTAATCTTTGGACCTAAACCCTAAAACGTAAACCTAAAACCCTATTTACCATAATTTATGTAAACCTAAAATGGGCTATTTTACATAAACCCTATTTCAAAGGAAGAGTCTATGTCATAGAAACGTTTCAAAAAATATATGATTAGATAAAAAATTGGGTCTAGGGTTTAGGGTTTAGGGTTTAGATCTCCTCTTCCTTTTTAAATCATCCAAGAGTGCTTGGAGGTCCAAATAGGTTCAAAATCCATCATGTGTCTTCTATATGTTTTCATGTCATCAAACCTCTAAATCTAAACCCTAAACCCTTATTTACCATTCATTTTGTTGTAGGACCTTAAAATTAAATTTGGTTGCCTTAGGAAACTCCACCAAATTTTATTCCCTTAAGCCATGGAACATTTTTTCCTAGTCCACCTTACTAGGCATAGATCCCCTTAAGCCATCCTATCACCCTAAATCATAAATCGATGTCTTAAGGGGTCCTAATATGGCATTTATTAAGGGGATGAAAGAAGTTCTCAAAAGTTGGTGAGTAGAGCTCAATCTCATCTTTGTTTATTTTGTACATTGCAATTAGGTCACTAGTGCATATATCTATGTGTCCCTTTGAATGTATTCTATTATTTTTTCATTCTTATCTTTAGTATTCTTTGAAAACAATGAATGAGATTATAAATTTTAATGTTAGTGAACTAAACTTATAATTTCTTCTTAACTACTTTGTCCCACTATCTAGAGATCTTGTGTCTCTTAGATGAGTTCTTGAGAGTTACTTAGGCCAGCTTGTATAGTGAAGTTGAAATAAAGAGATTGTATAAGAGTTATTATCTATTTTAGGATGGGTCAACACATGTGAGAGTCATAAAAAATTATTACCATAGTATTTTCATGCATTATTAGTGACTGTGGTGTTGCCGTTTTGTTATTTCCTAGGAATCCTTATGGACCTATATATTGGATTCTTTGGGTAGAAGATGTATGCAATGTATTTTTTAAAGTTATTCTATCTTTATTTTTTAATAGGATTAGGATTTTTGATATCATTGTTGTATTCTATAGAATCCCTATGAGTATATTATAACCATAAATCATCTAACAATGCATTGAGTTGTGTGGTAAATTAGAGGATAGTTATTCTTGAAATAGGATTCATAAAGTATATTTATATCTCTTTCCTTCTTATAGTTGCATATATTCTTATTTCTCTCTTTTTTCCTTTATAGTTGTAGATCTTATTTGGTATTATGAGACTATCCTCTAAGATTAAATTTCTATTTTCATGTATTATGTGGTCATGTACAAAATGGAAGATTTTTCATGTTGGGTTCTTGCTTTTGGCTTCTTAGTTACATGAGAAAGTACTAGTTGTTTTGAATACTATTTAAAGTTCTTACATATGTTGGTTTCATTCTTTAAATCCATGGTTAAATAGAAGAATTGGATTATTGAACCCTCATTACATGTTAGTTGTAGAGTTGATCTCTTAGCACGACCTAGAAGCTCCCAAAAAACCTTGTTCTTCTATTTGGATGTACAAAGTGATGGTTGTGGAATATTTTGGTTGCTTAAATTTCCTAGATAACCCTCTAGCATTTTTAGATATTCAAGTATTACTAATGAAATATTGAATTTATATGTGGTAATACTCAAGATGTGTGAGTTGTATAATTTTTTGGTCTTCCTATACATATAGGTTGCATTAAAATTATAGTTGGGTGGTCTACAATAATATATATTTTTTAAAGTGTTGATAGTGTATTATGTGTATAGGGATCAATCCACTTATGCTAGGGAGATGATATTCTTGAAGGATGTATGGATGAACTCATTAAAATAAAGAGTTAAATACCATTCTAATTGTTGAGAATGAATAATTTTTCCTTCACTTTGGGATTAGCTAGACCTAGGAGAGTATTCCTAGAGGTAGCCTTTAATAATATTTAATCACAAATAAAGATATATTTAAAATATAAAAAACTATAATAGTATCTATATACATGAAATTTGAAAATTTAGATAAATCAATTTATGTCCTCAGATTTAATTAAATTTTGTCATACTTGATTAAAATACATCTATTCATTTTGAATTGTAGGACCTTAAAATGAAATTTGGTTGCCTTAGGCAACTTCACCAAATTTTATTCCCTTAAGCCATGGACCATTTTTTCCTAAGACCTTACTACACATAGATCCCCTTAAGCCATCCTATACCCTAAATCATAAATCGATGTCTTGAGGGGGAATTTGACATTTCTTAAGGGGATAAATTTGGTGAATAGAGCTTGACCTCACTCATCATTTTTTTATATTTTGTACATTGCAATTAGGTCACTACCACATATCTATGTGTCCCTTTCAATGTCTTCTATTAATTTTTCATTCTTATCTAAATAGTATTATTTGAAAATAATGAATGAGATTAAATAAATTTTAATAAAACCCCATAATTTCATAAATCTACCCTTCATATTAACAACCCCACACTGGTATCAATTTAATGTGTGTACATGCTATGAATTTTAATGTTATGGATTTTATTTAATGTTATTTACAAATGGTCTTCAAATGAAATATATTTTGAATTTGTGCATGTTCAATGTGATTTTTTAATAACTTTCAAATTTTGTGCATTCTTTAATTAGTTTGTTGATATATATTTTTTTATTGTTTAACATGCAGTTGCCATATCATTGCTCACATGGATCCGTTGTTTAATTTAGAGGATTTTATGCCCAATCAAGAAATTCCTATAGATCCCATACATCCCAATCCACCACATGAACATTATAACCCTAGCACACCTCCACATTCTCCACCACCAAACCCCCCACCCCCTCCTATAGTTGATGAAGATCAATTAAGACAAAATATTTGAGCAAACCTCATTGTCATTCAAGGAAATATAGATCTTATAAAAAATGAGCCTAATGTCCCTCCCCATCTTGCACGGTTTCCATCTACAATGCAAACTATTGTTGATTATGTTTGATCTATTGATGTAGACCTAGTTAGGTTCCATCAATGGAGAGAAGAGAGGAGACAATTCTATGCAGATGGATTGTCATATAAAGAAATCAATGACCTAAAAATTACCAAACAATCCATGTGCCAATATTTTATTAATCCCCAAACAAACCAACCCATTCCACCCACAAAAACATGAATTCCAATTTTATGGTGTAGGCACCCGTAGATAGCTGCACATTTTTGGGACATATGGTGGATGGTTTTTGATACTCCACCACATGGCAACAATGAGGTGCCCTTATACTTTTTGAGAAAGTTATTGGCTGAGTTTGAGTTGGGTAAAAACCTCAACTATTTTGATATGAGGTCATTTCAGGGAGTTGGACGTGGCATGCCTCAACATAGACTAGGAGCACACGTCAATCCTTAGCGACATGCTCCACTTGCTCCTATTGTTCCTCTTCCTTCTCCTAGTGTTCTTGCTGCATTTCAACAACAAACCATGTTATTGACATTAGGAGAATTGAGTTCACTTTTAGGACATCTCACTCAGCAGTCTACACATGTGGCCACTGAAGTGGCCAACAGAGAGAATGGAGTCTCGGGCTATAGGTATACTCAAAAATTCACTTCAGGCGATGTACATGCATCTAGGATGGGGTCATACTTGAATTTACTATATTCTGAGGATCGTCCTACATAGGTATGTTCATCTTTTAAACTTAAATTTAATTCAAGTTTGAAATATGAAAAATTCATGTAAATAATAACATCAAATTATATATATAATATAATATTAATTCAATAAGTGTTTGGTGTAGATGCAAGATCACGTGATGCCTAAAACTCAATACGATCATCGTGTGCATATGTCAAGTGCTATAGATCTAGGCTCACCTTTTGGATAGGTACTTGAACCAATATATATATTAAATAATTTGTGTGGATATATATATCTAACTTAATTTGAATTTGTACACATTTTTGAATTGATATATTATATCTAGATGTAGGGAGGTCATACAATACCTAGTATTGACCAACCACAAGTTACAGTGGTGAGCGCTCCTAAGACATCATCAGCTCAGGTGCGTGCTTTCAAAAGTTTGTTAAGTTTAAATTAAATAGACATCATAGATATAATTTAATTTTTTCATTTACATACACATGTGTCAATGATCTATGCAAACTGTTGTACATCTATATGCAAGAATTTCATGAGATACCCATGGTGGGCCACACACCTGAGACATCATTGGCGTTAATGCATGGGCAATCTGAGGTGCGTGATCATGAGGTCATATCATTCAAGGTTGTAAACTTTACTTTAAAAATCTCCTATACAATTTTTATGGACCTTTTAAATATATATATTCGAGGTTTTCACATATTGTTTGCTTTATATGAATATGCAGAATATAGTAGATCAGGCATTTGCATCTTCTCAAGTGACAGTTATGCTACCTGTTGAAGAAATGTACCAGTTACAGATTCACATGATCATATGGTAATTTATGCATACTATAAATCATTTTTACTATATATAAATACTAGATATTTAATTAAATTTATTTTTATCTAAAATTTTATATTTTCATGTTTAAATATGTTTAATTATATCAAAATTTCTAGAAATAAATTTAAATCTAATTTCAAGTTTCTTGTACTCTTTTACAACATGATGCAGGTACATCTAGTCAACATGGAACAAAGAGGAGACTTGATTTGACTGATCAGCCTAAAAGTTAGATGGTTTAAATATATTTTATGGACTATAGATCTCTAGTTTTATTTAAATATATGTGTTGGACTTGACATATAAATTCTATGGACTATCTATCTCTAGTTTTACTCTGAACATGTTATGTGTTGGACTTGACATGGACTATAAATTCTATGGACTATCTATCTTGTTATGTTCATTTTCATGATTATATGCACTCATACATTAGACTATTTATATTTTATCTAATTTTCAAGTATTACATGCACTATATAAATTCTTATCTAGAATCAAATTTAATATATATATAATTTATCACATGGTTAGGTGACAAATTAAAACATTCCTTAAATAGTTTAGATCATATTCATAATAAATTAAGGGCAGATAACTTTAACTATTTTCCAATTAGATAGCAAATATTTGAATCAATAAACAAAAAAACTATCTCCTTGTACATGTATAAAATGTATAATCTAAACAATTGACTAATTATATAAAATGTGGTAAATACAAGACATGAAATGTATAATCTATAAAATTCGAACAAGATATTTAAAAAGTGACATTGAACAAACATATATAATGTATATCAACATGTTTATTACAACTATATAATATGATGAAACATATATGCGCATGTAGATACAATTAAAACTTATCAACTTTTAGGTGAAGACCAAAAATTGGTATTTACATAGTCTCGATAAAATAATTTTTCGGTTCAACAATCACTTCATAGATCAACTTGATGAGAACCTGCAAAAATAATTAATATAAGTAACTACAATTTTTATGATTCATTTAAGAAAAAAAATCATATGAGAAAAGAATAGTATATAGTAAATTCCATACAAATTCAAAATATGTTTGCCATAGGATGGATTAAGGGGACCTAAGAGGATATATAGCTTAAGGGGGGTCTTAAGAGAATGGCTTAAGGGGATATAAGAGGATGGTTTAAGAGGATTCATCTCATGAACCCTAGGATATGGCTTAACAGGTCCTAAGAAGATGGCTTAAGGGGAATTATGAGAGTCATTTAAGAGGATGGCTTAAGGGGATGTAAGAGGGTGGATTAAGGGGAGTTGATAAAATGACTCAAAGGGATGTAAGAGAGTTGATTAAGGGGATGTAAGAGGGTGGATAAAGGGGAGTTGATAAAATGACTCAAGGGGATGTAAGAGAGTGGATTAAGGAGATGTAAGAGGGTGGATTAAGGGGAGTTGATAGAATGGATTAGCATGCAAAGTGCATCATATATATCAAAATATATCATAATTATTAGAGTCCTTTAATCAGGTGGCTTAAGGGATGTAAGAGAGTGGATTAAGGGGAGTTGATAAAGTGACTCAAAGGGATGTAAGAGAGTGGATTAAGGGGATGTAAGAGGGTGGATTAAGGGGAGTTGATAGAATGGATTAAAGGGATGTAAGATAGTGGATTAAGGGGATGCATGTTATGAACCTAACAATATGGATATTAATAGGCCCTAAGAGGATGGCTTAAGGGGAATTATGAGAGTGACTTAAGGAATGCAAGATTATGGATTACATGGATGTAAGAGGATACGACTTAAGGGTGCTTTAAGAGGATGGATTAAGGGGATGAAAGAGGGTGGATTAAGGGGAGTTGATAGAATGACTTGAAGGGATGCAAGAGGGTGGACTAAGGGGAGTTGAGATAATGAATTTATACTATCAATTAAATGTATCTAGAACTATATATAGTTACCTATCTCTATATTTGAATTCCATTGTAATATATGTGCATCTCCTCTCTTGTTTGTAAAGCATCTAATTTTGGGAGACCTGAAACAAAAAATGATATAAAAATTTAATTAGGAAATGATTAAATACAAATATATATATCAATTAACTATATAAACAACTAGATATACTTACCAATATTTATTTACTCTGTTGTACCATCTGCATCCTCTCTCTTTTTTAATGCATCTATGATTGTCTCATAATCATCCATTGAAAGTGTCCATAAAACTTTATTAGCAGGCCTCCCTTGATATCTAACTAGTTTTATATTGGTTGCCAAAATCAAATGTGAATAATGTATAATCTTCTTGTGTCTTTCATAATCTTCAAATGCAGGCAAGCCATTCTTTCTCATTAAATATTTTCAAAGCCAGGTGCCAACAACAACCACTAAACCAGTTGGATACTCAAAGTTGTCATCATCCACTCTAGGATGTGCCAACTTATGTTTTCTCTCAACACATCTAGCCAACTAGTAATCTATCTCCTCTTCATTCCCCTCAGGTGCAACAACAACATACACATGTCTTGCAAAAATAAATACAAAATTCAATAAAAAGTGACTTATATTTAATTCACATATAAACATCCATACATACAAAATTCAACTCAATAAATAATGTACCTTCTTGTACAAGATCTGAAACACGATCATAATCATCTGATGCAAACACTTGATTATCTTCAATTATCGTTCCATGTTGAACATTTGTCGATGTAGGTGTTAAGGCTCTTTGTTGCCATTGTTTGACCCATTCCATATTTTCACATGCCTCCCAATCACCTGCAATACAAAATTGACAAAAACATGCCAACTCCCTTGTCCATATTGTCCATGTGTTTGCATTTGAACTCTTAAACAAATGCCATTTTGCAGATCCATTAATTGTTTCACAATCTTGTTGAAAAAAAATATCATTTTATTCAACTAACCAAAAGAAGCGTCGAATTATTGAGCTCTCACTTGTTCTTGTAGATAATTTGGTATTGCACCAATCTACAATTGTACATGCATCTCTAAATTTCACAACATCCTCAAATTTTAGTTGCTCTCTAGCAAGAGCTCTTTTCACACATGCACCTACTCCATTGTGTTCTCCCTTACCATGACTAGCTTCAAAAAAACTCCATATGTGTTGGATATTATTTTCCTTATGAACTCTACCTAACCAATAAAACATTCTAGCATTTTTTAATTGACCCGTACAATTATCTGACCATATGATATGTTCTAGCATTTGAATTCCTCTCTCTTTTAAATTTTTATAAAATATATCAAAACAATATTGTACAAACTCAAATGAATGTAATCGATTATCACTTACATAAAAATGGTACTCTCAAAATTTTCCTATTATCTTCTGTACTATCTTCTGCATGTCTATAAACAATGTGAACAAATATAGCTACTTGCATTGAATTATAATACTGTGATTGAATTTCTTCTTATGGAGCAAGAGTATAATTTTCAGCAAAATCAACAACTGACAATATACTTCCCATTGGGAATGTGTTTTTACATAAACGAAATTGATTATCAAGCCAATGAGCATTATGAGAGTGTTGAACATATTTAGGTACAAACTTATCTTTAAATTCATTAATAAAAGCATGCACACTAACTTTTTCCACAATTAGCTCAACACGTTTTCCAAATTTTCCATCTTTTAAAGAATACTCAACATTTTTAATTTTTTTTACATCCACTAATTGTTGTCCAAATTCATCTAAACTACTTTCATGCATACATTATCCTAATAATGAAAGTTACCACATCTATCGCATTCTCCATAAATACGTGCTTTAAAAAAAAATGAGTTTCCATTTAAAGAGGGATCACAAAACAAACCTGCTATAAAATATTTGATTCTTTCAAGTGGCATATTAATGCCACAAATGTCCTACATAATTTGGTTAGCATGCAAAGTGCATCGTATATATCAAAATATATCATAATAATAACAAAATTGTACATGAGTCTTACAACAACAAGAGATCTGTTGCTTATTAATTCTAACATACCAAGGTTTACACTTTTCGAATGATCTTTGACTTATGTTAATATTAAATGGTAAGATTGAAGCATCTAATTTTTTTTATATAATTTAGCTTGAGTCATATCTAAGAGATGCTTTGGATGAGGTTCACGAATTTTGGAACCCACCTTTAATTTTAAGGCATCTCTAATGTTAGGTGATACACTTGTATTATCATGCCAAAATTTATGGATTAAATTTTTAATTTCATTAGTTAATTTCATGTCTGATCTTGGGAGTCTACCGCTAAAACTCCAACATTGATTAATAGGATCCTTTTCAATACTTTATCTTCTTTTAGCAGCTCTTATCAAATTTTTGGGATTTACTTTTACACATTTACTAATCTTACTTAACATTGTTTTATTTGAAGTTGTTTTATCAACTAGAGTAGTAGTTATTGCATGATGAGCCACATTATTATCTTTCGATTGACTTTTCTCACCAATAATATCAATAGCATTAGCAACACTAGATATGACTTGTTCTACTGAATATCTTTCTTTTTTGATTTTACAAAAAAACCTAATTTTTTCATCACTTTTCTCATTTTCAACATTCTCATCAATTGTACCATGAGTTGACATTGAAATCCTAATTTCTTTCTATAAAAAAACATTTTATATATTTTATTTCCATAATTTCTAATTTGTCTCGAAAGAAACTTTACCATGAAGGTTATCTAGCACATCTGTTTTAATTTAAAAAAAAACATTTTCACCTTCATCCATAGGAGTTTCATTTTCATTCACACAAGGGGTTTCATTTTCATTTTCAAATGTAAAAGTGATTTCATTATCATTTTCATTAATATGAGGGATTTCATTCTCATTTACATTCTCATAAGATATAATTTCATCATTTTCTTATTTTTGCATTGTTTCAACCCTAATATTATTGATCTCATCAATGGTGTATCCAGCTTCATCTAAACAAGCAATATCAATATTATGAGAAATTGGGTTTGAACACATACCTAGATAGATTGTTTGAATAGTTACATTTTCCATATCTTTGGGAGGTGGATTTGTAGACAAACCTGAAGTTTTTTGCATATTATTCAAAGTTGAAGTTGAAGGCACAGTTGGGTTTGTCTCTATAGTTGCATTTTCTTCTATATTCACCATCTCCACATTTGCATCATCTACATTCATTTCATCATTCCTGGCTTCCTCTTCAAAATTCTTGGAACTAGATGTCTCCAAATATTTCATTTGATGATTCATTTCTCTCCTTTCCCTTTGTGTTTTTGCCTCCTTATCTTTATTTGCTTGAACTTCTTCGGGTGTCATTAACTTTTTACATCATTTTTTTTGTCTTTGCTTATCACCCATGGTTACCAAACCCTCTTTGATGACAAAAACAATAACTCAAAAAAATTATTTCCAAATTTCCACCTCCTTCAAATATTCAAATTAAACTAAGTACTATGAAGATCATTTTTTCTATAAACTCTGAAGTACAAAAACATCATGAGTACATCCAAAAATTCACTTTTTCCAAATCTTCTTGTAAAAAGTTCTTGCACTTGATTCCACTTCAGAAAATTCAACCTACACTTTGTCTCTTCCAACGATTTGAATAGAATATGCCCTATACAAGACAAATTTGCAATAAAAAATACATAAAATGACACTTTCAGACCGTACTGCAGAAAAGGAATGTTGCAGGAAAATCGTGTTTTACCAGAATTTTCAAAATCAGTGAAAAACAGATATATTAGAAACGCATACGTGTTTTGAAATGCGTACACATTATTTTAAACAACGCATACACGTTTAATAATGTGTACGTCTTCTGTTTTCCCAGCGGGTCAATAGGAAACGTGTATGCGTTACAAAATGTGTACTCGTTTCATTTAAATAACGTGCACGTGTTTCTGTAATGCATACACATTATTTAAAAATTGAATTTTCACACCACTTCCAAGCTTGATTTTAGGCTTGGAAAAGGCTTGGAAATCCAAGCCTTAGCCTTTGACTTGCAACTCAAAAACTAAGGCAGATTGAAGAAGAATGTCCAAATTTGACAACATAGTTGATGGACTTTTTTTCTGAATGAATCTATAAAATTAAAACCCATTAGAGAAAACAATGTCTAATTTCTAAATATATAACTTTTATTAAGATTGGATTATGTTTGCTATTTTTTGATTAATTTCTAAGCAAACTAGTCCTTAAACTTGAAATATTAGGGTATTTTGGTTTTTTAATAACTTTTATATTGATTAAGTTTCTTGTAAAAAATATTATATGGCATCAAAATTCAGATAATTCTCTACAAAATGAAAAAAAAAAGAGTCAAAAAATGTTTTTTTTATGTCCAATTATGTTGTCCGTACACGTTGATTTTAAAAAACCTCAATTAAGGCCAATAAAAAATTGATAAAAAAAAAATATTCAACCAAAAATTACAAAAAAAAATCCACATCAAACTTCATGTTGTTAGCTCTCATTTCCCAAAAGTAATTAACAAAATAATTTTATTTGGGTCAAAAAGTGTTGTCCGTACACCTGATTGGTATGGTAAAAAAAAGGGACTTTTAAAAAGTGGTTTTTATAGATCCCTATCAAAATTTAATTTCTATAATCTAGGTATTTTAATAATTTACATATTTGGAAACTTGATTCAAAATTCTAGATTTCATATTATTGAATTTTTTTAATATTCATTGTGTAAGTGCCTCAAATTTTTAGTCCAAATGTGACAAATTTTGAAAAACAGCAAAAACATTTCCACTTTTTGAGCTTTTTGTGTACCCAACTTCTTGCATCAGCCCAGCAGTAGAATAATCTTCTTTTTGGAAGGCCTCATGAACCTTCTATCTTGATCTCTCGAATGGGGGATTAATTTAGTGGATCACATTCTGAGATTATACTACTCCTAATCACAATACTATTTGTATTATCAAATTCACAGAGTTCAATTGAACTTGTGTACACTAATTGAGTAGTGTTCATATGTTCACTCATGCCGTATTTTGTATCTCACATCTTGCTCCACATTTTATGAATATTTTTTGATTCCAATAGACACCAATCCATCATCGATAGATTTTAGAACTTCTACATGCTTCAAGAGTTCATCATCATGTTCCTATCATCAAGGGACATATTTTTAGAAGTTACCAAATCCTTCTAATTCTCTTTTTAGATGATTTTTTCCCATTAGTTTTTCTCCTTTTCTCCACTTTATGAGAATGCATTGTATATGGGTACCTAACATGGCCTATAGTCAAGACCCATTTCTATCTATTTTCACTTTTGTGGTCTCCCCAAGTATAACATAAGGGAGGTGTTAGTGTGAATAATTTAATCTATTCACTATGCTTAAGTGTACCTAGGTTGATGAGGTTAGACATCATCTTGTCTAACTAAATATACAACCTTTAAGCCTCTAGAGGTTACCAAGTTATTTGATTAGCCTCATGCACATGCCTTTTGAGGTTGGAATAGTTTTTCTCTCACCTCAAAGTTCACTCAACACTTGGCACACAAGGTCGATGACTTGGTCATAGAGGTTGTTGGTTTGCACACTCCATGTGTTCCTAAGGTTGACACCTATAGGACACTTGTCTACTCATTTGTGCCACATCATGAGGCACTTGTCAATTCACCTCATAGGTGGATTTCCTCATCCTTTCCTATATAAGTAAGGCTTTGTACTCATTGTAATTTGGGTCATCTAAATACAATCATATGCATTATTCATTTTTGCTTGCTATTTCATCTCTTAGATATCCTAAATTATAACAACATCTTGGTTGGAGTATTATGAGGTTTCTCAACAAGGTCATACTCCATGACCATAGGTTGATGAAGATATGGATGAGAAAATGGAATTGAGGTTTCCATTTTCTTTATTTTTTTATTAATTTGAGTGTTATGTGTGTGAGCAATTGTATGATAATTTGGTTATTGTGACACATTTTGGTGTTCATGATTATTTTAAGTGAGTTTTTTTGAAAATTTTAAATTATGAACAAGAGGTTTAGATTTGTTTGAATGAGGTATTATAATGAGAGAGGGCATAGTGTCTAACTTAAGGACATGATAATGAGGATAGATGATCAATTATGATCTTACAATTTCAACTAAGTTGAATATTTGATGATAATCCTCTATCAATGGGGTATCAATGGTCGCATTCTCTTTTACCAAGATATCCTCACAAGTACAAAAAATATCGGGAGATGGAGAAAAATGAGTATCAATAATTGCATCCTCTGACACAAGGATATCCTCACTAGTAGGAGAGATATTGGGAAAGGGACAAACATGATTATGAATGATTGCATCCTGTTATGCCAAGATATCCTCACACATATGAGAGATATTGGGAGAGGTATAATCATGAGTATCAATGTTTGCATCCTCTTGTGCCAAGATATCCTCACAACTAGGAGAGATATTGGGAGAGGAACAATCATGAGTTTCATGATTCCTTGAAGAATGAAGATTAGGTAAAGTCATGTTAATAAATGTATCTATGCTTTTATTCTTTTGCACCAAGATATTCTCATGGGTAGGAAAAATATTGGTTATCTAAAGGCTAGCATATATCCCATATGATGGGTCATACACTGAATTAGTTGAATTAGGGACAAACTAGCAATACACATCAAAATATTGATGATTTAGGACCAAATGTCAAAAACAAGAACTAGATATGAATATAGATCATAGATAGGGTTTTCACAAAAAAAAATATGTAAAAATGATTGGATATGAGTGTAGGAACCCTACACTACAGTTGTATGATTTTACTAATTTAAAATTTTGAAAACCAACTACATTGTCTAAAGATCTGAGGTTGCACAGGTTTAGGTTTGAAAGCAAACAAATTTTTAGGCATGCATGAAAACCTAAATTTTCTATGTAATGCACACACATGCATAAAATTTTATGTTTTTAAAGCATTGCAATATGTTTAAATAAAAAATCCTAGAATTTGAAATGTTGTAACTAATCGAATTTATTTTGAAAATGTTGAAAGATAACACCATTCAAGCTTTTGAAATTGAAAACACTATGAAAATATTTATGTTTTTAATATTTTTCTCTAAAATCTACATGCACTTTAATAAATAATAATAACCTAAGATTGTAGTTAGATTTTACTATGAAAGAATTAGATCTAAGCCCTAAACAAGGAAAAATATATATAAAATTATGCAATTAAACCTAAAATATTTGTAATTTTGATCTAAATTGGACAAAGAGAGAAAACTATTAATTTTGAAAATGGAACAAATGCAAATCAATAACAAGATCCTCAAATACCCTAGGTTTTTAATCATTTTTCAGATTTTTTTTTTTGAAATTGCAAGTGTAGTATTTTCCGAGTTCACCAAAATGTGAAGTAGGAAAAGTGATCATAGATCCAACTAGATTAATGAGTATTAACTTCTTTTCAATTTCCCTCTACGTTCAAACATAAACCAACTAGGATTTGATGATTGGTTAGCTTCCAAAAGGGAGATCCAATATTCTAAGGTTTGGTTCTTTTGTGTTGCAAGAAGGAGAATCTTGATGTGTATTTTAACAAGCCTATTTAATGTAAACCCTAGATCTAAAAATGTAATTTATTGCATAGAAAATAGAAACTATCAAAACAATTTCAAATCTATGAAGGGGATGCAAACAAGAGCTTGCTATTAAAATTTGGGCTTGAATTGGAGGGACAAGGTAGTGGCACCCTGTTAAAAAACATGAAGATTTAATATGGATGTGGGTCCCACTAGTAATGCCAAAATATGGATGATAAAAATGTGAATCACAAAATACAATCAATAGACAAAATCAGACTTTCACAATCACACAATGAATGTCAAGATCCTAGCTTAGAATATAGGATTTAGATAACAAGGAAAGTCATCATAGCTAAGATCTTGATTTTCTCCATTGTTGGTTGCTCTTCAAAGTAACAAACCATGAAAGAACACTAATGATATGATGCTATGATAATAATATATTATGAAATATAAATGATATCTATGCTTGATAAAGATAATGATAAAATTATTGATAATGCTTGATAATTCTTGAATGCTTGAGAGATAAAATTGCTATAGTGATTTTGATAACAAGTGTGTTAGATACCAAGAGTGTTAGGGAGATTTTTTATCATAAAAGTGTAGGGATATTTTGATCATAAAAGAGCTAGTGGGATTGAATGAAGTGAAAGCCTCTTATTTATATGTTTCACTTAACATTTGATCATTTGTGGAGATTGATTTGCAAGATCAATGGATATAAAAGTTCAAGACAAGGTAAGATCCATTATTTGAATTTTGATGAAAGAGGGAAAGTTAGAAGAGTTAAATAAATAAATATTTAATTTATATTAGAAGAAAGTATGCAATTTAAATAAATTATTTTGTATTTATTTATAGAGGAGTGTTAGCTAATTAAATAATTTTATTAAATTATTTAATTATAGAGGAAATGATTTAAAGTTAATAAATTCTTTTTAATTTATTTAATAGAGAAGTGTTAGCTCATTAAATAATTTTTAAAAATATACAATCATAGAGGACCAAAGATAAAATAAATTTTAATTTTAATCAATGTTGGAGGGATAAAGATAAATGATGAATTAATTAAATAATTAAAAACTATTTAATTAATATAAATATGATAAAAAGATTAAGATAATTAAATAAATAAAAATAATTTAATTATTATGGATTGAAAGAACAAGGAGACAAAGATATTTGACAAGCACAATTAATCAATAAAATACATAATGTCAATCTATATTGATAGACAGTTATGGGTCTCCTTATAAAGGATAAATATCCAAGTGCTAGGCAAAATATTAGGAAAATATCAGTAGGGAAAAATATCAGGAAAATATCAATCTACACAATAAATTCCTAAGTAGGCTTAAGTCAGCCTTTGTGTAGCATGCCATTAATGAATACATTAACACCACCCTTAAGAATAACTTAGGTGGGCATGGATAAAATGGGTCCTTCCTACTAGCTTGGTGATGTACCAATACACAATGCAATCTCTCTCTAAAATAGAGTAAGATAGAAAATCAAGTGGGAAAAAAACTATCCTCCAAAGAGAGAGAAGTGGAGAATGTTGATGGTGTTTTCCACATAGCAACAACTCGGACAAAATATGGAAATCTTATCTCTCTTGGAAGTTAAATTTCTATCAGCAAGACTCAAGAGATAACCCCAAGGTCTCTAATGTTAGGTCTTGACAATGCATAAACAACTCAATGTTAATGTGAAAATGTTTGTAATCACAAAGGGCCTTACGAACCAATGTTGAATCTTCAAACTTATCAGATCTTCCAATAAGGGTATACTTCAAGACTTAAATCTAACACATATGGTAAAGAAATAGAAAAAGATGAGGGTTTAAGAAAAATCCCTAAGATTTAAACTACTCCTAAGATCAACAATGCAAATGATGAAATACTTGAAATGGACCAATCCCCTAAAACTAATTCCTGCTCAACCCAGATGAACCTACAATCTTACATAAATAGTGCAATCTTCTAAGGCATTAATGATTTTCAGATCATGAATATTCATCCAAAACAACCCTATTGCAATTGAGATGAACAAACATTCATAATTGAACTAAGCACAATGAATATGTCGTCCAGGCTAACTTTGCAAAGGAACTCACAATCAACCAGTTGCAAAAAGTATGGACTACGGATTGCTACAAACACTTCAAGCATCAAACCATAAACACTATTGAATCAGATCTAACTCTAAATCTAAAATATTTTAGTATTTATCAAGCAATATCAAAAGATAGAACAACAAGAACCATGCAAGATAAGTCAACAAGATAAGTCAACACAAGAGAAATCACCAAGAGCACAATGTATTCAATTGTATTGAATCATCGAATGATAGAAACAATTCCAATGTTTTGTAAAAAAAATTGCTTCAAAATAAAACTACCTCCTAACACTAGCCTCTACTCTATTACTTAGCTTGCTTCAAATTCTAATCATCTAGCCCTTACAAATGAGGAAAATTTATATACTTATAGAAATCTCATACTATGTTGGCCCAAATAAGGTTACAAGAGGGTTGGCCACAAAAAAAGTCAGCCAAGAAAGTTCTATAATAAAACAATATTTACATTAAATGCTTGAACTCATCTAGGTTAGCCTGGGTTTTCTAGTGCAGCTCGGTCCAATGAATGTGAAAGATGAAGAAGGAATAATGGGGAAGCAAAATTTTTGATATAGCTCTACATTAAGTGTCCTCCCCCTTGTCTTTATCTCATCCCACTTTATCTTGCACCATCAAGAAAATCCTTTCCAAGTCAGCCAAAGGTGGAATAATTAACATTTTAAACTTTCTCTCAATAGATTTAATATCTTCCCTTGCTTGCTTGATAATTTTATCCCATTCCACCTTCAAGGATTGGTTTTTTTCCATGACCACAATTTATGTGGTTGCATCATAAAAGTGGTGAGCCATGATTGGTCCATCATTCATTGGGGCATAAATTTCATGCCACCACTTTCTTAATTGCTCTAGGATGAGATTCCTTGGTGCAAACTTCTTTTTTCCAGTCATGACTTCAAAAAATGAAATGCACTTGTTATATATATATAGATATAGATATATATATCTGTTAGGGTTCCCTCCATTTGTTTTCCTTGCTTGTGGATCTTCTTCAACACCCTTTGTCTGATCTGCAAGGTCTCATACCATTCCCAAGGTTATGTAACCTTTGAAGAGGGAAGGATTCCATCACTCACCAGTTTCTCTTCAGTGTACTCCATAATGACCTTGGTTTTCTATAGCAGGAGATCAACATCTTCATTGTCTTGGGCTAGCACATTCTTCAACCATTCCATTGACCTACATTCATCTACACCAATTGACAATATTTCTTTGATTACATCATCTCCTCTAGTTCCCACTCCATGCAACCAATCAAGTGTGACATGTGTGGAGGTCTTCATTCTTTCCAATTCATTGATTTTTTTTTGGATAAGAGACTTCCTACAGATGAAGAAGAGCTAACTTGACTGATAGTTTGCAAAGGCTTCATAAGATCTTGCAAATACTTTTTCAACCTTTCATTTTCCTTCTTTAATTCTTGTTTAGTTTGCACCTCTTTGTTCAACCTTCCTAAGATTGCAGCACTGGTGTAGACACATAAAATGTACTAATTGACATTGGAAATCTGATCCTAACCACTAACATCACTTCATCCTGAATCATCCTTTGATCTAACCATTAAATCAAATGCATTTATTTGATTAAATTCATTAATATTCCTCTCTTAATTAAACAAATCAATTATCTAATTAAGTCATCCTTTCTCAATAATTAATTTAACCAGTCTAATCTAATTATCTTTATTTAATTAAATAATTAATTTTATTTGATTAAATGTCTAAATTCTATCTGTTAAATTAAATAAATTAAAACCTTATTTAATTTAATCTAACATCATCTCTTTTAATTAAATAAATCAAAAGTCTTTATTTAATTAAT
This sequence comes from Sequoia sempervirens, assembly GCA_007258455.2. NCBI lineage: Eukaryota > Viridiplantae > Streptophyta > Pinopsida > Cupressales > Cupressaceae > Sequoia > Sequoia sempervirens. The sequence goes on from VDFB02193867.1 coordinate 89,085,210, forward strand.
CTTTTGTCATATTCTTCTCATAGTTGATTTAAATAAATCCACAAATTTAAGTCAAATAGGTCACATCATTTAATCCCTTTATTAAATTAATTAAGCTTGATTAATTTAAATCTCTTATCATGTCCCATCCTCCATCTTTTACCACTTGCACATGAAAATATAGTTATTTGATTTATTAAATCTCCATTTTCTTCAACAAAGCATCTTTTAAGGAATATTCCACAAGTTTGAATTCAAAATCCAAGTGGACTTTGTCCTTCCAACAAGGCATTTACTCCACCTACAAAGTATTTTTTCCATTAGCCAAGTGGCATTCAATGCACCTTCTTTCCCTCTTACATGTCATTTCAACAATTTCAAAATTCAAATATAAGCATTTATTGACACACTCTTCAAAACTTTCACATCCTCCATCCATTCACATTTGGACAAGTGGGACTTTGCCATTGGATGAAATTTAGTCCCACATTTCTTTATTTTAGAAATCCCCTCAACTTGGCATTCTATAAATAGAGAGCTCCTCTATTGTATTTGGAAACCACAATTTGAGTAAACTTACTATGCTCAAATATTTAGCAATCCTCATCCATACTTTTGAATTTATAGCTAGTTTATGTAGGTTTTCATCTTGGAACACTCATCACTCTTCATCAAAGTGGATCAACTTTCATCACCAAATCATCATTACATCTTGGAGTTGGGAAAGGGCCAAATTTCACATCAAATTGTCACCAATTCCCTCAAGAGATTTAGAGTTTTCTTTGCTTTAGATTAGGATTTGATATGTTTTAAGTTTTATTGTGTTCTTAACTTCATTTCCTTTTTCTTTAGCAACTTAAATGAATTTCTTGAGGAATCTATGTTCTTACTTGCATTCGATCTAATTTGTTGTTTGTTTTTGGATTTAGGTTCGCACATTTGGTGCTAGAAGGAGGGAAATCTCATTTTATAATCATGTTTTTGTCAAAAATTATGCATTTATCTTTGTCTATAGGAAAACTTCGCCACTGGAAGCTCAACATCATTTTTTAGCACCATTGGTTCTCCAACATTGCTATATGGAACCACTGAAACTTTAAACTATGCACTTCTATTTTCCTGCCAAAAATTTTGAATTCCTAACTACGCCGCTGAACCTATTTGACCTGTGGCAATATTTCAAAAACCCAAACTGCACTATTGGCCAAAAGGGTGATGCATTCATGCTCATTGATCTAGTTGTAGAGTGACATTGATTGGAAAGCGACACTATATAGCACCGCTAGGGAAATCAAACTACGATGCCTTCATGGATTGCACTGCTGGAGGGGAGTATGAAGTGAAATTTTATTTGAAGCATGTGCTTTTTTCCAAATTATGGTTCTTTTTTCTATTTTCTACCTTTTTGACCTATATTTTTGTAGAATCTAACTCATTTTTCTTGTAGGTTGGATCAATCAAATATGAAAAGGAAAAGAAGCATGATGGTGTCTTTTCACAAAAAACAAGTGTTTTTAAACACTCTAGTGTTTGTTTAACACTGTTGGAGGATTCATTATTCCTCTTAAGGAAACATTTGTCATCTTTTTATACTTAAGACTTACTAATTTCGTTTTGGGCTTTAAAAGAACCTTTTGAATTCTTGTTACAAAAAAGGGCTTAAAAAGAACATTAGGACTCAAATTTACTAAAGTTTGTTTTGGGATTAAAAATTGAACAAAGTAAATTGTCACACTTACTTTGGTGCTTTAAAATCAAATTCACTTTTTCTTTGAGGATTTAAAATGAACAAGTGTTTGCATTATTTTGCAATTACGTACACAAATTAATATCATCAAAAGATGTATGCACTTCTCTCGTGCCTCACGGTGATCTTGAGAATCAAAAGGATTTTGGTGACATTAAGTTGTGTAAATAATTTCCTATACACACTTCAATTTGGGTTTAAAATTGAACAAATTATGTGAGTGTGAGTAAATCTATTGCATGTGTTCTCCCTTTGTTTCTAAATGAATTTTAATCAAACTATGAATACATTTACTCACTATTGTTTATCTTAGAGGGCCTGCCTTGGGGAAAAAGTACTCACCCAAGAGAACGACTCAACTGGTAACACTCTGAACCCAAGAGTATTTCTAGCTAGGATATAAATGTGGGTATTGGAATAAACACCAATATCATGTGGTTGAATTCAATGAGAAGGGCAGCAATGGTCTCTTGCCACACTGGGTCAACTCCTACAAACATAAAGTCTAAATTACAACCCTTGTTTTAGAATTTCCAAAATCCTTGATCTATTTTTTGGTGCAAGAACGGTCGTTCTGAAGCCGCCCCATAGTTTTACGATCTTTTAGTAGAAATGGAAAGCATTCCATGGGAGTTTCATGGGTGTTGATGCTTGGATTCCCCATATAAGTGAGTGTCATGGAGAGGATCTAGTGGGGTCAAGCATCTAACCATTCACTAAAGATAAGCATAGCTAGAATTGTCCAAGTGGGGACTCAACAAATATTGTCTTTCATAACCATAATATTGTACTTGCTCTTGGCTACAAAACACTTTTCTTATTCGAAAACAAACACTTAACATCATCATAAAAATTTCAAACCCTTTAGGAGGTGAATATAATTGACAAAATTCATGTGTTATTGCTTGCCCTTGGGATTTCATCCTTAGAGGTTTCTAAATACTTGGATCTACATCTCAATTTTCCTACTAAAGATAAACAATAGGTAACCCTTGCCTTGAACTCATCAAATTTTCACATAACATACTTTGTGGGATTCAAAGAAATTAAGACATTGGAAATATAGTTTGGAAACCTAATCAAATGAGTGTTTGGGGTGAAAACAAAGTCACTAAGAAAAGATAACAAAATTGGCTCTCACATGTGTTGAAACCTCATGATTTCCAAGAAATTAAAAATCCCAAAACGAAAGTCCTTGATTCAAAGTTCAAAATTTAGGAGCCACACTCGAAAGGTCATCAAGAAATACAATAGGAAGTCCAATCAAAAGTAACATATCAAAATAAGCAAAAAAAACACAAGGTTCTACAAAATCATTCCTTTGAACAATCTGGAAATGTATGCTCAATTTAAACCACTTCTTAGTTATAGAGGTCCTTAGAAGTATCGAATGTTCTTCAATACCAAGGTCCAGTAAACAAAGCATCTTCTTAGGTACATCCTAGGATCAAAATCCAACCCTCATCTATCTTTGAACATCAAAACCAAAATCACATCATCATCAATTCTTTGAAAATCTTGGAAAAATCTTTCATGTTAAACTTTGGGCAAAACATTTGAAATCAATCCAAAAATCACCTTGTTTGATTGAATGTGTGTAGATGCATCCTTCTCCACATATTTGATCAAATTATCAAAATTTTTGAACAAATTCATCCCTTGATAAACATCCAACATCTTGGGATTTAAGAGTTCATTATCAAAATCATCTTGTTTGGATAGGAGTGTTTAGATGAATCCTTATTCTCACACCTAGACAAATTAGCATCTTGTGAATGATTTAACTCTAGGACAACATCCAACCTCTTAGAGTTCATGAATTTACCAAAATTTGAATCCAAAAAAAATCAATCCTAAATCAAGTCCTAAAGTTTAACACACCCTTCAAGATTTTCTCCATAGTTCCAATCATCCATCAAACATCCATAAAACATCCATATCGTTATCATCCTTTGATCTTGGAATCATCCTAAATTTTCTCTTGTGAGCCTAAAGTTAGATCAATCCAAAGAATTAGAGATTCATCTCCTATTTTCTTCAAAATTGATCCCTATTTTATGGTGCAGACTAGATCTCAACACAAGAACATGGAAGCCAACAAATAAACACCCGCTTCAAGTGACCTAAGCCAAAAAAACTCTGAAATGAATCTCATTGAATCAAGCAATCCTTTGACTAACTTGCTCTCATCATCACAAAATCCACAAGAGAAAAGCCAAGAAGAGGATCTTACCTTTGGGATGTCACATGAGGAAATCACCAAAGTGATCCAAAATCCAGAGAACCAGAAGATCATCAATATCATGACAAGACTTAATCCTTCACTATACATGCTCGAACTAGCAAAACAAGGGTCCAACCTACCTTTTGATTTTGACATGAGCTCTATAGTGGAACCATCTTGAGAGGTCATTCCTCCAATTTCATCCATGCTCCCCATCTCATCTACACCCCCATCCCAAAGCATCACTCAAAACATCCCGCAAATCACAACATCTTTTGTTCCAACACAACCTAATGTTAATAAGGGAAGTGCATTTCTTAATGCCATTCAAACACACCCCCTTTTCAAAAATCAAGACTTGGATGCAAACACCATTTTGGAACAAAACATACACCAAAATCCATTACATAAGTATACCCCTCTCACTTTCCATGATCCTAATGATCCATCATCATCATCATTTAGCACAACACTACAAACCTCTCTCCCCATAACTTCACAAGGAGAGGGTGACATATTCAGACCAGGGCGCATTTTTGACACTATGCTATTTCCTCAAGAGATAACATCTCTCATGTTTGCACCACTTTCCCCAAAAGCACCTCTCACCACCACCATAGGTACCATTCCAAATCCACCACCAACTCCACCACAACCAAGCTCCAATATATCAAGCCAACATAGTATGGCATTGCAAGCCGCTCAACAAGCTGCTTATCGAAATGCATTCCTACAAGTACAAAAGAAAAAAGTCATGCAACTAGCTACTCAACAAGCCACTCAAGCTACTCAAGTAGCCTAAGTTGCGTTACAAGCACAAAAGGTTTCTCAAGCCCAAATATTATTACAAAAACAAGTAGCACAAGCACAAGCTCAAGCTCAAGCTCTAGCTTAGGCACATGCTCAAATTCAAGCACAACAAGCACATACACAAGTGCAATATCTTGCACAAAAACAAGTAGCACAACTACAAGCATATCAACAAGTGATAAAACCATACCAAGAGAAACAAGAAGTAGCCCAATTAGCATCCCAACAACAAGCACAACAACAGGCTCAACAACAAGAAATCTTGGCACAACAACAACAAGACCAACAACAAGCGGTGTTCATACAGCAGCAATTACAAGCATACATGGCTCAGCAGAATGTGCAGATACCATCAAACAACACACCAAACAACCCACTCATCCAACCGACAATCGGACCACCTCAGAACACTTTCATCCCACCCCTTGATCCATAAAATGATGTGACAACACAAATCAGGTTGCACTCCCAACAAGTGCTTGACCTCCAATCAGGGAAAACCACAAAAAAATCTAGCAACTTGTGTCCTTATCCATTTGATAGGAGCCTTGTGATGAAACCATTCCCCAAGGGATTTGATATCCCAAAGTTTGATACGTATTGTGGGACAAGAAATACTGAAGATCACATCAGGGAATTCTAGGTTCATTGCATGGAAGTCACGTATGATGATACTTATTTGATGTGGCTATTCCCTAGGAGTTTGGTTGGCCACGCCATGGAATGGTTCTCTCGCCTACCTACTAGCATAAAGACATTCCAAGAAATCATAGACGCATTCATCAAAAATTACACATGCAATATCAACATGGATGTTAGTCTAGAAGAACTCTCAGCTTTGAAACAAGGTAAGAATGAATCATTTGCTTCATTCCTACAACAATGGTGATCCAAGGCCAATTGGAGCAAATCGGTCATGCCCGAGGAACAAAAAGTGTGCACAATCATATCTAACCTTGAAGGCCTCTTGGATTTTCATCTCAAAGTACAAGGGATCACAACATATGACCAGTTGATTTTCAAGGCCCTTAGCATCAAACGAGCTCTTATGACACAAACTAGAGGATCAACTGCATATCCTGAACAACAGAATAATCACCTATCCACAAGTTATAATGAAAAACCTCGTACATGGGAAAGGAACAAAAATGTCACAAATGATGGTTTGGTTGATGCCAAGGTCATAATAAGCACTCCAAGGAAAAACACTAAAACTACCAACAACTACAAAAAAATGATCATAACAACACTCAAACCAGTGCGATATCACAACACCAACCAACCAACAACCAAGTGATCAATGATGTCAATGATTAAAGGGGACTACCTCAGCGAAACAAGAAATTTACCAAGAAAAATTACACCACTCTTGGGGAACCACTCAAAGTCATCATGAAGAAACTGATAAATGAAAACCTCATCACGATTCCCACCTATGAAAACTACCAAGAACCAGATGTTAAACCTCCTCGGTACAGTGAAAATCAGCTCTGTGACATTCAAAAAATCAAAGGGAACACTACAAATAGTTGCATGAGGTTAAAGAACCTAGTCCAAGACCTCATTGGTCAAAGAATTATAAATGTGGAATAGACAACAGGGAATCAAAATCTCAAAATATACAAGAATTTGATGTCGAACAATAACAATAAAGGTAACAATAAAACTAATAAGGGGAATGCACCTACGAAAACATAAATCATGTGTATGAAACTGTTTTTGCTTCCCTAGATGAATATTATGCAGTAATCACTATCAAAGGAGCCTATACTAATTCTGGAGTCACCAAAGAGGCAAAAAAATTACTATCGCAGGATCATCCCATCCAAACAGAAATTGCATGTCAAACTCAAGATCTGTTCCCAATGGTTACAATGTCCTTGATCAGCTAAATAGAACCCCAACACAAATATCCATCCTGGAGTTACTAAAAATATCATATGTCCATAAGAAAATCCTTGAGGAAGCATTGGCTTCGTCCACCATCAACGCAGATCTTGATGTGGAACAATTCCAAGCTATGGTCAAAAATATCATTACCCTAAATCTCGTACATTCTCTGACAAGGAATTTCCCACTCAACCATCTCATAACCATGCACTCCACTTAGAGGCCCTAGTGCGGAAAAGTAAAGTCAAGTGAGTCTTGGTGGATGGAGGTGCAGCCTTGAATATTTTTTCCCTCAAGTTCATTAAGCAGTTAAAAATATCAAAGGATTCCATTGACAAGGGAAAGGGTATTACCATCAGAGCATATGATGATCAAGAAAGAGTGTCCCAAGGCACAATCAGAATCCCTATTCAAGTACGACCAACTATCATGGAAACTACCTATCAAGTCTTGGACCTCGACCTTCCTTATAACATTCTCCCAGGACATCCATGGATTCATGCAATGCAAGCAGTAGCATCAAATTTCCATCAATGTGTCAAATTCACATATGAAGGATAAGAGGTCACCATCTATGGAGATCCTGAACCATTTTCCTACTATAAGAACCTTGAGACAAAATACTACAAAATCCCTCAAGTGCCTAAAAATGATGAAGGCTTGTCAACACCATACATTGATCCAACCACTCTCGCATCCACTTATGCGATAGAGACAACTGCCACTCCTACCATTCCCACCATCTCTGATATCAAACTTATCATCTAGGATAATGGTTGTGGAAACTACACGATTCCCAAAAATGATTTTGTGGTAGGAGAGTTACCACAATATCCTAGATCATGAGGATGTCCACAATCAAAAGAAGCTTCCACATCTCAAACATCTCCTGAAGACTATCCCAACTTCAAAAGTTGGGGAGATATCAGCCAAGAATTCTTAGAGGAGGACCCATCTCATCTCCTATACCAAGATAATGGACCAGCAACCAATCTACCAATGGATGATAGAAGCAAAGGTTTGCAAATGATGCTCACAATGGGCTATGATAGAAACCAGAGACTTGGACAAAATGACAACGGGCTTATAATACCTATCATTCTAGAGACACAAATGAGAAATATTGGCCTCGAATGTACCCCTCCAAGTATAACCATATGTGGATGAGGTACCTCAGTTAAAGGAGTCAAGACTCCCCGTGAACCAACAACTAAACTTTGCTTACCTGTATCCACTAGCTGCATCATAGATAATTTCATTTTTGATATAACTAACATCTGTAGTAGTATTGATGATGAGGATCCCATATCCAACCTACCCATGCTCTTTTAGGATACAACCCTTCTCATGATCAACACCTTATCCTTTGAATCAGATTATCAAAATCATGAAATCCATCTAGTTTACCCCTAACTCATTGATTATGACCAACAAGGACCACCAATTCTTGACACAATAAAAAACGATGAGGTGCTCTCAAAATTCATGCGACTATGGGATAACATTCCATGTGGGGATCACAAATCAAGGTTCATTTTTGAGCTAGATACACAGGCCTATTATGGGGAACCAATTGAATCCCTCAGTCGCAAAAGTGAAAAATTAAGAATAATATATAAGTCCTTGAGTGAAAACCACACTGTGACACTCTCTGACACGAAAAAATTAAAAAGAAAGGACACATCCAATGGTGAAACCCTCTGAAAGGAAATAAAAAAGAGCAATGGAAAGCACTAATAAAGAGAAATTGTTTGAAGGAAAGATATTACCAAATAAATTGAAGTAGCCAAACCAAGCACCACCAAAGCAAGAGAGACACAAGAATTTGTTAAGGGGAAAAAACAAGAAAAAACCCCAATATTATGAATGGAGGAAAAATTCCTAAATAATAATACAAAGAGAGAGAGCTTCAGCCTTAGCTTGCTTGCATGAGTCTTAAAGAATGAGAGGAGAGGCACCTCAATAAGTAGAGGTGAGAAGGAGTTAGAATGTAACTCCCAATTCAATGAATGCCACCATTCATCTATGTGTGTGCAAAGTGTCACCTCTTAAGGAGGTGGTTACAAATATTCCTTAATAAAGGAATTAAAAAATAAGTCATCCTCACACATGTGTGAGATGACAAAAAGACAAAAGACTTGTAGGGATTCCTTTGGAATATTCCTACAAGTTAATAAATAATTACAATTAAAGAATAACCTTTACCAAGTAAAGATTAATCTTCTAACATCCCCCCTTAAGCTTTACTTGGGGAGGTTACATCAAACCCTTCAATGGGTTGTAATCCAAGATTTTTACAATGGAAGAGAAATTTATCTTTACAAAGAGCTTTGGTGAGAATATCTGCAACTTGATCTTCACCTTTACAATACAAAAGAGAAATTTGCTTGTCTTCAATTTGCTCTCTAATGAAATGATGTTGAAGAGAAATGTGCTTGGTCCTTGCATGAAAAATTGGATTCTTTGCCAAAGCAATAGCACTTTGATTATCACAATATAAAGGAGTAGGATCCTTTGGAGGTAGACCCAAGTCTTCAAGTAATCTTCTTAACCATAATGCTTCTTTAGATGCATTTGTACAACCTTTATATTCAGCTTCTGTAGAACAAAGAGAAGTAGATTGTTGTTTCTTACTATTCCATGAGATTGCACCTGATCCAACAAAGAAACAATAACCACAAGTGGATCTCCCATCATTGGGATCACCTCCTAAATCTAAATCAGTATAACCTTTTATAGAAAAATCACAATTTGAATCATAAAAGAGACCAAGATTAAGAGTGCCTTTAACATATCTTAAAATTCTTTTTGCAACTTTAAAATGAGTTTGTTGTGGTTTAGACATAAATCTAGAAACCAATCCAACACTTTAGGTGTTTTCCAATTTTGCATAAAAATAATAATGTAATAGGCCCAAATCACTCATTTGAAATTGTTGATTGAGTTGAGACTTAACATCACTAAGCAAAATGTTAGAACTAGAAGTGACAATTAAATCATCAACATATAAAATAATAATCACAATATCATTTTCACTATGCTTAATATATAAATTTGGATCATTTTTACTTTTAATGAAACCATGAGATAGAAAGAAAGGATAACCCAAATTATAAAATGTCAATATATCTAGACATTGCAATAATAGTTCTAGGTTTCCTCTCACTACATCATTTGTTGTATTGTAAAGGGAAATTGTATCAAGATTAATAATAAAGGACTTTGAAAATTAGTCCTAAAGATGGTTTTATAAAAAAACCATAGTGCCTTAGTTAAAAAAATAATAATATCAATAGTCCTAATAATGGTATAAAAACCATATTGCCTTCAATAAAATAATGAAACATAAGAGTTTCAAGAACTTGATCCCCATCAATTAAGAAAATAGATCTAAGTTCATCATAAATAAGTAAGTGCATACCATCAAAGTGGATGGAAATATTTTCCATGGGTCCCAAAACTCCAATGAGACTTGATAAAATATAAGATTCATTATAGATAGGGCTCCCTATGCAACATTACTGCAAATGCGTCTAGCGCATAAAATAAATATATAAAGGCTCCATTGAGACTTGATAAAGTGATTAATTTGTAAAACATATATAGATGGAATAAATCCATCAAGAAGGCAAATACTCCAATGAGCTTTTAATTTGCAAAAATATAGATGAAATAAATCCATCAAAAATCCAAATTTACCAATAAGGCATAATATCATATTAATGAGACACAATAAAATATCAAATTCCCTTTATCAAAACAACATAATTGTAGTTGAGAAGGAAACACTAGGTTTGTTTTAAATATTACAATAGATCAAGACTTAGGTAGAGAGAATGATAATTTCTCAAGCCACAAATCAATCCACCTTAAGTTATAAATAATAATGATAATAATATTAAAAAAAATTGTGATGGAATAATGGGAAATGCATACTATGAAGAGAATAATTATTAAGTATAAATAAGTCATTTAAGACGATATTCATGCATTCATGACTACATGAATATCCCCTTTTCATATTCCAAATATAATTGAGTAAAACAAGTACACTATTATTGGGTTGATCAAGTCCAATAATAAAGTACTTGTGAAGTTATTTAAAAAACAAACTTTTTATGTGAAGTAACATGTTGAGATGCACCTGAATCATTAACCCATTCAAAAGGTTTAGAAACATTAAAACTACATGTAAAAGCACGTCTAGATTGATTACCATTGTTATGAAACTGTTGATTATTTTGATTCATAGGCTTTTTCTCATTTTTCTTTTTAAAACAAGTATTTTTCCAATGACCATCCTTATTGCAATAAGTGCAATGTGGTCTCTTAGAAGAGTTAAACTTTCTAGGATCATTGCCATTATTATAATGAGGTTTGGAATTATAATGTTGTTGTTTAGATTGAGGTTTAAAATTTTGCTTATGATTAGACAAGAAAGCATGTTCATTAGACTTAAGAGTACCAAACTGAATTAACTTAGCCTCTTCTTGTCTTAATAAATCATGAAAAATATCATAAGTTAATTGAGTAGCTAAAGAAGGAATAGCTAATTGAGCATGAATATTAGTAATGAATTGTTGAAATTGTCTAGGAAGACACTTTTTAAGAATAAGATGAATTAATCTAAGATTATCTAATTTAACTCCTAAACCATCCAATTGACAATTTAAAGCATCAAATTTCAATAAAAATTCATCCATAGATTTAAAATCAGAATACCTCAAATCTTCAAGTTGATCTTGAATTTGAATTTTTCTTGATTCATTTGTACTATCATAAATTGTTTTGAGTTTGTCCCATGCTTCATAGGCAGTTGTACATGTCCCAATGTGAACATAAAGTTCGGGTGACATGGAGATACCTATGAGGCCAAGGGCTTCTTCATTTTTGAGATTCCATTTTTTGATTTCATCTTTGGATGCAGATGAACCTGGTTTAGATTTAGGATCTGTAGCTACATCTAAAAGATGTTTAAACCGAAAAATAAAGCATATATGAGTTTTCCAAGAATGATAGTTAGAAGAATTTAATTTAATTTCAGGAATTAAAGTTGACATGATTGCCAAAAATAAAAAATCACAACTTTATGAGAAAAATAATAAGTATTGTAAATATTTGCTTACAAAAAAAAAATACCACTTTTGATTAAAAACAATCTCCTTTTAGTTAGAGAAAAAATAAATATCTTATATTTGTAAAATAATCAATCTAAAAGGATATATAATTAAATAATATCAATATAAATTGGATTTAAAAATAAATAAAAAATTAATTAATTTAAATATAAAATTAAATTAAGAATATAAATTATGAAAAATTACTAAAGTTATATAATATTAATTTAAAACTAATAAGGCGGGGGCCCTAGCTCGGTTGGCTAATAATTCCATTTCTCGCTCTGGTGTTCTTTCTAGTCTCAACCCAGGAGTGAGGAAGTGTCATGCAGCGCCCCCATAAAAAGTTTACGAGCTTTATCACATTACCTACCCAGTTTAAAAAAAAAAAAAAAATTTAAAACTAATAAATAAAACTACATTAAAGTTTTAAAGTTATAAACTAATAAATATGAAATGAAAGATTTAAAAGATTAAACTTTTTTTAAAACCTTAAAAATAGGAAGATTCTTTAAAAAGAGGAAAAACACATTTTTCATAAAAAGAAACTTTTACCTCCTATGTGGGAGGGAAAGATTTTTCATTTAAAATGAAATCTTTTTTTTAAACAAAAGAGATTTTACCTCTTTTCCCTCTGCTTTTTTTTTGAAAGGAAATAGAAAAGAGGCAAGTAAGAGGTGAAGTGTGAGGAGAAGCAGCAGCAAGGGTTTTGAGAGATGAAGCAGCAGGCCAGAGGGGATATTTAGCAGCTTTTTCGAAGCAGCAGGCCAGAGGGGATATTTAGCAGCTTTTTCAAGGGCCAAGATTACAACAAAAAGCCATGGTTCGAGCAACAGAGGGGCAAGGGCTGCAAAAGTTTTTTTATTTGAATTTATTATTTACTGTATGCATACAAATTTGGGTTTTAGATATTTATTTATTATTTAAAAAAAACTTCTGTAAGAAGGTGTCAAGTTTGAAAAAGAAAGATTTATTTGATTTATTTGAAAAGATCTCTAAACTAGGGTTAGAGCTTAAAAAAAATAATTTTTTTTACAGAAATTCGAACATGCAAAGATGCAAATATGCAGAATATAGAAATTTTTTTTTTTAGAGATTTGCAAAAAGCAGATTAGTCTTTTTTTTTAAAAAATAAAAAAATTGGAACTAAGGTTAGATCCGTAAAAAAGAAAAATTATTTACAGAAATTTGAACATGCAAATTATGACATACAGAAATTAAAAAAAATTTAAAAAAAGACTGAACTATAATCCTTTATTTGAGGGTTTCTAAAAATCTGCAAAAAAAATAAACATGCATACAAATTATAATGGATTTTTTTTTATAGATCTAATATATAGATTTGCAAAAAAAATAGATTAGCTTTTTTTCTAAAAAGAATTTCTGAACTAGAGTTAGAGCCCCTAAAAAAATTTGATTTTTTACAAAAAATTTAATATGCAAAAAATGGATTTTTAATTTTTTATGAAAAAACAAATAAATAAATCATGCATGCAAAATATATTGCACAAATTTGAAATTTCAAAAACTTAGAAATATTTAGATAAGAAATCCTGTACAATGGTTATAAAAATATATCAAACAAAAAATAAGATTAGACTTTTGGCTCTTCTCTTTTTCTCTTTGAGTGCCTCCAATGGTGTGCTGAAAAATCTAGTAAACCTTCAACAATGTAGCTCACAAAGTATTAGTAATACCAAGCTTTGATACCATGAAAGGAAATAAAAAAGAGCAATGGAAAGCACTAATAAAGAGAAATTGTTTGAAAGAAAGATATTACCAAATAAATTGAAGTAGCCAAACCAAGCACCACTAAAGCAAGAGAGACACAAGAATTTGTTAAGGGGAAAAAACAAGAAAAAACCCCAATATTATGAATGGAGGCAAAATTCCTAAATAATAATACAAAGAGAGAGAGCTTCAGCCTTAGCTTGCTTGCATGAGTCTTAAAGAATGAGAGGAGAGGCACCTCAATAAGTAGAGGTGAGAAGGAGTTAGAATGTAACTCCCAATTCAATGAATGCCACCATTCATCTATGTGTGTGCAAAGTGTCACCTCTTAAGGAGGTGGTTACAAATATTCCTTAATAAAGGAATTAAAAAATAAGTCATCCTCACACATGTGTGAGATGACAAAAAGACAAAAGACTTGTAGGGATTCCTTTGGAATATTCCTACAAGTTAATAAAAAAATTACAATTAAAGAATAACCTTTACCAAGTAAAGATTAATCTTCTAACACCCTCTTTGAGGTGCCTATGGATATGGGATTCAATTTCCTTTTAGATATCTTCATTAGGAAAAAATTAGCAGTCCTAGCAAAAAAGTGCAATCTAGTTAATCTAGGAACAGAGGAGACCCCGCACATCACATTCTATGCGGAATCATTACTATCAGAAGAACATGAACTCCTTGTAGCCTTCTTGAGAGAAAGACAAGTTAACTTTGCATGGAGCTATGCAAACATGCTAGGGCTCAATCCAAAAATTGTAGTTCATCACTTAGCAGCATATCCTAAAGCAAAGCCTGTCCAGCAAAAACTCATGAAAATGCACCCGCAAATTGCCTTACTAGTCAAAATTGAACTAAAGAAGTTATTGGATGCAGGATTCATTCGACCAATAGAATATCCAGAATGGGCGTCAAACCTGGTTTCTATCTCAAAACTCGATGGGGGCATCAGAATCTACACAGATTTCAGACACTTGAACAAAGCATGTCCAAAAGATGATTTCTTGTTGCCCAACATTGACATGATCGTAGACATGACAATGAGACACAAAATTCTTTCCTTGATGGACAGTTTCTCGGGATACAACGATATAATGATTGCTAAAGAGGACCAACACAAAACATCCTTCACTTATCCATGGGGGACTTATTGCTGGAATATGATGCCATTCAGCTTGAAGAATGTAGGAGCAACATACCAAAGAGCCATGACATTAATCTTCCATGACATGATCCATAAAACTATTGAAGATTATGTCGATGACATACTAGCTAAATCTAGAAAGAGGAAGGATCACATAGCAACTTTGAGCACTATTTTTGACAGGTTGGAGGAATACAAGGTCAGATTAATTCCAAAGAAGTGTGTCTTCGACGTACAATCAGGAAAGTTGCTAGGACACATAGTGTCAATGAGAGGTATTGAGGTAGATCCAGTGAAATTAAAAGCAACCCTTGAGATGGAGGCACCAGAAACATTAAAACAACTAAGTATCCAAGGTAGGCTTTAGTCCATCTGAAGGTTCATAGCATAATTGGCAGACAAAAAAAAACCATACTCTCACCTACTTCACAAGGGAGTAGCGTACAAGTGGGATAACAAGTGTGAAGAAGCCTTCAATAATATCAAAGAATATCTGCTTACAACACTCATCCTCATGCCACCGATCCCAAGAAAGCCATTAATTCTTTATGTGTCAGCAACAGACACAACCCTTGGAGCTCTCCTAGCCCAATAGGATGAAAACATGATAGAAAGGGCCATTTATTACATTAGCAGAACAATGGTTGGGCATGAGTTAAACTTCTTGTTCATTGAAAAAGCATGTCTAATAGTAGTGTTTGCTTCATGGAAATTTAGATATTACATGCTAGCACACAAAATAATACTCATCGCCAAAATTGATCCCCTCAAGTACTTACTGTCAAAAGCAATGCTTACCAGAAGAATGGATAAATGGGTCATGATATTATTAGAATATGACATTGAATATGTGGAGTGGAAAGCAATTAAAAGTCAAGTCATCGTAGACCAGCTTGCAGAAGCACCAATCTATTTAGAGAATCCTCTCATCTCAGAGTTTTGAGATGAATCCATCTTCAATCTCAACATAGCTGACCATTGGAAACTTTACTTTGATGGCTCATACATGCAACATGGATTAGGATTCAATGTATTCTTTATCACCCCAAAAGGGTACTACATACCAAGGTCTTATAAATTGGAATTCCCCTACACCAACAACATTGTGGAATATGAGGCTTTAACCATAGGTCTTAGAATAGCAATGCAGTGGCACATCATGGCTCTCAAAGTATACAAAGACTCTCAACTGATAATAAACCAAGTGAATGGTGAATATTAGACTAAGGATAATAAGCTCACACCATACAAGAAACTAGTGGAGACTTTCAAGGAATCCTTTATCGAGATAACATTTGAGAAAATTCTGAGAACAAATAATAGAGTTGCAAATACCATGGCAACAATCGGATCCTTACTGGAAATCCCTAGCAATGTCCTAAAACATGAATTCTTGGTAAAGTAGCTTCTCGTGCCCACATTTGAGGTACCAGAGTTAGAATTTTTGTACGAAATCATTGGTCCCGCTAATCCTTGGTACCATGACCTTTATACTTACCTACGAATAGGTGTCTTACCTATTGACTTACCCTCAATCTTGAAAAGAACTTTCATTAAAAATTTCTCTAGGTTTGTCATACTAGGAAATACCTTATACCGTAGAAGCATAGAGGGAACATTATTACACTACCTTAATACTGATGAAGCCTTGACTGCTTTAACTAAGGTGCACAATGACATATGTGGTTCACACTCGAGTGGAATGACCCTCGCAAAGAAATTGTTAGGGATGGGGTATTATTGGCCTGCAATGGAAAGAGAGGCACATGAATACGTCAAAAGGTGCCTACAATGTCAGCAACATGGGGACCTCATCCATCCAGCTCAAGAACTTCATCCCATCATCGCACCATGGCCCTTTTCGTAGTGGGGACTCGATCTCATTGGAAAAATCACTCCCACTTCATCTAATGGACAAAAATTCATCATAACCGCAATTGAGTACTTTAATAAGTGGGTGGAAGCCATACCCATGCAAATATAACTGGGAATCAGATATCAAAGTCCATCCTAAACTATCTCATTTGCTACTATGGTGTCCCACAAGCCATTATCTCAGATAATGGGACACCATTCAAGAATCAGGATGTCTGTGACTTGTGTGAAAAATTAAAAATCCAACATCGCTTCTCCACCCCATACTATCCCCAAGGAAATGGAAAAGTAGAAGCCAAAAATAAAACCATTTTAAAGATCCTCAAGAAAAAAGTTAATGACGTAGGTCATGATTGGCATTCGTAGTTCAATCTTGCCCTCTGGGCCTATCAAACTAGCATTCACACACCCACCGGCGCCACCCCTTTCTCCCTAGTCTACGGATCAGAAGCAGTACTCCCCATTGAGATCGAGCTCCCATCACTGAGAATATCATTGTAAAACCTCATCAAGGATGAAGAGTACCGAGTATCAAGACTGAATGAGTTGGAGCTATTGGATGAGTGGCATATAGACACTTTCGTATATGCATAAAATTGGTCATGTCTAATCCTATCATTTCATTAAATATTTTATTATTTAATTAATCCTCTAAAGTCTTCTACATATGATTAAATTTAATTAATTTAATTATATTGTTCATTCACTTTATTCTTCCACCGTAATTAAAAAAATTCACTTTATTTAATTATTTCATATGTCTACTTGATTAATTAAATAAATACTCTTTATTTATTTTAATTAATTATCACCTTTTTCAATTTAATTAAATCTTTTGATTTAATTAAATTTAAATATTTCTTTTCTCCTATTCATAACATTCTTCTAATTAATTAAATATTTTATTTAATTAATTTCATTCACATGTCATTTCTTAAACAATTTAATTAAATATCTTTATTTAATTAAATTTCCTTCATATCTTTTCAAATCATAATTAAATATTTTATTTAATTAAGAAAAATATCCATGTCACCCCTAAATAAATAAATAAATGAATTTAATAATTCATTATTTATCTTCAAAATATTTCCAAAATCTCACAGAAAGATGATTTTTACAATTCATCTTTATCATCTCATCTTATCTCTTCTTCGAAAAAATGAAACAAAGCATTTTTTCTGTTTTCTTCTATTTTTCTCTCCAATATTATCCATCTACAACCATTTGATCTTCCAGGAATTTTCACAGCCATTGATCACATCAGCTAATCAAAATCTTTCGAAAACTCTATAAATATTTGTGTGAATCCAAGCATTGGTTACACACAACACACGTACATTAGAGCTTACTTGCATTCTAGCATTCTAGCATTGTCATTATCAGTTTTAGCATTCATACCATTTTCATAATCTTCAATTCTAGCAATCATGTTTAGTTTAAGCATAATCATATCTTAGCATAGCATGCATTCATCTTCAATCTCGTTCTCTAGGAAGACCGTTTGTTGAGTCTAGCACACAATCTGAGAGCAAGCTAGAATGAACAAAAACACTAGAGATAGAGGATGATAGGATGGCATCAACGACAGAATACTGAGTTTTCATTTTAGTTATTTTAATTTTTTGTTTTGATTTAATGTTCTATCAGTGTGTTTTGATTTTTTTTTAATCTACATTTATTACGCATAAAAATTGACCACACATTTCTGGCACCCACTGTGGGGCCTTGTCCCATTTTTAACATCCACTTGTACGTTTTCTAACAGGTTTCTACATTCTGGAACTTGGCTTTCTGATGAAAATCCACATTTTAGCACATATGTGGTTTTTTTAGCACATACAAGATTTTTAATAACACTTTTCTAGGTTTTTTGGCACATCTAGGAACAGTTTTGGTGCATATGGGGAACATAACGATGCATCTGGGGAACATAACGATAGATATGGTGAATAGAATGGCGCATACACTTGATCTACTATATTAAAAAAATTGTAAAAGAAAATTTCTTTGCATTTTTCTTTTAACACATTTGAGACTTATTGTAGTGCATTTAAGGATTTATGTAGCTCTTTACTATCTTTTTTAGTGCATTTTCTCTTTGTTTTAGCACATATGAAGGATCTTTTAGTGCTTACAGATTGTAACTAAATAAAGTTTTGAGTCTGACGCCTTCCACAGATAGAGCTTTTTCTAACATAAAAAGAACCAATCTAGGATAGTCACATTTGGTTTTAAAAGGAAGCAACCCTAGGGAACACATGGATTAAAATGAAGCAATCTAGGATAGTCACCACACAATGATTTTTGCAGTTAAAATGAATCCCATGCTTGTTTTGAAACAACATCTTCACATAGATTAAATCATTTTCATTTGGGTTTTAACAAGAACTTTAGTTTCTTTGTCTATGGCAATAGGTTTATGCTCTCCCTTTAACTGGGTGATCAGAATACTAGACTTTCCTTTTCAATTTCATGCAATTTCAATGCTTTACTACATCCTTTAGAGGGCCTACTCTTGTGTGAAAAAGTACTTACCCAAGAGGAATGACCCAAGTGGGCTCAAGCCAAAGCCAGGCTATTCCACCCCACTATAAAATTTAAAGCAAATTTGGGGAAACCCACTTTTGCCGATATTCTGCAAGATAACCATCCCCAAAGCCTTTGTTCTATAGGTTGGGAGGTCTCTTGAGGGAGTTTATTATTGCCGCACCGAATGGAAACCCTTATTAAGAACCCAGATAAGTATCCAATTGTGTTAGTTTCTGAACATCCTAATAATCATAGTGCAAGGGGAGGGAAGAATCTGCCCCCAAGACACTCACCATATAACTGCCAAGGACCATTTGCTTAGGGGATCCGGTATCCACTTCTGTCACTCTAAGTATGCGCCTAGAAAAGATAAAAACACGACCGCCCTTTCGGGGTTACATGGCTGTGTGAGTTGACGTAGTTCTAAGATGTGGGTTGTTGATTATTATGATGACCTTCTTGAGCACTAAGAGTGAGTCTGCCTAAATTTTCTATTTTGTGCAAAAACTTGTGAAAAAATTTCTTGAAAACATTTTTGAACATACACTCGATGTTTAGTATATGGCTTAAAAGAACAACTATTTTTAGAGTGTTTGTTGTGTTTTTATCATGTTAAATCTGATTAAGATCATCCAAGAAAGCACTAAGAATTTGATTGAATCAACCTTTCTACCAAAATCTGAGTTTCTACCATCATTGGACTAGCTACATCCCTGATATCTTCTATGCTTAGAGATTGGAAATCCAACACATTTTTTAGGAAGTCAATTTCCAATAGGATCAAGAAACCTAAGAAACATTTAGGTTACAAAAATACTTTGCAACAAAGAAAATTCCTTTACAAGAGTCGAAACATCTTGCTCTTGCATAGGTACCAAGATTTTGTTAGGGGATTTACTGACGAGTACGTTGTATACCCTTTGTATTCCCGAGCCTATTTCCAAAGAAGAGTTCTATCTCAATGACACAATCAAAATCAGCCTCTTGAGTTCAATTTCATACCACAACCCTCAATTGAATATCCCACTCATCCCAGCCAAATCATTCACTAATCTTGAGAACAAACTAGGCTATTTGATACACTTATCATTTTTTAGACTAGGATCAAATCTCAAAAGGTGCTTCTTTACAAAAAAGTTTCTAATTATTGATTCAACTTCCCCAATAGGATTCTAATATCCTTTCATCTTGGAAGCCACAATCAAGAGTTATAAATGTCATTTGATCATATCATAGGATTTTCATCTTATCAAATCAAGACATCATCATTTGTGCACTTCTCAAACTTGTGATCTAAGTTTGGAAGAACATTTCAAAAGCATATTCCTATTGTCACAAGGTCCCAAAAACACAAAGAAGAAGACGAAAGAAGAAATCCACTTTACAACATGGGTGATAGGGAAGAAAATCCTTTTCATAGGTTTCATATTGGGAATAGTTCAAATGATGAAATAACCAATGAAATGATTCAAGAAGTTGAATGGGATCCACAATTTCACATAATTTTGGACAAGATCTTAGAGCGAAATAAAGAAGGCTACTTTCTTTTATTGGAAAACCAAGGTGCCAAATTTCCCTCTAACTATGATATGGAGAAAATTAAGGAAGATCCTGAAAAGACTGAGACTCGATTAAATGATCTTCGTACTCTTACCCAACAAATAAGAGCACTCCAAAGGAAAATCAAGGAAATACAAAGGGGCACAACTAAGAAGTCCTTTGACAGAAATATGAATGTAACCTCTTCTCCTCCAAAAACATCATCCAAATTCAATATTTTTTAATTTTTGCAAAGGTTAAATGAGAAGCCCAAATCTAAGCCATCAAATAAAATTGACCAATCTTGTCATGTCATGTATTTATCTTCATCCCCCATAATTCAAAATGAACCTCATCATTTTTTCACCCAAGATAACAATTCCATTCAATCACCTTCTTCTATCATATCCTCTGCATCTAATGATTCATTTCAATCTACACATCTCGATCAAAACATTCTTTCCACTCCATCCCATGATACCAAAATTCTACAAAGCCTTCCTATCTTTGATCAAGATCCCATTTTTCAAGAACCATATGATGATCCCCTCCTTTCATTATTCACCCATGATAATCCTCTTCCATCTCAATAACAAAATGTTCTTCCAAGTTCTCTATCCACCTCATTCAATGAATCCATACTCTCTTATGATTCCATCACATCCTAGGAGCAAAAGAATTCTTCCATCCTATCCAAAGATTCCCTTCCATCCGATGATCAAGCTACTCCATCTCCTTCATCTAACAATTCTTTTCCTAGTCAAGATCAAGGTGTCCCATCATCCTCATGTCAAGAGCCTCTCACACCTCTTCAATCCATCCATGAACCCCACACCTATAAATTGGGATCCTCCACCTTTATCCACTCCAGTTTACTTCCAACACCTATCCTTTCATCCATATCATATCTTCCTCAAAATGGACTCGCATCTTGTTTCACAAACAATGCATATCCCATGGGTAAATGAATGTGAAAAATTATTAATTACAAAGGAAAAGCCTTATGCCTTCATGAGCAAGGTATCCTAGAACCCATTTTTTTCCAAGCACATACATATTCTCATGACCTTGGTTATACACCTCATGCTCAACCTAGGTATCCTAGTTCACCAAACTCTCCATCCATCCTAGGTCCTTATCCTATTCCATCAAAAACTCCATCTATCCTAGGTCCTTATCCTAGTTCATCAAACCTTCCATCTATCATTGGTCCTTATCATGCCAACCCTAGCTCATCAACCCTTCCATCCATATTAGGGTCCCACATTTCTCCATCTCCTATTCTTCAAGAACAACAAAGGCACACATCCTTGATCCACTTTCAAAATTCTTCCTTCATTAACTCATCCATCATACCTCCATATTTTTCATCTCAATACACTCTTCCCATTGCTTTTGGAAGCAATTTGGGTGCCAAATGTCAAAAGCTTTAATATAAAAATCCACATGTATCAAAGGATCAACATGTCTCCTCAAAGAGTCATGCAAAAATCAAAAGAAAATTTCAAAAGGCCACAAAGGCCCATCAAAGCAAAAGAAAAATTCAAAAGGCCACAAAGGCCCATCAATTCAAAAGAAAATTTTCAAAGACTGCAAGTTTCATAAATCAAAGAGAAAAATCTCAAAGGCCACAAAGGCCCATAAAGTAAATATCAAAATCAAAAGTCATGTGGATTCCTAAAAGTATCATAGAAGCAATAAAATAAAAATTGATTTCCAAGTTGGCTAATCCGAAAGCTTCTCCTCATATCCCATCTAAAAACATATCACCTTCCAAATCCATTTTTCCTCCATCACTCCATCACCCTTCAAGGTGTGTGCCAATGTTAAACTTTCCATCCTTTCCATCTATCCATCAGCAAGCCTTCCAACCTCCTATCCCTTATCCAACATCCAATCCCCATTATCCTCCTTTAATTCAAAGCTTTGAATAAGGCCTTAGCTTCTACTATCATGCCAACATTTATAGTCTAATTCCCATTCCCATGGTCTATTAGAGCACATATTCGAGGGATATTAGTCATGAAACTTGATGCTTAATTCCTTCCTCCATCCCCCTATCATGCAAATATTATCTTTCATATCCATCTCCCTATCCATATACTATCTTCCATTTTCCTCTTATCATTCATGGTCATTATCCTCATTTTCACCTTTGATCTTGACAAGGTTAAGGATCTTCTTGAAAATCATACATCTTATCCTATTCACTTCATCCAAATCTTCCATACCATATCCTTCATCATGCATATTCTCTTATATTGTGGGGCATCTTGTTTCTTCAATTGGTCATCCCATTCCATCTTAAATGTCCTTGAAAAGATAAAAAAGAAATAAAAAAAATGCAATAAACACAAATAATGAAAATTTGGAAAATAGACGCTATTCGTAGCTCTCCATCTAGTAGCTCATGTTTTTCATTTAGCTTCTCATCCTTCATTTCATCCATCATCCTAGGGTCATCACAACATCATACTGGCATCATTTTCCTAGAGTGATAATGTCTTACCATGGCTTGATCGTTACATACATATCCATTTTAACAAGTTGTGTCAATACTGGGGGCAAACGTTGACAATACTAGAGGCAATCAACTTCCAGGTTCTACCAAAAGAACTGGACAATGACATAAAATCCGATCATGCAAACAAACAATCAAATCACATGAAGAACTATCTAATCATTAATCCATATCACAGTTTTTAGCAAATTTCATATCATGACTCATACCTAGATGATCTAAAATTTGAATAATGTTTGGAACAGCAGTATTATTGTAGACATACAAAATTAACATTATGCATTTAATCAGGTTCATCATCCATTTAAATTAAATCAATTAACTTTATTTGATTTAAGCCTACCATTAACTCATTTAAATACATCAAATCCTAACATTTCATTAATCCACCTTTATCTTGCATCATCCCTTTTGATTTAAATCAAATATTTGAGTCAAAGAGGTCAAACATCCTAATCATCATTAAACTAATCTAACCATGATTAAATGCTAATCCTAACCACTTGCATTCTCTAGATATTTCCACTTGCACCAATAAATCAATTTATTGATTTATTAAATCAGCATTTTCACTCAACATGGCATCCTTGAGGAATATTCCATCAGGTTTGAATTCAAAAGGCAAGTTGAAATGTACATCCAACAAGTCATTTATGAGCTCTTACATGGCTCTTACATGTCCCCTTCCAAAGGTCAAACTCAGCATTCATTGCACAAATTTGAATTTGAAACTCCCTCTCTTGGGCACATTTCCCAAATCTTGCACATCCTCAAGCCTATCACAACTTGACAAGTGGCCTCTTCCTATTGGTCCAATCTTAGTCCCACATCCTCCATGTATGGCACTCTTAGCATTTGAGAATCTACAAATATAGGCTTCATCCTTAAGCAAATCCTCCACAATTTCATCCACAAAGCTAATGCAAAGTCACTCTCTTCATTTGAGAACTGATTTTCTCCATCCACTCCACAATCTTAACATTTTCATCTCCAATATCATTCAAGGTCACTCTCTTCATTTGAGAAATGATCTTTTCCATCATTATCACTAGCTTATCTATCAAGGATTGGGAAATGGCTATTTTCAACAATAACACCAATCCACTATGAGATATAATTTGATTCATGTTGTTTATATGCTCATTTAGTCCTTCTTCTTGTTTTGATATCTTATTCAACATATCTAACACGTTTCATTATTTCATAGGGATGTTGGATTATTAGTTTGTTTTTAAAATGCTAACCATTTTCATATTTTTAACATCTACATATTGGTGCTAGAAGGATCTTTTATTTCTCTGTACTCTTGGAAGTAGGAGAAACATCCGCCTCCTTAGGTTTTCCTTTTTACTCTATGGAAATCGATGTTGCTAAAGCAGACTCCGCGATCAACAAACTTCTAGGGATCAATCGTGGGGACAAACGCGTATCTAAAAATAGGATTCATTGTAAGTAATAAGAGCTGCAAGAATGGAAAGGGTTTAGACAATTTAAGCATTCTTTATAGGTCAGCCCATCATAGAATCTTTGACTGGGTTAACTATCTCAAACTGTATTTTGCGTCCCATTTTTTTTTTAATGGTTGTTCATGTTTCTTAAGATGCCTTCAACTGGTAAAACATATGGCACAAACCCAACAGCAATACAATGATGTGATGCACCCTTTTGAAAATCTTCCTATATTTTTCACTCAATTCATCCTATTTGCCACATATCATCTTGAAGAGAGGCATATAATGTAGCAGTTAGGGGCACGTGGAACCAAGTCAAGATCATGGTAGATGTCTTCCCTATCATTTCCCATTCAAAGCTCAGTTTGATAGGCTTTTACCTGTGTGGAGCATTCTAAAAAAAAATTACTTGTGTTGAAGTCATCACACAGCATTAAGGAATTTTGCTAAGACCAAGTTTAGTTGGTTCAATTCTCCTTCTTATGGTAAAGATTATTCTTTCTATTGCTTTAGTATTTGTAGTGTGTCCTCTAAATGTGTGGCCCAGGCAGGGACTGTCGGCCAAGGATGGGAATTTAGCTTTACACCTGGTAATGACATTTGGTTTAGATCCTTTTTTTATGCCTTTTTCAGCTGTACAAAACCTACGACCAATGCATTCCATAAAATGGCATATCTCTGAGGCATTCTATCACATATTTCACATGTCTTGTCTATGCTTTCACAACTTTCATTAGCCTGACAGTTTCTAAAGCCTTTTCTAACAAATGCTTTTAATCCCTATCCTGCAATCAGCGTACACCATGAGATAACATTTTCTTCAGGCAGACTATCAAACAGTTTGTGCGCCTTGTCTATGTTTCCATTTTGGTCTAGGCTATGAGGACATTAGTCAAAGGTTATTGAATATAGCTTTACACCTACCATCTGCTTTCCCTCTAATGCAACTCTCAAGCTTTCTACATTGCGCGCACGCAGGGAGGATGCTGGCATAATTACTAAGCTCGGCCTTACACTTGAGGAAGTCAAACTATTCATGTGACTTGTTTATGATTCATGGCATTTGCTAAGATTGCATTACTTTGAAACACTGTCTATTTGGTTCATATTCCTTCCCTATGCTTACACATCCTACAAATATTGCATTCCAAACAACCACATTTGGTTTTTGGATCATGTCAACCACTTCGCTTGCATTAGTTATGCTCAGTTTGCCATGCCTGAACTTTACGTTCTAGATCTAAAATGTACCATGTCTTTCTCTCCTTGAAGCGTGTAGCAGACTGACAATTTGTATTTAAATCCTCATAAATGCATCAATTTTCAGTATCACAGTGGTCTAGTGCTTGTGCAATATAATACACAACCCTTAATTGCATCACCCAAGGCATTGGCTTCTACTCCCAGTGAAAGAGATGCTTGGACAAGTTGTGTTCATAATACACACTGCGACTGGATGAAAAGATTGGTGTGGGTGAAGCCACAATAGTGGTTTACAATTGAAGTGAGGAAGGAAAAATCACACAAAATGAATGCATGGCAAGAATATTGATTTTAGGGGTTCGTACGAAGATACTGGTTCGACCAAACCCATTAGGGGTTCACTAGAACCTAGGTTCGGGTGAACCCTTTTAATGCTTTCCTACCAAAAATGCCAACAAAAACCCTTATAAAAGGGGGGTTTGAATGAACCCTAGTTCGAGCGAACCCCTAAGGATTCACTTGAACCCCTAGGGGTTCATTCGAACCCCCTTAATCCTCATCCCTCCTCTGAGACACAAAAAAACCCTAAATTTTGGCACTTCGGAGCTCAAGTTGATGATGAAAATGGAGGAATCTTCACAAACCCAACTAGAATTAGGTAGTCCTCGAAACAAGCTATCCAATGAATATAATCTTAATATGTTTTCGTTTTATTATGTACTTGTTTTTTTAGTTTTATTAAACATAAGTTTTTCATCAAAAATGAAGTTCTATGTTTTACACATGTGGAAAAATAGCATATTATCAAAAATAAAAATAAAAAATATGAGTGAACCAGATATTGAAGTCCTTGATTCAACAAAAAAAAAAATCAATTTCGATATATACAAAAAAAGTTATGCATTATACAGTTGCGCTATGTCTAAATTGTAATTGGTTTGACTTCGAAACTTGATTAAAGAAAAAATATTCAATAAAAAACTATCTAACTAGGTGGAAGCACTAGATATCAGAGTTACGAATCTAAATTCAAAAGAATTAGAATTTTATCCTTCATGGCAAAAAAGTTATGCGTTATACGGTCTGTGTCACTTTTTAAAAATCTTGTTTTTTGAAAAAAACTAGTTTTCATGGGAGATGGAAAAAGAAATGGAAACTGATTCCAAAAATTTTGAAAAAAATATTTTTAGAATCTATAGAAAAAATGTGATGAGACTCTAGTTTTCATTATCTTCAAATTCTTTGCGGTTTATCCGTTGTAGCTGCCTGAATGTGAAGATTTAGTTAAAGATAATAATTTTAGTGTCCAGTTTAGCCAAAAATTGTAAACCACTATTGTGGGATCACCCATGTGTTTCTGACAATCTCTGCTCATGGTGGCTGAATACAACACATTAAGTATTAATACTCCATTTTCTATCCTTTCTACTATTGGGGAGTGGCAGTTACATTACTTAGACACAAAATTCTTACATGTATTTAATTGTTTGTTTGACAATATATCTATCAGAAAAATGATGGCTTGATTTTGCTTGTAGGGGTGAATCTAGAAGTTTTGGTAAACTTTTAAATATGTTTGTATTGCATTTGTTGCTTCCTTTATTATTACCCACTCACCAGATAACGTACCCCATTTGTTTGGCCAGGTAAATGCACTTGGTTCGAGTCTCTCTCTCTTAGACTTTTCTATTTATATGTGTCAACTCACCAAGAACTTTGATGTAGTGGTTAAACTAGCTTATACCTTTGGTCTGTGATAGGAGGAGTTTTGAATTAAGATTCATTAATATTCACAATGTGTGTCATGCTTTGTCTTTCAAACAAGATCTCTTGGCAGTATTGATGTCCAAAAGGCTTGTGTCATAGAGAAAATCAAAGAAAGATCTGTGAGTTGATGTCCTGCCATTGGTTGAGAAAGGCCAACCCTCCTCCTCGAGCAGTGTGGATGTTGAAAAAGATATTAACATATTAAACATGTTAGAATATTTTATAAAAGGAATGATTTATCATTTATTATTTAGATTATGTTGAATCTGAAGATCGTTTGTTTTTAGTTGTGCTTGAATCAAATACTTACAACTATAAAGCAGGGCATTTTGGAGGTTTTTTTACAACTAAGATGACTTACTAAAGAATGAGATTCATAGTGTTAGCTTGTACAGTTTGACTGTCATGTCATCTTCTATAGGGAAGAAATCTTGCATCCTATGAGATCACTATAGAGTGAAGAAAGAAAAGAAAATCTCTGTCATTTGAAGGCATTTTCCGAGAATAATATATTGTGATGTGGAAGGAGCCAAGAGAGTCCTTTTGAAGGGATAGTATGTTGTTTGCAATTCATGTAGCTGCGCTTAATGGGTGTATTGAAATGATGTTTCATTTGCACAGTGGAGAACAATAGTCTCACCATGATTGTTGATTAAATATTTGACTTTAGCATGCTCAAATCGAACTAAATTTGAATAGTGGATTATGACATGTCATACATTGATATTTTGAACAACTTGTGAATTGGGTTTCGTGAGTGATTTTGGGAAGAAAACAACAAATACTTAGAGGGATGCTAGCAGATGATTGAGGGAATAATTAGCAAACTATCAATTTTTAACACCTATTTTCTTGAAGTAATCTGTTTTCTTAATTTAAATCTTGAAATATGTCGATTAATGATTTGTATATTTAAATATGTTGATATTTGATTGACAGATTTCTTGAAAATGATGGAGTAGCAAGGCAAAAAAATCCAAAGGGCATAAGCAGATTTAGTTCAAGCATTGGACATTTAAACTTGAAAAATCATTTTTTAATGCTTAAAGGCTTCTATTTCATGCTTTAATTTTCTGTTTTAACCCAACTAGATCATTGTTTTCTTTCAATGTTGGATTAAAATTGAAACTTAGACACCTACTAGATTTCAATTTGGGCTAGAATTAAACGAGGAAAATTTCACACTCAAGTTTGGTGCTTTAAAATGAATTCATCATTGCTTTGAAGGCTAAAACGAACAAGTGTTTGAGTTGAGTGATTTTTTCTTTGTTGCATTTTGAATGTGTATCCTCTCCCCTTGCACTTTGTGCGATCTAGGGTGCAAGAGAAACACTCAAAATGCGTTTTATTGCTTTGAGTCACCTTTAGAGGGGCCTGCCTAAGAGACACATCCGAAAGGAGAACTCGAGGGTGACTCCAACCGGTTTTTCATTCAGGCCAGTATATAAATGGATAAGACTAAACTGTCAAGTCCTCATGGTATGTAGGCCTTAGCCAAACAGTGTCTTTTAGAATGGGGTACTACCGTAAAATGTATAAGAACCTGTAGTAGGATTGATTAAAACCTTTAGTGGCTTGCTAGACGCTCGCAAGGTGCCATGTCCTCGATGTTGTGTCATTAAGAACCTTTTTTGTAGTTTCCAATTAGTCCATCCAATGAGTTTATCAAAGTGGTGCATTGGAACTTAGATTCCAAGAAGTTACTTGCCATGTCCGATCTTGGTTGAAATATAGAGGTTAAGACTTCATTCTTAACATACCTTTATATTTTTTCCTTGGTTGCATGTAAAATCATCTCCTCTACTACGAAGGGCATGAGGCAAGCCCACCAAGAAAAATGTACCAATTGAGCTAGGGTGTTATATTGCTTGTGAGTCAGTTTGAAAACATACTGCTTTTATCGAAAACATTGGAAAACCAACATTCAATGAATCATCAAAATTGCAAACCCTTTAGGAGAGGCAAATATCCTTGAACAAGTTCACATGTTATTACTTTCCCTTGGGATTCGTGTCCATAGAGGCGTCTAAACATTTGGATTTCATCTCAATTTGCTTCTACTAAAGTCAACTTTAGGTAACTCTTGCCTTGAATTTCCTTCGTTTCCGCATAATACACTTTGTGGGATAAGGGGAAAGTTGAGATATTAGACATCTAGATTCAAAATATAACCAAGAGTGTATTTGTGGTAAAAAGAATCCATTAAGCAAAGATTGAATCAATTGGACCCTACACATGTGCTTGGAATCTTTTGGTCATATGGTTTTCATGCAAACTTTGGTCTTTTTATTTTGAATTACTCTTAGAGAAAGGTATGTTCTTCACTATCTTGGCCTAGTAAACAAGTCCTTCCTAGGTTCATTTAGGAGCAACTCAAACACTTCATCCATCCAAACATTTATCATTCCATCCCACCAAACAACTTTAGAGCTTTTGAAAACATCATTCTAGGCTTGGGTAAATCATCACAATCAAAATCACCTTGTTTAGTTAGGTGTATGGGAATGCATATTTTCTCATACATTTTATTAAATTAGAAATCCTTTGAACAAGTTCATCCTAAAATCGCATCCAACATCTTAGGCTTTACAAGTTCATTATCTACTCAAACCAATCAAAATCAAACCCTAAGTCTAGCATTGATCCAAAATCCCTAAACGTTCAACACTCATATCATTCACCCATCTGTCATCTCATCATTAGTCCTAAGAACCTTAGAGGTCACTTTTGTAACAAGGTCAAAACACAAGAGGAACATGGAATATAGACTAGATCCATACATCATGAGTAACCAAAGTCAACTAATTTATCAAAGCCTTACAACGTCAATTGATTCTCAACACTCACACCTATACAAACTGTACATGGGATCATTACCTTTGATAAATGTCAATAGTACACCAAATGTGAGTATGCCCAAATTGAGGTTTGGAACACCTTTCCCAATGATAGATTTAAATCCAAGTCCAAACCTACAAGTCTATCAACTGAACAATCAATGCATGATCCTTCAAATGACTAACATCATCCCACCAAATCCATGCATGCCAAATGTGAATGTACCAAGTACAACTTTACCAAACATGAATCCAGCGAACTTTAGGATAGATATGTTTGAAAATCACACAAATGTTGTTCAGAGTCCAAACAAGATGTTAACGACTCCAAGGCAAGGTAACACCATGCAAAATCAAAGTTACCTAAATCAAGAGAATGTTCAATTTCAACCTATCATGCCAAATCTGAACATTATCCCAAGTTAGATGTTCAATGTCGAAAATTGATTTGTCCATGATCCCATTCAAACACTACAAGGACACACTCCAAATCTACTTAAACACAAGCCAAATCAAGAGCAATTTTGGCTAGATCAAATTGCTACACTTACCAAAATAGTTGAGTCATTACACCAAGAGACATCTCCACCACCATTACCCATATCAACATCATTCTTTGGTTTAGGGCTTCCCCCTTTACCTAGCACCAATCACTCCATCCAAATCAATCCCCCTAACACAAATCAAGCCATCACATCAAATCTTTTGAATATTCCATCGACATCACACCAACAGATGGTATCTAATCCAATGACATCAATCATGACAAATCAAAATATGATCTCCCAAGGGCCTATCACCAAGGTCATTCCAACCATTCCTATCACTTCAATCACTCCAAACACCACTATCATACCCATCACATCTCAATGCCTCACTACCATGATTGCTCCAAGTGTATCTCAACCACTTGTCACCACATCCAACATGATTCCAAATACACCACCACTACCACCAAAACCAAGTGCAATAAGTCAATATCATAACATTGCACTAAAAGCACATCAAGCCTACCAACAAGCGCTTCAACAATATCAAGTGGTTCCAGAAGCGTCTGAAGCTGCCCAAGCCTCTCAAGCTACCCAACAAACACAAGCACAAACACAAAAAATGACAACTGTTGAGAACAAGGATCAAGATCAATCCATCACTGAACCCCTTGAAGCCATGTCTACTTCATCCAATGACCAAATCAACATATGTCAAGAGTCACTTCTTAATCATGATAAAAATCTATCAACCAACCATGATCCAATTCAAGAAATTTCAACATCATTTGACCCTTTGGTTGAAGACATTGGAAATTCCTCCACCACAATTGTTGAGAACAATGATCAAGATCTCTCCATCAATGAGCACCTTGAAGATGTTTCCACCCCACCCAATGATCAATTCACCATACATCAAGAGCCACTTTTTAGTGATCTATTTCAAGGAGTGTTAGGATATTTTTATCCTATCAACATAATGCATGATCCATTGACCAATGATCATGTTGAAAATGTCTCTACATCACCTAATGAGTTATAGGAAATATCTTAAGAATTTATTCCAAAGCATGATCAAAATTTATCACCATGGTCTAGCAATGGTCCCTTCCAAGACATGTTGACACCCTTTGACCTCATGGTCACAAATACTGAAGGAATCCTCAACTTGACACTTGATCCAAGTCCACTCAAAGATCAAGAGGATATTGAGCCATTCCCCATACCTAATGACGACATCCAAGAACCCTTTGTAAACAATTCATCCTTTGAAACTAACCCATGTCAAGAACTTGATCCAAAGTATGGCAAAAGCAACTTCGAAATCATTCAAGATCAAGAATTTGTATCTTCAAGATACTACAATAATCTAATGGATACTCTCTTATCTATGCAAGATGATCATATCCATGTAGCACATACTCGTCCATCTACCCATGAGATGCTTTCCATAGATGGACATGTAGATGATCTTCATCTAGAACAAGATTTTGTTACACAAAAAGAGCAGATTATTAACTCCTACAGTCAAACTAAGTTATCAACATCAAGATCAGATATATCCTAAATTCAGACTGAGGACATCAGGTATGAAGATATCCAGCATTATCCACTAAAGGAAACAAGTCAAACAAAACAATATAATTCAGAGTTAGCAGAGCAGCAAATTGAAACAACGTCACCTACAGTGGTCATTTATCAGAGAACGCTTATTGAACAAGACATCTTAGAACAAGAGAAATCAAAGCATAAATGTACTACTTCCACAATACTGGGGGAAACTCATCTCAAGCAAATGCCAACATAGGGAGCACGAAGAATCCTTATGATGAAACCGATGCCAATACTACAACCAGTCATGTCATGAATCTTCATCCACCCATCACCCCATCCATGAATTGGGACCAACATCAAAGGAAATATTTGAATCAAAGTATGAAGAACATTATCAAAGCAAAAGAAGGTGAGAAGCATAATGGACAAATCAAATACATGTGGATACCAAAGAATACAAAGAAAGATCATCCCTATCAAAATCCATTAGTAAAAAAACCTATGGGGAAAAATAAAAAATGGAAAAGTATCCATCAAAGATGTCCACAAAAGAAAAAGCATGCTTTTCAAGTGACATACAAAGTGTATCAAGCAGTTGGTCCTAATTCCATGCACATTTTCGTATCCACCCATCATTGCTCATCTACCCAAGTTTGGAGAGTCAAAGATTCCAAGCTATAAACCAATCCATCTTTTATCCCTAAACACACTCCATCCATGCCTGCACGCATGATATCCAATTCTCACATTGACCAGGTATTGGCAACAACCCTACATCATAAGGATTCAGAAGGCACTCTATCACGATGTGTGCACAAAGACAAAGTTAACTCCAGTATCGAGGAAGTAGATTAGGAATCTCAAAAGTTGCATTCAAGTGCACATATCTTAGCAAAGAAACTTCTTCAAGTAGGATATCGATGGCACATTATGATAGGGGCATCTACATCAGCAACACCTTGTGATTCAACATGAGTTTAAAATCTTTAAAAAAAAATCAAAAAAATCAAAAAAATATGAAAATCCAAAAAAATCAGAAAAAGGATTGAAAATAGTAAAGAGAAAAATCATCCTCTAGTGAAAACTACATGGGCAGTGCTTTGGGCAAGTACCATGATGAAAATATAGCAAATAGGTGTCATGTGTAGAATCGAGCATCTACATGCGCTATTTCAGGAGAAAGCATCTCATCCCATCTGTAATGAATCAAGCATTCCATCCATCTCAGCCATAAAAAATCCATTTCATCCATGAACCATTTATCTAATCCATCAACATCCATCAACATCCATCATCCAAATTATCTTGATCTTGATGAAATTTTGGGGCACACTTTACGCTTGCTTATGGTAAATATCTTGACATGGGTCATTTTCATTGATCGTATCCTATGCAACATTATCTAAGCCAGGAAGCATTATCCAATGAGCTTTCATTATCTGAACATGTTATCTTATCACAAGATAATCTATATCCATCCATCCATACACCTATCCAAGCATCCATCCATGACATTCCATACATTGCTAGACACTGGGGGTAGATATTTACATCTTGCTTTTAGAATAAATCGTGATCTATATCCTCCAACTTATGTGGTGATCCAAACATTAGAAAATGTGAAATCAAATTGGTCAAAGCATTTTCCATCCAAAATCTGAATCATTAACCCATGGCATATTTTGACAAGATGTTCCTTATCACTCTTCATCTTTCATCAAACATCAATCCAAATAATCACCATCATTTGCATCTAAATTGCACGTCAAACATCACATCAAATCATTCAAAAAAAATTTGTTCCAAATCAAGCTTCAAAATCATGATTAATCGAATCCAATCAATCCATAATCTTGGGATATCATTTCCCGATCATTGTGTTGCTTAACAATATCCTTGCATTGTTGTGCATCCTCAACAATGTTATAATCATCAATCCTAATCAATCAAATCCTTTCATTTTTGTGCATCCTCAACAATATTATCATCATCAATCCTGATCAATCAATCCTTGCATTGTTGTGCATCCTCAACAATGTTATCATCATCAATCCTGATCAATCAATCCTTGAATTGTTGTGCATCCTTAACAATGTTATCATCATCAATCCATCTACCTGATCGATCAACCTTAGCTTGGTTTACAATAAAATCCAAAACAAAGCACTCATATCATCACACATGTCCATATCCAAATCATCAAAAATTGTGCGAAAAATCTAAAAAACATCCAAAACATCAAAAAATCCAAAAAAAAGGTCAAAAATTCATTCAAAAAGCCAAAAACAAGGTCATCTTGTCGAACTACATCATCTCTAAGCTTGAACGTAGGCAAGGTTGATCTTTGATCATCCCTCGAGACATTTAGGTTAGTCCTATAGGAATCTGTCATAATAAACTGACATTCATCATGTATATCTTCATCTATAAATCGGTCAAGTCGTCAATCAAACTACGTGATCTCTGTGTGTATAATTTAGGCAAGGCTAATCTGTTGATCAGCCCCCGAGGCCCCTAGGATAGGTCTTTAGGTTAGTATCTTGGTAAAAATCTTTGAAAATCCAAAAAACATTTGAAAAATCAAAAATCAAAACATTTGTAAAACCTCGAAAAATACCAAAAATAGCCTCAAAACATTGCAAAACATCCAAATATTTGAAAAAATCCATCCGCCTCATCTCGCTTGCACCCACAATAAGCACCACTCATAATAAACTGATCGTCATCCTCAACCTTTGGTGAAACAATTAGAAACAAGTCTAGCAGCTTAAAAGAGTAAAGGTTCAAAAGCATCAAGTCTCAAGTCTCAGTCAGTATGTAAACAAGTTGGTCAATTCTTTGTGTCGATAGCCCATCATCCAAATAGTCCCATATCAATCATTTGATAACATCATGTCCTAGGATGAATCCTTCCTACAAGGGGCATTATTTATCAGAAAGAACACTTTGGATAAATGAAATGGCGTGCCACCATCCACTAACATGTCCTAGGATGTATCCTTACTACAATGGGCATTATCTTTTGGCAATAAGTTTCCTTTCTTATCCTTAAAAGCACATTCCCTTTTGGTTAGCGGTATTGAAGAACATCAACTTGTTTGTGTGCTTTGTCTTTTTCTTTTGACTTATCTTATTGTGCTTAGTCCAAGGACCTCTCGATGATATCCAAACAAAGGATATAGAGAGATAGGAATGGGGCAACGATCATCATTCTTTTGTCTACTATGCTTGTTGGACGTTCTTGTAAAATAGCTTGGTGAATACTTTCTTTGTTAGATATGTATAGAGGATGTTTTGGATGGCTTGTTGACTATTGCATTGATTGGTTATACCTTTCTGTGTTTTGGTCCGAGATGTTTGAAATTTTTAAAGTGCATCCAAGCAAGGTTTCCATATGTCAGGTGTGAACAAGAATACTCCTTTCTATTTGTCGAGTGAAAGTCCATCACACTAAGTACAACACCATCCTGGTCCTTTATACCTTGATGCATCGTGCTTAGGCGTGTTATCAAACATAAAGTAAGTGACCCTTTTAAAATCCCAATCCTTGATAAGCAAATCATCCATCTATCATCATCATTTCTTATCATCATTTCTCATCATCATCTCTCATAATGTTGGCTTGTTGGATCCTTTTGTCATCATCTAATTTCTTCATCTTCCGCACTAACATCACAACATGAATAGTTAATCATCATCACCAATACATCCATCATGCATCCATCATGCATTTGCATAATCACATCATATCATCATCATAATATAGATCTGTTAGTCTAAGCATCTCTTTCATCCATGGGTATGTGTGGATCATGATAGGCCAAAAAGTGGCAATATTATGGGTATTTGTAGGGTATATGGCTGATGACTTGTTTTACCCAAAATCGATGAAACAAAAAGGGTTTTTAGAGGAGATTCTCAGATTTCCACCAATATAAATTATGCTTTAATTTGAATTTAATAATAATTATTATTCATTTTCTATTAGAATTACACTAAAGTCTTGATCAATAGGCTGATTGAAAAATATCTATAACTTTCAACGATATCACATTTTTGAATCCAAAACATGCCACATTCTATGCTTCATTTACTATAGGATTAAAAAATAAAAATTAAATTTCATGAAGTTTTGACCAGTTAAGGTGGCCTGACATACGAAGTTTTATATTTTTTAAAATTTGTAATAAAAATTCATAATTAATTATTTACTTGAAAAAATTACAAAAATATGCATCACATCCAGACACGAGTCCTCTACTTATATATAAAATCTTATAAAAAAAAATATTATCATTTTATTATGGTTAGGTGGTTTTACGTACACCTACTTCTTATTTTTTCCTGAATTTAAGTACTACCGCATTGAAATTTCAAATTTTCACCAAATAGATTTTATTTATTTTTAAATAAACCTAGTAGTTTAGAAACTATATTCAATTTTCTACAGATTCTATTCTTACATATTTTTGAAATAATATAGATAACTTATTCAATTTTTTACGTCAAGTTTCCTAACACTGATTTTTCTGAATTTTTTGCCACTTAAGGGCCTATTTTTTCCATGATGATCCTGCACATACCCCATTGCATAATTACAACATATCACATCATCAATCTCATCCATCTCATATCATATCATCATTTAAGTTGTTTAAGATAATATAGATTTGTTATTATAAGCATCTTGAAATCATCTCATTTGCATCATCTGTCATAACCATCCAGTTTGAGCCTCTTTTTCGCAAGATCTGCCCTCAAATTAAATTTTTTTGCTTGATCTCTTGAGGGGGCAATGTATCAGTGTACTTCTTTTCGCTGGGGCATCCAAAAAATAAAATAAAAATGATTTTGATCGCGGAAAGTTTATTCTTTGAACCAATGCAACAAGTACATTGCTTCAAAGAGGGGCAAAATGTAGACATGCAAAATTAACATTATGCATTTAATCAGGTTCATCATCCATTTAAATTAAATAAATTAACTTTATTTGATTTAATCCTACCATTATGTCATTTAAATACATCAAATCCTAACATTTCATTAATCCACCTTTATCTTGCATCATCCCTTTTGATTTAAATAAATCAAATATTTGAGTCAAAGAGGTCAAACATCCTAATCATCATTAAACTAATCTAACCATGATTAAATGCTAATCCTAACCACTTGAATTCTCTAGATATTTCCACTTGCACCAATAAATCAATTTATTGATTTATTAAATCAACATTTTCACTCAACATGGCATCCATGAGGAATATTCCATTAGGTTTGAATTCAAAAGGCAAGTTGAAATTTACATCCAACAAGTCATTTATGAGCTTTTACATGGCTCTTACATGTCCCCTTCCAAAGTTCAAACTCAACATTCATTGCACAAATTTGAATTTGAAACTCCCTCTCTTGGGCACATTTCCCAAATCTTGCACATCCTCAAGCCTATCACAACTTGACAAGTGGAATCTTCCTATTGGTCTAATCTTAGTCCCACATCTTCCATGTTTGGCACTCTTAGCATTTGAGAATCTACAAATAGAGGCTTCATCCTCAAGCAAATCGTCCACAATTTCATCCACAAATCTAATGCAAAGTCACTCTCTTCATTTGAGAACTGATTTTTTTTATCCACTCCACAATCGTAGCATTTTCATCTCCAATATCATGCAAGGTCACTCTCTTCATTTGGGAAATGATCTTGTCCATCATTATCACTAGCTTATCTATCAAGGATTGGGAAAGGGCTATTTTCAACAATAGCACCAATCCACTATGAGATATAATTTGATTCACGTTGTTTGTATGCTCATTTAGTCCTTCTTCTTGTTTTGATATCTTATTCAACATATCTAACATGTTTCATTATTTCATAGGGATGTTGGATTATTAGTTTAGTTTTAAAATGCTAACTATTTGCAGATTTTCAACATCTACAATTATATTTTGAGAAATGGTTGTTTGATTTTTGATATCATCTCTCTTGAGCACACTCAATGATGTACTGAACTAGAGTGGTGAGGAAAAAGGATTATTTTGCTTTGTTTGTTTTCTTGAGGTTAACTATCAATTTGGTACAAATATGTTGCAAGACATGATTTCCAAAGCGTATCATTGATAACAGATCCACATTTGCATCAAAAAGTGGTTAATCTTTGTCTTTGTATGCAAGAAATGCTCAGGTCATCTTAGTTCAATTATACCTTGATGCTTGTGTTCACTTGCTATATCTAAAACCATGAAAGTTGTACTCAGGTCATCATTGGTGCTAATTTCCCCTTTGATGCTTGTACATATACTTCCAACATTTTAAAATGCTCTATGATGATTCAAGAAAGCTAACAAAAGGCTCTTGATAGACAATTGGTTTCATTTAGTTTCATTTCATTTTAGATCATTATACATATTTGCATACTGGATTTGCATCAGAGTTTTGAAAGGCTGAACAAAAACATCAATGGTTGTCATGTCTCTTT
Organism: Sequoia sempervirens; assembly: GCA_007258455.2. Classification (NCBI taxonomy): domain Eukaryota; kingdom Viridiplantae; phylum Streptophyta; class Pinopsida; order Cupressales; family Cupressaceae; genus Sequoia; species Sequoia sempervirens. The sequence goes on from VDFB02193867.1 coordinate 89,124,092, forward strand.
GGACTATTTGTGGAGGACATTCAAACATTTGTTTCATTATCATCTTTCATCTTCGTCCTCATTTCCTTAATCATTATCATTTCATCTAGGTCCTATACATAACATATAGTTTATTATTTATCATTCATTTTCATATCATCCATCATTATGCATTATCATTTCATTTATCATTTTTCATATCATATAATTTCATTGTAGGACATTGATCATTCTCATTTTATATCATCTTCATATCATTCATGCATAACATTTAGATCCTTATCATTTTCATATTATTAATTGATCCATTAGGTATTTTCATACCATTTCCATTTTCATATTATCTATCGTCTTCATATCATTAACATCTCACTTATCATTTTCATATCCATGTCATTTTCATTCTACATGGTTACATCCCATTTACCATATTCATTTTATCATTTCACTTCATTTTAGCATTTCATCATAATTTTGTCATCGTTTCATTATGATTTCCTTACATTATCATTTCATTACATTATCATTTTCTTACATTATCATTTCATTACATTTCATTACTTTATCATTTCATTGCATTTTCATTGTCATTTCATTTACCATTATCATTTCATCCATTTCATATATCATTTCATTACATACCATTTATCATCTTATCATACATTTCATTATTATTAATCATTTCACTTCATATCATTATTCATATCATTTATCATTCATCACATTACATTCATATCATATCTTTACCCATCTATCATTTTCATATTATTTATATATCATGTCATTTTAAACATAACATTTGACCCATTTCACTTATCATTCCATATCATTTCATATCATTTCATATCATTATTTTATCATATCATTTTCATTTATCATTTAACGTTTTCACTTATCATATCATTTTCATTTATCATTTCATTCTAGTTATCATTTATCATTTCATCATCATTTTCATTATTATTTTATCATCATGCTATTACATCATACATTTCATTTCATTTTTACACTCATATATCATTTTCATATCATGCCATTTTTCCATAAAACATTCAACTCATATTACATATCATTTATTTTCTTAAACCATATACATACTACAAATTCATGATGCATCTCATAAACATAAACATCCATTTTTCATCACATCATCATCATTTATTGCATTTGAAAAATCCAAAAACAAAAATTTCATACATACATTACATTTCCACATCATTTGCTAAAATATACATTTTCATAACATTTTATATCATATATCACATGATTTCAACACATTGCATTTTAAAACATATCATCCACCTACATGTCATCATTAGTACACATCACAAATCAACATCATAACATGAATCATCCTACATCACATGGTTAGTCATAAAATCATTACCATACATGTCAAAATCCATCTCATAATGTATCCAAATGCATATCCATCTCATTACATCACACCAACAATACACATCATCAAAACTCATCGCCGTTGCATATCATTGATCATCAAATATACATTCAAATTTCCAATGAAACTAAAAAATATAGAGAGATACATACTCGGCCTCCCTGGCCATCTCAAATCCCTTTGCAATGGCCTCTCACAAGGATGCACTCTCAACAATGCCCATAAGTCTATGTGCCACACCCTCTGCCTCCACTGCCCTCCATCTGAAAGAATCCCTCTGTTATTAACTAGGCTACTTGTGGGTCTGGGGAAAGAGGAGGTACCTGTACCTGTGCTTGTGCATGTTCCTGTGCAAGTTGTGCCTGTAACTACATTGTCAAACTCTTAGCCTACGCCAACTGGCTCTGTAACTGTGCCTGTTGCCAGTAAAGTGTCTGCACTTGGGCCTGTAACGTATCTATATGTGCCTGCTACACTAAAGATCTGACCTTGATCACCATCTACCATTTGGTATCACTCCTTGGCCTTCGCATACCCTGAGCACTACCTAAGATATTAGTCCTTTGTCTCACTAACCTCTACTCCTCCCCTCGTCATCTCCGTTGTCATCCCCATCGCCATCATCTGAGCTCTCCTCCCCATCTCCACTCTCCTCCTCATATCCACTCTCCTCCTCTCCATCGCCAATTTCCTGCTCCCCACCTACCACATCCTCCTGTCTCCCAACCCCTGGTTGAGGTGCCACCAAAATGGGCGTCGACTCATCTGGACATGAGAACCGTGGAAATGGGTGTGTATAATAGTAAATAGAGTACTCCTCTAACATTCCCACATCAACAATATCGAGTTTTCCATCCCATACCTCATGATATAATGATGTATACTTGGTGTAGGCAACTTGGTAAGAAATGCAAGGACCCCATCCAGGCTCATCCTTGCACCGTCCATAGTGTGCAACACCCTGAGGCATCCCCTATGTGAATCCCAACTGCCTCTATACTCACAAGGACAAAAATATCTCTATGATGAATGGAGTATGACCTATCAAAAAATGGGGTATACATGTAAATGACATCTCCAACTGATTAGTATCCCATGCCTCACAATTTGTGTAGGGCCTCTAGATCACTAAATCTATATCATCTAGGGTCCGTCTCTAGTAGTCCAACTTGCCCAGCTTGGGTTGGATAAGTGAAATAGAATATGCATATACATACGACCTACCTAGTGGCCTCACTCTCGGACACAGTGGCCTCGTCATAGCAATATGCTCCCATGCCTAGATCTGGAGCAGGGTAACACCACAAGACAAGCTCAATGACCCTCTGTATACCACCTGGTGCAAGTCATGATATAAATGAGCTAACATGCAGCTCCCCCATGCATATCTTCACAACTGAACCATCATTTGCTTGATGATCCTCCCCCACCCAACTAATAGCCCCTTTGACCAGTAGTCCGGACAAAGGAAGCCTCCAGTAAATGCACCTAACATTGCAAGTAAGGTTGGATATCCCCTAAAGTCCACCCATGGCACCCAATACCTGGCTATATGTGTATCACTATACACTCTCCTTAGTGCCTCTATAACACCTAACTCCTTGTGATCATAGAACACAAGGGAACCTACCACTGGGATCCCTAAAATCCTATATACATCCTCTAGGGTCACCGTCATCTCACCTGTCCGCAAATGAAAAGTATTGTGCTTCGAATGCCATCTCTCAGCTAGTGTGGTCAATAGACCCCTATTGACCCGAATAGGAGGCATTGACAATAGTGGGCCTAACCCACATCCAACTATCAATTACACATCTATAGGTGTGAAATCTTGTATCCGATCCCAACCTGTTGGGAAGTGCTTTGTAATCTGGAGAATTTTGAAAACCTCCTCTTTTTGGTCATCACAAGGACAATCAATCAGACTCATATCACAAAAATGTATCTACTCCACATCATACATATCAGTGACCCATATCAAATGACCCATATCAATCAAATTCATATCAAGTGACACATATCAAACTCCTATCAAGTGCATCATATCATGAGAACCATATCAAGTGTTCTATCTCATGGACTCATATCATGAAATCAATGCAAACTATATCTATCTGAATATCAAATCAATCTATTCTATCATCATTTACTATTTGTTTTTCTTGTTTAGGAAATCAAATTTATCAACAATCAAATCAACATCCTATTTGCACTTTAGTCATGAATGCAAAAAATATTTTAATCATCTCATCTACTATTTTTTTTCTATTGCAAAAAGAAAATTTATCAGAAGTCATATCAGCCATCTACTCTTTGTTTTCTAAAAAGACAAAGTTATCAGCAAATCGCAAAGCAAACAATCATTTTTATCATTTCTATCCATATCACCATGATGACAAAGACAATTTATCTATCTACTGACCAAAAAAGAAATAATACATCATTATTTTTTTCATCATACAACATTCTATCCAATTTTCCTAGATGAACTACTTTGTGGCCTAAAAGCACTAAAACCTTAAATGTGCTAAAGTTTCCCTCGGATGCACTAAAACCCCAAATGCACCACTATGTGCCTTGAAAGTGCTAAATCAAATCCTATATGCACTATTTCCCTATATGCATTAAATCCCTAATCAAATGCACTATTTCATCTACTCTATGTGCAAAAAACCTAAAAGCACCATTTTGTGTCCTAAATATGATAATGTACCAAATTTTCTATCTCCTAAAAGTGCTATTTCACCTATTGAATGCGCTAATCTGCAAAAATCCTAAAAGTGCTACTTTAAGCCCTAGATGCACTACAAAAAACTGTGAATGTGCTATTCTATTCCCTAAAAGTGCTAAAACGGCCTGCTAAAAACCTAAAATATGTGTAAATGCATCAAAAACTAATTGACAACAAAAAATTTCAAAGCACAAAGGATCGAATCGATACACTGGTGGTCCATACACAATTGGTCTCTAGTATCGATGGGCTTGCTCGAATCTATGCCTGTGATACAAAATCTCCATCTTTCCAAGTCACTGTCAGAGCAAATAGTTTCTAAAGTCAAAAGGTGATAATGACTTGTTCTTTTTACCTTTTTACCTTTAAGGGTCAAACATGGTGAGTTTTTGGTGGTATTTTGTTATTTTTAATCTAAGGTGACTTTTAATCAATCATCAGAAGCTAAATCATTGTGTCCCTCTGATCTGAATTTTATCATCATCAAATCAACATCCTTTCATCACCAGTGATTTACCTCCCAAGGGGGCATCATTAACATTGACAACATCTTTCAATCAAAAATATATCTAATTCAAAGCAGGGGCATATCAGTTAAATCTTTTCCAATCAAGGGCAAAATCAAATGCGGAAAATTTCAAAAGCAGGAATATTTTCTTTGAAGCAATGTGTTTCACACATCGCTTCAAAGAGGGGAAAATTGTATATGCATAAAATTGGTCATGTCTAATCCTGGAATTTAATTAAATATTTTATTATTTAATTAATCCTCTAAAGTCTTGTACATATGATTAAATTTAATTAATTTAATTATATTGTTCATTCACTTTATTCTTCCACCGTAATTAAATAAATTCACGTTATTTAATTATTTCATATCTACTTGATTAATTAGATAAATACTCTTTATTTATTTTAATTAATTATCACCTTTTTGAATTTAATTAAATCTTTTCATTTAATTAAATTTAAATATTTCTTTTCTCCTATTCAAAACATTCTTCTCATTCATTAAATATTTTATTTAATTAATTTCATCCACATGTCATTTCTTAAATGATTTAATTAAATATCTTTATTTAATTAAATAGCTTTCATATCTTTTCAAATCATAATTAAATATTTAATTTAATTGTGAAATCCTCCATTATTCTCCAAATCTTAATTAAATATTTTATTTAATTAAGAAATATCTTCATGTCACCCATAAATAAATAAATGAATTTAATAATTCATTATTTATCTTCAAAATCTTTCCAAAATCTCATAAAAAGATGATTTTTACAATTCATCTTTATCATCTCATCTTATCTCTTCTTCGAAAAAAGGAAACAAATTTTTCTTTCTGTTTTCTTCTTTTTTTCTCTGTAGTCTTATCCATCTTCGACTGTTTGATCTGCCAAGAATTTTCACAACCATTGATCACATTAGCCAATCAGAATCTTTCAAAAAATCTATAAATATCTTTGTGAGTCCAAGCTTTGGTTATACACAACAAATGTACATTAGAGCTTACTTGTATTCTAGCATTCTAGCATTGTCATTATTAGTTTTAGCATTCATAGCATTTCCATAATATTCAATTCTAGCAATCATGTTTACTTTAAGCATAATCATATCTTAGCTTAGCGCACATTCATCTTCAATCTCGTTCTCTAGAAGACCGTTTGTTGAGCCTAACACACAATCTGAGAGCAAGTTGGAATTGACAAAAACACTGGAGATAGAGGACGATAGGATGACATCAACAATAGAATACTAAGTTTGCATTTTAGTTATTTTAATTTTCTATTTTGATTTAATGTTCTATTAGTGTGTTTTGATTTGTTTTTAATCTACATTTATTACGCATAAAAATTGACCACACAACTTTAAATAATTTGCAAGTCTATCATAATAGACTCAAGAGGAGCTATAACAAGAAAATCAGAAGTAGGACTTTCCAAGTCAAAGAACTAGAACTAAAGGAGAATCAAAAGAATGTCTCAAATCCAAACAAAGGAAAATTTGAACCCAATTAGTTGGGACCATTTGTTATCACAACAAGCTATAAGTCAGGGGCATATCAGTTATCAACACCCGAAGGGGAACCTCTGCAACAGCCCATGAATAGCTCTCATCTCAAAAAAAATTATTCCTAAATCTTGCAAGGTATAGAACTAAAAATACCAAAAAATTAGAAAATGTCCTAAAAAAATGGTCACTTTGACAAAAATCTGGCAAACAGGCATCTTGGTGACAATACAATAAAAATCAAAAAAGAAAAAAATCCAAAAAAAAAATTAGAAAAAGGATTAAAAACAGTAAATAGAAAAATTTTCCTCTAGTGAAAACCACTTCGGTGGCACTTTGGACAAGTACCTTGGTGAAAACTTGGCAAATAGGTGTCTTACATAAATAAACACTTTCCATCAACTAGGATCTTTATGACTTGTTTTGTATCATCCATCCATTACATTCCCATCATCCATCACATTTAGATCTCCATCCATCACTCATCCACCCACATCTGCACCATAGCTTGGTCATGTGTTTGTATCATGATCCCTCTTAGTAGTACTTGGCTCATTGTGAAGGTTAGTTTGTCCTTCCTTTATCAGAGTAGTCTATTGCATCATGATGAGGGCATGTTCTCATCGGATTGGATTCATGTATATTGTTGAAGTCCTAAAATCTCAAAAAATCCAAAAACGTCAAAAAATCCAAAAACATCAAAAAATCACCAAAATCTAAAAACATTCAAAACATATCAAAATCCCAAAATAGGTTGAAAAAGTCAAAAACTCAAAAATAGAGTCATATTGTCAAACTTTGGGTCTCTGAGCCTTGAACGTAGGAAAGGTTGATCTTTGATCATCCCTCAAGATACTTAGGTCAGTCCTTTAGGAGTCCGTCATAATAAACTGACATTTCATCATGTATATCTTCATCTGTAAATTAGTCAAGTCATCAGTCAAACTATGTGGTCTCTGCGTATATAATGTAGGCAAGGCTAATCTGTTAATCAGCCCCCAAGGCCCCTAGGATAGGTCTTTAGGTTAGTCTCTTGGTCAAAATCTCTAAAAAACTAAAAACATTGGAAAATTGAAAATCAAAACATTTGAAAATCTCAAAAATACCAAAAAAAGCCTCAAAACATTGTAAAACTCCAAAAACATCCAAATATTTGAAAAAATCCATCTATCTCATCTTGCTTTCACCCGCAATAAACACCACTCATAATAAATGACCGTAACCCTCAACCTTTGGTGAAACAATCAAAAAAAAGTTTAGCAGGTGAAAAGTAAAAACTCAAAATATTAAAACTCATGTTTAAGTCAGTATATAAACAAGTTGGTCAGCTCTTTGTGTCAATAGCCTATCATCCAATCAATTACATATCAATCATCTGATAATATCATGTCCCGAGATGCATCCTTCCTATGATGGGCATTATTTATCAAAAACAACACTTTGGATAAACGAAATGGCATGCTGCCATCCACTAACATGTCCTAGGATGTATCCTTCCTACAATGGGCATTATCTTTTGGCAATAGTTTTTATTCTTATCCTTGAAAACACATTCCCTCTTTGGTTAGTGGTATTGAAGAACATCAGCTTGTTTTTTTACTTTATCTTTGTCTTTTGACTTATCTTATTATGCTCATTCCAAGGACCTCTCAATGATATCTAAACAGAGGATTTAGAGAAATAGGAATGGGGCAAGGATCATTATCTTTTGTCTGTTGTGCTTGTTGGACATTCTTGTAATATAAATTGGCTAATACTTGCTTTGTTAGATATGTATGGAGGATGTTTTGGGCAGCTTGTTGACTATTGCATTGATAGGTTATACCTTTTTGTGTTTTGGTCTGAGGTGTTTGAAACTTCTAAAGTGCATCCTAGCAAGATTTCTATATCTCAGGTGTGAACAAGAATACTCCTATCTATTGTTAAGTCAAAATCCATCACACTAGGTACAATGCCATCCTGGTTCTCTATACCTTGATGCATCATACCACATGTGTTATCAAACATAAGGAAATTGTCCCTTTGAAAATCCTAACTCCTTGGCAAGTAGTCGTCATCATTTGCATATTCATCATCCTATGTCTTGTTGAAATGTCTCCTCTTCTTTCATCCTTTCTTGCTCCCCACACTAACAAGATACTATGACAATTAATCATCATCATCAATCCTACATTTGCAAATCATTTGCATAACACATCATATAGGAAACATATGCATTGCATCTCCATCATCATGTAAATATGTTATTACATACATTTTTCATAAATAAGCACATTGCATCCATTTTTTCCATTACATTGCATTCATCACATAAACCATTGCATAACATTCATTTGCATGAAACATTTCATAATCATTTCATATTACCATCTACTGCATAATCAAACATAATAGGTACATGAGCATTATAGATAATCCATTGCATTATAAGCATACATATTAACATCACATAAACATTGTAAAGTTATCTCTCACATTACATTCATTTTGCATAACATAAAGCATCATCATACCACTTTGCATTAACATATCATTTCATATACGCATCACATACATCTCACAATGATTTAACATGTTTAGGATAATATATATTTGCTATTCTAAGCATCTTAAAACCATCTCATTTACATCATCAAAACATATTGAATATAAAACACGACCATTGTATTCACATTACATCATACATAATCATAAAAGCATACATATCGTCCATCGGTCATCCATAACATCTCATAAATAACCACATCATAATCATCTTTGCATTTCATTGAATAAACCATTCCATACCATTATGAACATTCAAAGCATAATGGGAATAAAAATCCATTACATTAAAAGCATACATCCATCCATAATCAATTTTATAAAATCATTTTATAAAAGTGTGATTCACATATCATTTCGTGTATACACCATAAATCATCCCCATATCATTATGCATATTACATCATCCATCTCATATCACATATCATATCATTTGCATCAACATACATAAATCATCATATATGTTACATCATCATCAAAACGTACAACATCATCCATCCATATCACATATCATATAAATCCATTTGAATATCATATATTAACAACATAATATAGATCTATTAATAATGCATACATCATCAGAAAGAAATGCATCCATATATACATCGCATAACACCATAACATTATTGCATAACCATATAGAAATAGAACCATCCATGAATGCATAAATAAATGATACACGTCACATCATATCAAAATCATCATCTTATATATATCATCATCGAGTAACTCTCATAGTACAAAATAATTAGATCACTATACATGTATGTCGATGAGTACAAAAAGGCCCAACAGACTATCAAAAAAGATCCCATATGGCACAAAAGAATATCATCTCAATCAAAATGAGGCCTAACCCTCTTGTTTGTTGTCCTCACCTCTGTCACCATGACCCTCTACTAGTTTGTGATTGGTCTACTGCGAGTAATCTGGTGCCCACTTTGCTCTGGGTACAGACTGATTATAATGCAAGCGATAATAGTCTACCTCCCAGATGGCCTCCCTGTAAGAATGAAGGGACACTATGCTCTAAGAGGAGGAGGCTACCATGCTCTCCAACTATTGTCTCTGGCTCATCTCTATGGCCGCCTATAGCTCTACAGCCTACCTCTGCAAAATGGCCTAGTCTCTCTCAGCCCTAGCCTGATCCCTCTCCACTATCAAGGTATGAACCTAGGCCTACAGCTGTATAATTAGTACATCTTAGGGATTTGGTTGCCCTACTAGTTGTGCTCATGCAAGTTTCATGTGAGGCTAATCCTCACCCTCAGCTCGTGGCTGTGCATCTGCCTGATCCTGCTGCTTGGCTGGCACCTACTCCTAGTCCTGCATCTGAACATTAGCCTGGACCAGCTGAACTAGTACCCTAACCGGCTGATCCTGCCACTGACCATCTCTTTATCCTCATCCTCCCCATTTGCCCCTCAATCTCTGTCGAGCATAGGGTACTCCTAGAACTATCAACTAGAGGGGTGGCCAAAACCAATCTCTATAGGCCTGTGTCACGCCTGGATCTACAGGTCCTTGATCATATACCCAAGGTTGGACCACCAACTATGTGAAGTTGTCCACTACCTCGAAGGCAAGAATGTATCACCCCCATGAACCCTTTGATACAGCATGAGGAAATATGGCCACATAGTCATCATCTAGCTGGTCCTGTGCCTCACTAAACTGACGTTGAATGCACCTGGGCAAGTATCTCTCCACCATTGTATGCTCCTGCCCTTGCATAAAATAGTCCTGATGGGCAAAGAAGATCTACTTTGTATCATCGGCCCATCCAGGGTGACCAAGGTATGGGTGTCATGTAAAAACTTGCGTCTCATCTAGGACCCTCCTCCAATGAGGAATCTCGTGCTCACCTGTGTGTGTAAATGACACACCACCCTATAACACCACACTAGGGGATCATCAGGCCCCATCAGTACTACAATGACTTGCGGCTGAAGAACAACGATGTGCTCTCATGCCCACACGCGAAGAAGCATAACACCTACTCCAAGTGCTCTATCATCGAGGTAGACGTACTCGTGTAAGTCCCTATAAAGGGAGGCTAGAAGAACAGGCCTCCATGCAAAATAGACTGGTTTATCATGAACTATTTGCTCCCAGCAAAGCCCCCAGTTGGGACTGAAATATTGGCCTCGTCGATCTGGGGCAACGAGACCTAAGATGATCACTATAACCACTAGACATAATGGTGACGTGAGTGTCATATGGCGCTCCAGCTCTATTTGGCCCTCACAGAACATAACCTCATTTATTGTGAGGACTGAATGACAAGCATCCTACCTAGCATCCATATCAAAAATAACTTGTCGACCATGAATCAACAATCTAAGGATCCACCACAAATTCTCCAAGGTGATGGTGGCCTCGCCAGTAGGAAGATGGAAGGATGAGGTCTCACTGTGCCATCTCTTAGCAAGCATTGACATCATCCCAAGGTGGGTCCGCATGAGTGTTGCGTAAGCAATGTACCATAGTCCCATGTCCTATAGCCAATCTTGCTCCCTGTCGCCAAGGTCTTGTAGGTAACTAAAAATCTCCTGTGATCTATGGTCCAAAGAATAGAACTCCCTCGCCGTGTCCTACATCAGGGAAGGTTACCATGTTAAAAATTTGGAGAAATTTTATTTTGACTGTCCAAAAAACTAGCCCAACGTCGCTATCTATGAAGGCATCATAGTTTGAAATTTGCAAAGTGCGATGCTAGAGTGCTAAACTCTAAAAGAGTACTACCACGGTGTACTTTTCTAAAAAGTGGCACAATTTGGCAAGATTCTAGTTTAAAAATGCATTGCTACGTTGCACTTTTAAATGACCCCGCTAGAGATGGCATCAGCGTCGAAGTTTGCAGTTTGTTTCCAAACTCCAAACTCCATTCTCGTGGCACATTTTGTGATGGCGAGCCAGTTTAGACTATCAAGTGGTTCACTTTGAAATTTGAGAAGTGCTATAGAGCATCACTATAGAGGAACTAAGTTTAAAAACATTAAATGAACATGAAAAATGAAAAAAAAAGCTCAAGTAAGGATCACTTACCAGTGCCCCAATGTTGGGTGGTCACTAGTATGTCCAGACTCAATTAGAAATGTGCATTGGGAGCTATCATTGTGCCATCTCTTCAAAATGTCAGAGCTCAAATCTCAAAATTGATAAAGGGCTGTGAGTGAAAATGAATTGAAAGTGACCCCTTAGAGCTTTTTTAAGCTTGAAAATTAGGGTTTTTTGACTCTATTTGACTATCCTGCTAGGGTTTTGAACTCTTGAACTTGTTTTTGTCTAGTTGAGGCATTTTTTACATCATTTTATTGTGTTTAGACATTTTTTTGGCCTCTTGGAGCCTTTTTGTACCTGTCGGGCACCTTTTCATCTTTTTTTGCGAGATCACCCAAAAAATAAAATTTTTGTCCAATCTCTCGAGGGGGCAGTATAGTGGCATGGTTTCTCTTACTAGGCAGTAGTGGGGCAATATTTTGAAAACAATTTTTTTTGGCTTTGGTCGACACCATTTATTCTTTGAACCAACGCAACAAGTGCATTGCTTCAAAGAGGGGAAAAATGTAGACATGTAAAATGTACTAATTGGCATTGGACATCTGATCCTAACCACTAACATCACTTCATCCTGAGTCATCCTTTGATCTAACCACTTAATCAAATTCCTTTATTTGATTAAATTCATTAATATTCCTCTCTTAATTAAATAATTTAGTTATCTAATTAAGTCATCCTTTCTCGATAATTAAATTAACCAATCTGATCTAATTATCCCTATTTAATTAAATAATTAATTTTATTTCATTAAATCTCTAAAATATATCTATTAAATTAAATAAATTAAAACATTATTTAATTTAATCTAACATCATCTCTTTTAATTAAATAAATCAAAATTCTTTATTTAATTAATCTTTTGTCATATTCTTCTCATATTTTATTTGAATAAATCCACAAATTTAAGTCAAATAGGTCACATCATTTAATCCCTTCAATAAATTAATTAACCTTGATTAATTTAAATCTCTTCTCATGTCCCATCCTCCATCTTTTACCAATTGCACATGAAAATAGAGTTATTTGATTTATTAAATCTCTATTTTCTTCAACAAGGCATCTTTTAAGGAATATTCCACAAGTTTGAATTCAAAATTCAAGTGGACTTTGTACTTCCAACAAGGAATTTACTCCACCTACAAATTCCTTTTTCCTTGTGCCAAGTGGCATTCAATGTACCTTCTTTCCCTCTTACATGTCATTTTAGCAATTTCAAAATTCAAATATATGCATTTATTGATACATTCTTCAAAACTTGCACATCCTCCATCCATTCACATTTGGACAAGTGGCACTTTTCCATTGGATGAAATTTAGTCCCACATTGCTCTATTTTAGACATCTCCTCAACTTGGCATTCTATAAATAGAGAGCTCCTCTATTGTATTTGGCATCCATAGTTTGAGTAAACTTACTATGCCCAAATATTTAGCAATCTTCATCCATACTTTCAAATTTGTAGCTAGTGTATGAAGGTTTTCGTCTTCGAACACTCATCACTCTTCATCAAAGTGGATAAACTTTCATCACCAAATCATCATTGCATCATTAGAGTTGGGAAAGGGCCAATTTTCACATCAAATTAGCACCAATTCCCTCAAGAGATTTAGAGTTTGCTTTGCTTTAAATTAGGATTTGATATGTTTTAAGTTTTGTTGTGTTCTTCACTTCATTTCCTTTTTCTTTAGCAACTTAAATGAATTTCTTGAGGAATCTATGTTCTTACTTGCATTCTATCTAATTTGTTGTTTGTGTATTATGTAATTGCAAGTTTGGTATTTAGGTTTGCACAACTAGATCCTTGAAATTCTTCAACTTCTTGTATCGTGGAGGTGGGCCCCAAGTTAATTGTCTAAACACTGTAGTCTTGGTGAGTCACCTCATCCTTATTTTTATCTGGTGCAGGGGTAGCAATGTGGATCACCCTATTATTGGCTTCATCTCTACCGATCCTATAAATAATCTTGTCCTTCTTCTTGGCTTTTCCCTTTCCAATATTGGGTAGCAATTCATCCCAGTTTGGAGGAGTGTCATCCACAACCACCTACTTTCTCTTTAATTTTTCATTAAGCCAACTTGGAGCAAAGGAATCCTATTGTTGCTCATCTTGTTTTTCCTTTTCAGCTTGATCCATAGAAGGCCCAACATTTTCACCATGCACTGAATAGGCCTCTTCATTTTTTCCTTCCGCTTCTTCTTTCCTCTTATCAGGCTCTAACCTCTAACTCTCTTCTTGATCTAATGTCTCTGTCATAACCTGAATAGGAGAGGGAGCCCTTTCATGTGCCTTTTCCTCTTCCATGGATTTGTCTTCTTTCCTGACTGGTGAATCCTTATAAGATACCAAAGACGACTAGAGAATGTTGCCAAGTTTTGCTTCTACACTATGGAGATCTCCAACATGGAATTCTCCTATCTCCTCGCTTTGATGTGCTTCTTCAATAACAACTCCTATTTGTCCTTTCTCTTCATTATTGAAGCTCTGACCTGAAAGAGGTGTAGAAGTTTCTTCTTATTGTGTAACAAAGGGAATTGTAGGGGCGCCTTCTTTCACTAGACTTTCCTTTGGAGAGGGAGTTTTGGCGTTCCTAGTGTAAACCCGTGTCTTTTCTCCAGAGCTCTCTACATCTACCACCTGTGGTCGCATTTCCTCATTTTTTCCCTATTGGTGCTCCAAATTGAACCAGACTAGTGAATCCTATAGACTAGTGAATTTCTAATGATCACATTCAGTGGGGGATTTGGCCAACTAACGAGAAATGGAATTAGAACACATTTCCCCTGCACTACAGGCTCTGTAAGACCTAGGGGGTGACCCTTTAGCAACATCTAGAGATTCAAACACACAATTAACAAATTGTTGCTTAATAGATGAATGTTCTCATAGAATTATGCTCAAAAACATAAAATACCACTCAATATTAGCAAGACATTAAGTGAATTTCATCAACTAACATGGAGAATATGGCATATACAAGTACTCATAAAATAGAATTAAGATGATTTATGATTTAAAGAATTGGGACCCAATTGAAAAACAACAAAATATTAATAATGGACCAGTGCCACGAAATGGGATATGGAGTCATATAAATAGCCCTTCATCCTATAGTTTTAAACATGTTATGAAGACCCTTGCACATGATCACATTATGACAACCAGGCCATTGAAGTTTTATCTAATAACTCTTCTTATAAATCCACCTAAAACACAATACTCCTATCACATGTGCTTAACCAATTACAATATCCTTTGAATAGAAGGAAATAGTAAATGCAACTTGTTCTTCATTAAAGCAATTACATTATTCTCAGAATAAAAGGCAACAAAAGATATAACTCTAATGCAACAAATGTGCATGAAAAGACAAACAATTTTATTATTGAATTCAAAAGAGTAGTACATCTTAACCATTGAGACAATTATCAGTTAAAATAGACATGAAATTTTAATTCAGAACACACACTTTCAAATTAATGACTCAGCTACAATCATCCTGGCATTACAATCTACCCAAAGCTTTCACTTGCCTTGTAGAGCTTTCAGAAATTGGAACCCAACCATTAGAATAATGAGAAGAGAAAGAGAAGAAGATATAGAAGAAAAGAGAATTCCACAAAAATGATTTGAAATTTACATTTGGAAAATCTATCAGCATTGATCAACAAATCTACAAAGCCTCTCTCCTCTCTCTACAACAAACTGAATTTGCCTCTCAAAACTGCCTTTACTCAAAAGTTATTTTTTAACAAAAAAACTTGTCCATGTGAGAAAATTCATCATTTACCAGTAGCTGTGTGAAAAAAATTTGTCCTTGCCCGTGAAAATCATGTTCTTTGTTCTTTGTTGTGGCTACATATTACTTTCCCCATATATTAAAGTTTCATAACTTTAATATATTAAACCATGAGCTCCTTTTGTTTCCCAGCATATAATATTTCACCATAAAGTGAATATTAAATTCACTTTATAAAACATTCCACCTGTGCACTATAGTCAAGCATTTCACCTTATTCTCCCAGCAAAGGCACATTACATTTATAATGAATATTTATTCACTTTACTCACTAGAAAAAAATGCTCGTCACCCTTTTCACGTACCAATTGGATTTTGCATTTTTTTGGGAAAAATTATTTACCCCATACATCCACACTCTCACTTTAAAATCCCTTTAAACTTTCCTTTTAAAATTTTTCCTTTACACATTAAAGGCTCTCAAATATTTGCTTAGGACCTCATCTTAAAATGTTTTCCCTAGGAACTTTACTTTTCATCCACTTTCACCTTGCATAGGCCCACCCACCTTCTCCTTTTCTCGCTAGCCCCACTCAAATTAATGAGCTTGCAATTCCAACCTATGGGATAGCGGGGAACGATATAGATTTTGTTGCATTATGCTTGGTTCTCCTTCATTGATTTCATATTTCCCTCCATTTGAAAGTGAATACCTGTTCACTTTAAAAAATAATCCCCATGCCACTTTACCTTTTAAATATTTCCCATAATATTTCATTTCACGGGAAGAAAATAAATGGGCCCACTCCACTATTTACCATTCGGGCCCCATAAGAATAAAATCATTGGGAAAATTATAAAAGGTTATAGAAGTTTTTCTTTTATCAAAAGAAAAATAAAAACTTAAGCCTTTGGCCACTTTTAATTTATCATCTATGCACAGAAACTCACCCACTCGATTAAGGCTTTGCCTGGGGCCCACCTTGTACATGTGGCACGTTCTTTCTGATCACACAAGAAATAATGAGCCCACATCTTCATCTCACGAAGTGGCGAGCAACAGACACGATCTGGCTACATTTGGGGTTCATTGTTGACCTTGATTTCATTTAGCTTGTTTGTGTCTGGCTGGCTTAACCAGCACACTCTAAGGCTTTGACTTTTCTATTTTATTTTTGTTTCTATTTTGTCATTTTCTCACGACAGCCACAGTTATCACTGTCATGGTTAAGTTTAATTTTTTTCAAAATTCTTTCTCCCGCCCAATGAACAGTCACCATCATATTCTCCCACCTACTCTCAACTATTCAATTCATTTTCAATGTGGACGATGTCTGGAAATTGCAAGATGAGTTGCCAGTTGGAGTTTAGCACCAACTTTGTGCGACTTCATTGCAAAGTATGCAGGGTGAGATCACCCATCACCTTCTGCCGCAACTTAGAAAGGTTGCTACTGCTAAACAGCTGGGGAGAGTCACCTGGATAAGGTTTTCCTCATTCATCGACTTTAATGGTTTGATTTGCTTAGGTTGTGGAAGGAGGACATCAAGATTTCCATTGATGACATCTCACGAGCTATCATCAATGGACATTTTGACAGTTGCAACTGCTCTGGTAGACATATATGCAACATGTGGAAGCATAGATAGGGCACGTGAACTGTTTGAAAAAATGCCTCAAAAAAATGTGGTTTCATGGAATGCCATGATTTCAGGATATGCACAAAATGGATCTGTTGACAAGACTTTACAAAAGCCCTCGTTTGACCCCACTATAGCCTTCAATACTTACTCCCTGCTCTACAATCCCCAGTAAATTGTGTAAGTAATGTTAATATTACCCCTGCAACTTAAATCAACCAGTGAATATCCTCTTTGGCTTGGTCTTGTAGCTTTAACATCATCATTGTAGTTGTAATATGTATTTATGGCACTATGCAGGTTTTTTATGAATAGAATTCCAGTGGCAGTCTTTAAAGAACAACGAGAATTTGAGAATGGCATCTTCTAAGAATCGAGCAATGAGATTATATTCAAGCTTGGGTGCAGTGAAGATTGACTAGAGCAAGTCTCATTTTGTTGCTTCTTACAAAAATTTCAAAGTAGAGACATGCTTTGCCTCCTTTATATGCTCTGTGAATTCATGGTACAGTGTAGAGCCATTACAATCGAGTGAGCAGCATTCAATATGTGCACAAGAATTACATGATTTACGATTACTATTCGGATACTAAAAGAAAGTTGTGTTTTATTTTTGGCAAGATAAAGAGTTCCAAATATTCTCTTATTTTTTTCCCCTATAATTTTTCTTAATGTCTTTCTTATATGAACTTTGTCTAGTAAAGTAATTTGCTTTTGAAGTTTGTATTATATTTGTTTCAAATAATGTCAAGTTTAACTGTTATAGTAATGGTTGCATATACTTGTATGAGAGTGTGAGTAACATATACATCTCTTTGTGTGTGGGTGTGTTGGTGTGTGAGAGATTAGTTTAGATTAAGATTTTCATTAGATAATTGTGTTTTAAAAGGATAATTCTCTATGATTTCATCATTATATTCCAATCAACTTTGCTATATCTATTACAAAAGCAAGATAATTTAATATATGAATTAATATCTTTTTTACGTATTTGATCAATATAATTAGTATTCACTTATGGAGCATCCATTTGAAACTTAATAAATATATTTGTGAGTCTCCCAAGCATTGGGGAGCCGACATCCCTTTCTAGAGAGCTCTTATTTTCCCCACACATTGGTGGGTTAAAAGGAAAATCAATAGATACACCCACATGGGCATAAGTTCATGCAATGTTCTAACAATACAATTTCCAAAGAGCATTTATTTGCCCCACATGTTGGTGGGTTAAAAGGAAAATCCAAAGATACACCCACATGGGCATAAGTTCATGCGATGTTCTAATAATACAAACACCTATGACAAGTTTTCTAATAAGTTCACATGTAAAAAACTTGACTCTTTTGATATCATTTTCCTTCAAGAAATGAAGCTTCTTGTTTTAAACTTAAAATAGCCTTAAAGGATAATATGGCTTCATAATTTTCAATTCACCACCTGGCGTAAGGATGGTCATGATAACTCATGCATTTTACTTTCCCCACATTTATGTTCTTCCATTATTTCTTTGGGACAGAGCTAAACCATCATGTTGTGTGGATTATGTTGGACATTGATGGTCACATGGCCTGCATTATTGATGTGGATGCACCAAATGCTTATCCAATAAGACGATATTATGGAGATGACTATCTCACAACCTAGCACCCCTTTCTAATTGGCTCATCAATGATGATTTTAATTTTGTGGATTCAATCGTGGATAAAGAGGGAGATCTATTGAAGAACTGGTTCATTAGTGAGTGAGAAGCTTGGCTTTATTTTAATAATCATTGAATGTTGTCAAACCCAATTTTTTGGTGGTGGCATGCCAAGGTGGATCCTTTATTTAAAGAAAGGAATTGGTTCTCAACTCTTGAATTTAGCATCTATAGTTTGTTGGTCAACATTTATGTTGTTAGGAGGGTATAGTATAATGTTTATATTTTTTTCTCTTTTATTGGTTATGATGGGATTTTCCTATTTTGGGTGTAGTTCTCCAGACATCTCTAGTGATATCAATGATGTTACTAGGGATATTGAGAGGCTACTTCTAAGAAATACATTAGAATTTTGTAAGATCATTTAAGCAGTTTGGGTATAATGCATGATGATATTGCATGTAATTTGTTTGTTTCTTCACTATTTGATGAATCCTTGTCTTGGTAATAAATATTTTCTCCCAACTTAATTTATTAATGGAAATAGATCGAAGATTCTTTAATCTAAATTTGTTAGATTCATTCATTTGTAAGTGCATTTTAGATTAAAAAAAATGTTAAGTAAACTTGTTTTCTCAATCGTGATTCTTAATTCCATTGATTTGTGTATTTTTCTAAATTATCTTGTGTGTTTGACTAGTATTCATTACAATGGCTCCCAAGGTGAAACCATTAGAAGATGCCTTCAAAGAGGAAATTTCGCTTGTTTAAAATCTTATTCCTCAATGATGTAGTTGTGCATGTTCCCCCATGAATTTTAATTTAAACATAGGCCTTATTCCAATTTTTTTACTCTATTTTATCAAAAATTTAATTTGAATCATATATATTTTGGTTAACTTGTATATTAACTATGCACATCTATAGTTCATAAATTCACTAGTGCTTCTCCTCATTTTTTATGTGTATCTAATGTATATAATTTGGCCATGACCTCCCTAAGTTATATAAGTTTCTAGTGAGCCATCATGTGTAATAGCTTTTAAATTAGATGATGACAAGAATGAGAAGGTTTTAGTCTCCTTACAACCTATTATGATTAGTTAAATGAGTGGACTAGGTATTCTAGGTGAATATTGTGCTATTTCATGTTGATATTTCCTCATGACATGCAATCTTTAGGTTCTCCTATTATAGATATGTGTGAAATGTTTGATGTTTCATCATATGTGATTGACTGGGATGATGTTAAGGAAGTTGAGATCTCAATTCCCTTGTTTCTCATCAAAACAAATGAATCCCTCATGCTAAAAATTTCTCATCAAATTGGAATGAATTCATTTTGTAACCAAGCTAATCAATATTTTAAGTTGTTTTGAATGAGACTAACAATTTTAGTCTATGCAATCCTTTTTCTATATTGTGTAGTGATTCAGATAATGACATAGAAGGAATCATTTCAAATTGACCACCTAATGGGGATATTCTAGAAGAATTATTTTCTAGTTTTTATTTTGATTTTGCTAATAATATATAATAAAATAAACTAAATTTTTTTGTCACAAGTAATGTCACCCATATTTTTCTTATATTCAACTAAAGAAGTAGATTCTTCCTTTAGTTTCAACAACATCAATGATATTACATATATGATAATTATCAAAGTTTTATTTCTATCTCTAATGAAGAGGTCTAGTGGAATTAATTTTTAACTAATAATTCTAGACTAAACCCTTGATAGAATCTAAGATCAATGTAGAATATGAGACACTGATTTAACAAAGAGACATCATTTTCTAGGTACACACTAGTATAAGTCCATTATTTATGTTGTTAGCCCAGACTTCTTCATAACAGATCTAAGTGTTTCCCTCCATATTTATGTTCCTTATTTAAAGCTATTATCAAATATAATATTATTAGTCCTAGCTATACTTATTTAATCTAAGTTGATTTGTGCTTATTTTCTTGCAATTACTTAATTAGCTTAGGTCAACCCATATGGAAAGCTTATTTTCCTTCATAATTTTGGTGAACCAATGGGTCTTACATGAAACAATCTTCTCTCTAAGGTTTTTTATATAATAAGCATCTTTAGATCTACACTTTTTTTATATTTATATTTTATTTTCATATTTGAAACTCCTTAAATATTTTTGGATCAATGATTACTTTTACATTGTTATATATTTTAAATTAGGGGTTTTTATCTATATTTTACTTTCACAATGTAGTCCTAAGTTTATGCACCAAGAAAACAAGGAACCTTGTTTTGACCATATTTTATGTGTATATTGTATAATGTAATTGAGAAAGAAAAGGAAAGATAAGATGAGTTCAAAGGAATATACTTAATATAGTGAGTAAAATAGTAATGTTGAAGGACAAGGAGTGAATGTATTAACATGAATGTTTTGGGAAATTAGTCATTATTCAGTTTGGGATTTTGAGAGTGGGGGAAAAGATAAGTATATATATATATATATATAGAATTAGGAAATGGAGAAATGAAGGGAAATTTCAAAGAAGTGATCCAATCTTGGGCCATGTAGACTAATAGAAAGGGATAGAAGGTACTCTAGGTCAAGAGTTTGAACCTAGAGTAACCTATAGGGAAGATCGGTAGAAAGAAAAAATGGGCTAGAAATCTTAATCAAGTAGAGTGAATATGGTTTTTTGATGGATTTATTTTCTTCAATTTTCTTTTGGTTTGATGGATGAGAGAAATATATTTCAACTTGCATGATTTATCTATGAATTTTTTACTTTTCTTTTTGATAGGGACATGTCAACCCCATGCAACTAGGAAGATGCATGGGCTCATAACTAAAGTTTAGACTAAGTAAGTATGGATATCATGAACATGGAATAATGGTGCATGATATGTGTTTCTTTTAAAATGCAACATTTGATGAGAAAATAAATAAATGATTTTCTTATAAGTATCTATGGTTTAACTGGTTTTCCCATCAAGCTCCCAAGGCACCTAGAAGACAAGTTTGTAATGATCGAGGTCTGTAGGCAGTTGGCAGATGTCAACAAGAGATGCCAGGAGCGGAGAAGGGTGGTGGTGCAATTCCTGGTTGGTTTTTCCCTTACACATGTGAGTCCATGTCAAAAACCCTCAATATAGGAAAGGAAGTAACCAGGTACAATCTATAGACCTATGATGAATGTTTTCCTTTTGATCTTAAGGATATTGTTAGAGATAATTTGAAACCAAGTCTTGGTTTCCTCCATTTGCCTACTCTAGAGGACTACTAGGGGATTGTTTTGATAAATTTGAAGTGAGAAGGACTTGGATGAGATTGTCTTTGAGATAGATAATCACCTATAACTTGAGTTTTTATGTACAAGGAATTGAGGATGATGAGTTAGATTTAGTGGACCCAATTTTCATGGACTTAATAGAAAATTGATCCATTCTTGCTATGGACTGGAGTAGTAAAGAGAAAGAAACAATTGAAGCTAGGAATGCTAATGTTTTGGAAAGGATCCAAAAGTGGGTTATTAAGAAGAATACAAAGCAATCCCATCCTAATACTAGATCACAAAACACCCAACCAGCAGGAGGAAATGGTCAACCCTCTTTAATTGTAAGAACCTCTAGGGTTGCTCCATAGTCAGTGCAATTTGGGGCTTAGGGTGATGGTGATGAAGAACCTCCTAATAGGAATGTACTTCAACTGACTTGTGGAGAGGACCTCCCAAATTTACCTAATCTGGATCAAGAGAAAGGAGATGAAGGAGAAGGAGATGACCTAAGTAATATTGATATTATTTCTTCTTCCCCATCACCTCGATCATCGCCTATCATAGAGGTTGATGAACCTCTAAAAAAAAGATCTTCCCCACTCTCTTTACAACATGTTCAGATGAATAATCCTCCCATGAATAGAATGTTATTCCCTTCCTCCAGTTCTAAAGCAACCAACATCCATAATACTCCTGTTTTGCTGGAAGATACTCTGTCAAGAAAAAGGAAAGCAATACAGCTAGAACTCCTGAAGCAAGATATGGTAGGGCCATTGCTTCAAAGGACTCTAAAGCTAAAGAAGTTGAAAACCACTACTAGGTTAATTGATGATATTAGACCAGGGAGTTTATACTTGGAAGTTGTGTGTCCCACTACACAAAAGGAAGTCACTCAAGCAACAACCAATGACTTTGATGTTGACAAAATTGACCTAGGACACCCTACAAGGGATGGAGACATACAAATCTTCTAGGTGTCTATAGCGAGAATGGTTGAGAGTTCCAAGAAAGATAAAGAGAGTAAGGATGAATTGAAATGAAAAATCCAAGTCTTAATTGAGTGCTTGAAATCGGTTTTTGACCTAGGACCCCCTACAAGGAATGGAGACATACAAATATTCTAGGTGTCTGTAGCAAGAATGGTTGAGAGGTCCAAGAAAGATAAAGAGTGTAAGGATGAATTGAAATGAAAAATCCAATTCTTAATTGAGTGCTTGGAAGAGGTCCAAGAAAGATAGAGAGAGTAAGGATGAATCCTAGAGATTGTATTATAGGGTCCACTCATATTATTTTTTATATTGATAAAAATAGGATTGAACTAGGGCTTGACCATTTTACATAGTAGCAACCAAGATGTAAGAGTAACTAGTCTCATGAGATATGAAATAGAAAAAAATAAAATGAAAGAGAATCAATTGGTCATAACACGACCAACAAACACACAACATAAGAATAAGAATAGGACAAAAAAGCTAACCACTACCAACCAAAATTTGCAAGTTGCTAGTTTCCTACCACTCCTTAGATAAGAAATAGACCTTGTCTTCAAAAGTGGCCTCCTCGAGTTCTCCAATTTGGGTTCTTGGGTCTCAAGAAATTTTTTCATAGTTTTGACTTTAGTTCTTTTGGTAGGACCCTCATGAGAAGTATCTCCTTTTATTCTTTAAACTTTATCCTATAGTACACAAAGATAGGTAGCAATATTTTTAATTGTCCACCTGTATTATTTCATGCAAGCCTTTCTATATTCTTAGTCTTACATGGTGCATTGACTCTTGAAAAGAGACTTTAAATAAAGCCAATAGATGCATTGCATGGAGATGTGTTCCACTCATTCTTCCTCATATTGTATTATCTTATTCATTTTTATCTTCTTATACTTATATCTTCCCAAGGTCTCTCTAGAAATGGTAATGATTGTTACAAACCAATATTTTGACCTCCCCCTTTATAACTTAATAAGTCTCGCAACCTTTGAATAAATTTTCTCATTTCCTTTATATTTATGACCAAAAATGGCTTTCACTCACTAATTCCATATACTTATCTACTCTAAAATAACATGCTAATATATATTTACATTTCTCCTTGATCAATTCTCCCTTATTGAGCTTCTAAGAATTCATAAATAATTACCGTTAAAGAACATCTCATTTTGAATAAAATAATCAAGTCACTTCTATCTATATTTACTAGTTCATTACATTCTTTCCACACTTTCATATATTTAGGACTAGCTTCATACAAATGTTTCAACTCTTCAAATCCAACTACCTCTATTAACATCTCTATTAACAAATTTTGTCTCCTACTTATTACATCAACTACCTTATTTGAATTTCCACTTCTATGTTGTAGTGCAAAAGAATAACAACACCTATCATGCATTTTCTATGTACTATTGTTATGGGGATATTCTATTTTTAACAATATGTTGATTGTGTTTTATTGAGTTTTGTCCATGGTAATTTTTTGGGTAGTATAAAAATTAAAAAATCCCACTCATTTCATTTCGTATGTAACCCTCTAGACGAGTTGAGTGGATGAATAAGGGGAAGCGTAATCAAATTATTATTCAATAGGGTTTGGATCACACAATCTAAAGTTTCACTCAATTTTGTAAATCTCCTAGTTGTTTGATGCTTAAAAGAAACAACATTAGAAGTAGTATGCATATGATTAGTGTTAGTTTAGATTCTTTCTTATTATTACCCTTTTCAACTTGGAAGGGTAAGAAGGTATATAGTTTATATGTGAGGACCCACATTTCAAACCATTAAAAATAAGTAATTTGAGTTTGAAATCTTTGACATGAACACAAAAACCCATGAAAGAAGCATAATTGTACAAAAAAGAACTATCACATATATAGTGGATAGTAAACCCTTATAAAAAAATCCCTTGCAACTTGTAATTAGGAAGTTGATGTTTCATTTTAGCACAAAGTAATTTAATCAAACATACATAATAATAAATATGCTCATTAGAGCCTTGGGAACACTCAAATAAATTTGAAACAATAGGTTTGAAGTCCATAATCTTGTGGAAATGGCCAAGCAATGTTGTAGCTCTAATTGATCAAAATAATGAATGGAGCCAAGAGGCAATGAGTAGAACCACTTAATAACATAGACATGAAGAGTGAGAAAATAACTTAGCCAAGGACAACTTCTACACTAGTGCATCTAGAGTAGAGGTGGGGATGGTGATAGTAATAGTAGCATGGGTAGCAATAGAAGGACCATGAAGACAATGAGAAACAAGAGGAAATGATACAACATAGATGAATGATAAGCAACACTTTAAGGTGAGGAACGTGAAACATTAACACAATTAGAAGAGGGGATAGCACTAGTAGTAGAACACTAGTAGGCACACAAGAAGGAATGGAACTAGTGGGATTAGAGATAAGTGGTTCACTTGTAGACAAAGAGGTGGAAATGGTACTAGAGGAACATGAGAGTTGGGGGTCGCACTAGAAGTGACAACAAGAGATGTAGGCATTATGAGAGGATCTACCTCAAGATGAGAGGATGAAGGGAAAATAAAAGAGAAAGGTTGAGTGGGTTACAAAGAGAAGATGCACCTTGCAAAAAAGAAGAGGTAATCATAATACCAATGTCATGAACAATCTATGTATGTAAAGGAGCTTTGAGCAACCAATTATAAACAGATGTAGATAATTATGTTGAAGAAGTGACATTAACAAGCTCTCCAACAAGTAATTGTTTACTAAAAAAAGATTTTACTTATCTACATATATGATATGATTATAATTAGATAACTCATTATAGTTAACCTTAATGAACCTTAATAAAAATCTCTTTATTGACAAAATAAAAAACAATTTAAAAATTTATATAAACTCATTTAAAAAATAAATTAATATTTTAATTATATTTTTAAATAAACAAAATTTTAAAAATAATAAAATAAAATAACAATAAAATGAATATAAATCTTTAAATTTTAAAAAATTAAACTGAAAAATTTAAAATAAAAGTACTATAAATAAATTTAAATAAAATAAAAAATAAAGCTAAATATATTTAAAAACCAATGCAATATACCTTGTTCTATTCTCTTTCAAAGAGAATGGAATGCGTCACTGTTAAAGTGAAAAAGTAAACGTTCAATACAATTTTTTTTCACTCTGACATCAACTATTCCCTTCGTACGGAGTTAGATTTTCCATTGGTTTATTTTTCGCCATCATATTTTTGAACGTGAATAGGCGCAGGAAAGGACGAAGGGCTCGATGCATTGGTGATTAATGTAAAACGTGTTTGCCTCAGCTTGCTTATAAAGGATTTTTAAAAAACGGTAAAACTTAACCGTGACAGTTATAACATGACGCGAGAAAACGGAAACAAAAGGGAAATGTAAACGAGAACGGATATTTGACTGAAAGTCAGAGGTTAGAGTGTGTTCTTTAAGCCTGGCTGTTTGTGTCACCCTAATCCTTCCTTATGCCTTCTCTATTCTCGTTCAACCTGTGCTTCTTCAATGAGAATGGCGGAAGCCTCATGATTTACTGCATGGTCTTTCCACAATAGGAAAACATTTCAAAGTTTTAATGCCAGCGTATCTTACCATGGTGCTCGACCCCTTATCCTCCACTGCCAGCGCACTTCCCATTCATTTGAATTTGTTTGAGTTCCTAAATTTTTCAGTGCATCTATGATAAGCATTAGCCACACTAACTTAAATATTTCCTCTATGCCGTTGTGCTCTTTGATATCATGGTGGCTGCTTTGTTTCGATGCACCTATTCTTTATTGATGGAATCCTTCCAATGTATTTGTTTGGAAGTTTCTAAACCTCCTTGAAATCTAGTGCGAGCCTCTATGAAAGTCTCTATAGACTTTTCAACATATCTAATCCATGCATATTAGGCAACAATGGTGCTTTGTCCATGAGATCACATTTAAAAGAAAACCTGTCAAGCAGGTCGTGTGCTTTGGGTTTCAATGAGATCATACTTGTTTGAAGTTCACTATCAAAGCATTTCAACATAAAACTTGAAATGAACACTAACTTCACAGTGCCCTACATTCCTCTCATGGCCGCGCGTCCTTCTCAATCTGAAACCCACACCATCTCCAAACACATTTTCTTGAAGGTTTATGAAGTTTCTTCTATAACATTTCTATTTGTCTGCACATTGCAATGGCATTTCACTTCATCTGTTGGCGTGCCATTTTCCATTCATTTTCTTTTGAAGGGTGAGCATATCTTCATCTCACTATGTCATGTGTTTGTTTAGGGGTTGCTAAAAAAATTTATTCTACTATTTTGTGCATATGTTGCAGCGTGGATTTCATGGCATTCCAAAAGATCACATTAATTTAGTGGTTCTTTCTTAACAAGTTTATGCATGCCTTATCTTCTAGCACAGCTCCCACGTACCTGCTTTGATGGATGTCCACTTTCAATATGCAACTATGGCGTGTGTTATGCCACTACATTCATTCCTTTGTGCAACCTTGATGATTCCTCTTGCACCAAACCAATAGGCCCTTGCATGGAGCATAGTAGTGACCACATAAGAACTCAATAGCATAAATGTTTCTTGGTTTGTAAGCCACACACTCATAGGATAGTTGGGCCGATTTCCATTCCTCCATCATTATACATTGATAGTTGTCCATGTTCTGAAGTGTGCCCTCATGAATAAGTATCAACGCAAGCTCTTGATAAAAGCTTCTATATCCTTATGTATACATTACTCGAGATCACATTAGTTGTGTTCATTTTCATTGAAATCAACATCATAATAACCTCTAGGGCTATTGAATAGCAATATACCTAACATAACAACCTCATTAGTATTGTTATTACCTTGAATTAGCATGTAAGTCTCTAAGAGGTTTACTTAGTTTATTTGTGTCATATGGCTGCAAATGGACTACTAATGTATAATTGTCATCTGCCTTGATGGGACTAATGTACCAAATCAAATCATGATAAACCTTAGCACTCTCAACCATGCCAATCCAATCAGGAACCTTGAGCAAAACAAAATAGCCTTGATGAATCACATTTCAACAAACTGGTAAATGCACTTACCCCCTTGAACCCTGAAACTATAAAAATCTTCAAAAGGACATCAATGAAAGTTTGTGCACCCACACATCTTAACTCCCACTCACTTGTGAGTTGAGCATGTCGGGTCCCCATGTGGGCCCGACTAAAAAAAAAATTATTTTCATACAAATTTTATGCCCAAATTGACTTTAGGTAGCTTTTGGATGTATCTAGTACTAAAAATGTAAAATGTGTTTTTAGTAGAACTTATCTTCATACACTTTTGCAGAATGGTGAAAACTTGCCAGGTTTGCTACAAAATGGCCTCTGAAAACTAATCAGACAATATCATGAAGTTACGAAAACTTGCAAGCATGCAAACATTGGGTCTAGGAATTGAGTGCAATAGATAGTTCAACAAAAGGAGTCACGAAGTGAAAGATATTAACTGTAAAAGTTTCTTACTTGAACTTTCTGCAACAAACAGTTGTTCAAAACCAATTAAAAATCAAGAGATTACCTCATTGCAAAAATATCAAATCAACTCCTGGCGAGCTGCCACTAGACACTGTGGATCATTTTGGCATAGAGAACACATGTTCAAGAGGGCTTGGATTGAAACATCACTTGTCAAAAGATATTGACGGTTGAAGTTTACCTCTCAAAAAGGTTTCTAGAAATGCAGATGCAAAACTAAAGAAATTGTGTTTGGTTTTGATCTACTAAAAATAGCAAATCAACTCGTAAAGTTCTGAAAAGTGTCATGTGAGCTTATCTTGGTATGGATAATGTAGGAAAACATTCGTTTTGACTTGACAGTCATCTAGTTGCAAAATGCAAGCTCAAATGAGAGGCAACTTTACAAAATTGAAAGTTTGCAAACAGTAGAAATGTGCCAAAACCCTCTAGCTTCACTTTTCAAAACCCTAAAAATACTCATCGTGGGAAGCTGAAAATTTACATGCCTACTCACATAGGACATATGAGTGAGCTCACAAATGGGTTTTGCATGAACATCAATAGGCACCAAAATATGACCCTCCAAAGTAGGTCACTCAAGCAGATTCATCAAGTGCATTTCTGAGAGTGCAAAGACAAAATTTTGAAATAGGCATCTCAAATTTGGGAAATTTGAGAGTTCCAATAGTCCCTTAGGTTGTCCACTTTGTTTTCTTGAATTTCTTGCAACTCTTCTCCTTTTGGGCATAGAGAGACTATCCTATTTCCCTTCTTCATGCTCCTCCTAATCAGATTTCTTCTCTTTCAAGGTAATGCTCCTCTTCTTTCCAATAGGCTTCCTTTTCTTTTCTTTCTCAAACTCTGCTTGGATACTTTTAATCTTGATTTTGAAGGGAGAATCCACCTTTTCTTTTCCTTCTAGATCTTGCTTATCTTCAGAGGTGGACTGGGATTCTAGACTTCCCCTCAAGTCATATGTGTACTGCTTCCCTTCATTGTCCAACTCCCAAATCTTATGTTTGAGCCACAACTTGGTATATTTAATAACAAAAGCATTTATTTCCTCCAATTAAGTTTTCTCTTCGTCTAACCAATCAATCTCACTTATGGGCTTGTCCTTGATTGATTCTCAATCATGGCTTTGGTTTACTTCCCCATCATCATTAAGATGGTCGAGAATGGCCTTGATATTGTACATCCTAATTAAACTGACTAGCAACCTAGAGAATTTATTCCTTTGGACCTCAAACTCATCTTTATAGTTGGAAAAATAATCTTCAATGTCATATTTATGTCTGAATTATTTGCTATCTGTCTTTTGAGCTTCTCCTATCCTGTCGAATCTAGGCCTCTTAGAGTGAAATGCCAAACATACATTGCTCATTTCTTCTTCAGAAGAGTGTGATGTGATCAAAGAAGGGAAGACCTCATTGAATCCTATCCTCAATGGGAAGTAACCTCCCAAGATGGTTTTGTGCATTTCCTTCAAAATATCATCAAAGGCAGAGAATTTCCTGCTAACTTCCAAAACTATAACATGAACTATTGGATACCTAGGCAATCTATATGGATCCCTTTGGCAACCATCAATTCTGATATATGAGAAAGTAGGAAACTAAATAAACGATGCTCAATATTTGTGTATCAATTCATTAGCTGCATGAGAAATCCTTACATGTTCTTCTCCTTGTAGCAATCTTGTAATATACAAGGTGAATGCATCATTCACCCTCTTGTAGCTTGAGCTATCCAAATGGAGTTGAGGATAAACCTCATAGATAACATCATGGCCAAAGGTCCATCTTGCACTTAGTCCCTTGTATGGATGAAACCTTTCCAGGGCATAAACCAAGTAAGATGTCAATGTGAAGGTCTTGGTTTGCAAAACAGTGCACAACTGATTATGGATCATAGGACTGATGATACCTGGAAAATGATAATCCACATTTTTCTCCATCCTTACTATGATGTAAAACATCCAACTTTCAAATATCCATGCAGTCTTCAAACCCACCACTCTGTTGAGGAGAGTGATTGCATCATAATATTATAATTTGAACTTGGCTATGTATAATTGCTTAGGCAACTTGGAGATGTGTGGCTTAGGTTTCTCCAACCAAAAACTAATAACCTGCAAAGCCTTATTTTTATCATCAACATAGTACTTCTTGGCTATGTCAAGATCAAAACTCACTACATGAGATCTATCTGGCATATCAAATGTGTGAGCCACTAAGATAAGAGATAATTTGGCAAGCACTCTGCCTTGTGGACCAATTATTCTCTATGTATCAAGATCATAGTGTCTAGCACCTTCCAAGACTATCTCATAGCACTACACTGTAGGAGAGAAGCCAACCACATGAGAGAACCCAGAGCTCACCAATCTACTTGCTAACAGAGGAGGATCCTGCACTACCATTCTTGCTTTGAACTCCTCATAGTCCCATTTCCCAACATTGGTGTCTATCACCTCTAACCAAATGGAGGCCAACTTGCTCTCAGGGGTCTTTCTTTTCATGTCTAACTTGATTCACTCGACCTCTGAGACAAACACTCCCTCCTCACTAGGATCCATTATGTTTCCATTTGTTCTTCCATTAATGGCCTTGCTTGATTCAACCTACATTCAGAAAAGAGACCACAATAAAGATGTATTATAGCATGATAATTCAAGTTAGTCCATCATAAACTACATATTCATCCTTTGAATAAGTCCCATGGTGAATAAAATCCCCTAAAACACCATAAAGATTACTCCTTTAAGAGCTTGGATTTTTTCATTGTCTCACAGATTTTAAGCTTGAGAGGAATCTCAAGGAATTTTAGGCCAAGTGAATTCCAGTGATGAAGAAGAAATATCCACTCATAGGTCATTCAATCCACATCATCATGTAGGAAATGGCACAAAACATCTTTATATTACTCAAATCAATTATGTGAAGGAAAATCATTAACAATTAACTCATGCATTTCCCAAATTCCTTACTTTTCAAACTTTTTAGAGATTTCTACTTGGGACGAAAATCCGTGAAACTTAATGTAACTCCACATATTCTCAGGAAAAAGGGGAAGTGGTGGAAAACTGGGGAATCCCTATAGAGGCATAATTCTGCAAAAATCTCAAAATCTTGAATATTTTAGATTCTTCATAGCTTCAACCAATTTGATCAAATGATTAGGAACTTAGGGACTCAATCTTGG
This sequence comes from Sequoia sempervirens, assembly GCA_007258455.2. NCBI lineage: Eukaryota > Viridiplantae > Streptophyta > Pinopsida > Cupressales > Cupressaceae > Sequoia > Sequoia sempervirens. The sequence goes on from VDFB02193867.1 coordinate 89,155,782, forward strand.
ATTCCATTCATTCAGATTGCAAAATGAAGAATCTAGGTTTTTGAATGCATCTAAGTGCGACTCAATCAATGTGAGCAACAATTTCCATAAGGGAAACGCTAAGATACCACCATGAAAGCACAGTTTGATCCCAACCCGCTCCTTCATTCCACTAATCCTCCTGCAAACTCCCTTAAAACCTTCCTAAGACAAGGTGACTACCAAATTTGAATGGCACACAAATGGTTTCAATTTTCCCAGGATGTGATGTCATCGAAGGTTAGGGAGTGCCAGGTCAAACCAAAGCTCAAAATAGTAGAGCATAAAATCTAAACTAAGGATCAATTTGAGCAATGGATAACCCTATTAAGTCACAATCAAGTAGAAGGAAGGGCATCAAATAAAAATGAGTAACCTTAGCTTTGTCATGGAACTTAATTATATCACAATCTCAACTCAAGGCACACACACAAACCATGAAGCAATCAAACTCAACAAATACAAGTGAAGGCTATATGAACATACCATTAGTGAAGAATAATCGAAATAGCAACAACTAGTTTGAAATCCCATAGTCCCAACAAATGCAAGCAATCAGAAAAAATTGAACTGGAGCAAACGATCACAATTCAAATGCAAGATTTAGCAATAGCAATTCAAAATCAAGCCTCAAAAAATCTTACAGCAAAGCAAATGACCCAAATTCGTAGCACAAATCTCATTTAAATCCAATAAAAGTGGGCTGCAGAATCGTACAAGAAGGAAAAATTCTTGTGATAAGACCATCCATGGAAAGCTTGGGGATTCGAAGGCACGACATAATTCTGGGGATTCGAAGGCCTAACAGAATTTTGGGGGTCTGGAGGCCTAATGGAATTTTTGGAAATTCTGGGGAAGACTTAATTCTGCGAAGTTCCAAAATTCCCAAAAATAGTGTGAAAATGGCCTTCATCGAGTTTCCAAAGCATTCGGTAATTTTTGCTTGGAGGGAATTTTCTCAAAAAACTAATGAAAACCCACAATTTTCCCCAAGACTTGGGATTTTCAAAGTGTTACTTCAAAAGGGGCATTTGTACAAGCAAGATAAGCATTTAAGAACATCTCAAAGCAATCAAATCCTCAGAACCAAATGATCAACAACACTTAAGGCCAGAACCAGAAGGGGTCCCTACTCTCCATGGGGCATGTGTGTGAAAACTACACAACAAATGGCGACTCCTAATAGGAAAATACTCTAGAACATTTCAATGACAAACTAGAATCAAGAACCCAAAATCTTTATTTTCAATCCTTACGTTTGGTCACCTATTTAGCAAAGCTTCAAAACTCATAAGAAAGCAAACCTTTCATGTACCAAGGTCAAAGTGTGTGCATGTGTATTCCTTTCCATTTCCTTAGTTGTAATAGAAACCAAATTTTGTCTGACCAGGCTACATAAAGTTTCAAACTCCAAAAGTATCTTGGATAGGGCATCACTACCAGTTAGGCATCCATAGCCCCAACGAGGTTATCACTATAGTTTTCCCAAGCATAGATCTACTACTAGCTGGGCATCCATAGCCTCGGTAGAGATACTAGGATACGCTTGATAAGTTGAATTCTTTCTTTTGATTTTCAATACTTTTCTTTTTCTTTTCCTTTTGATATTCTTTTCTTTTCACCCTGTGAACAATGAAGTTCACACTAAGGGCTGAGAACCACAGTGGTGCTAAAGCTGAATATAAGATTTTTCACCTGACTAGACTACATAAGGACTATATGCAACTTTGGAATTTTAAAGATCTATGTATAAATATGAGAACCAAATACACTCTAGATTTATCTAAATCCCATGGCTTATCTACTCAAAACATTTAATACATATGACACCAGATAAAGGACCTTCACCTGATTCTAAAAGGAAGATTGAATTTTGTGAAAGAAATATTTAGAACAAACCTAGATAACATAATGATTGTTATGCAGATGCAATAGCCCCAGAGTGAGAAGAAAAACCCAAAATCAATAGAGAAGCACATAGCAACCAACCTTAACTAAAGCAAACCTACACTAACCCAAAAGGAGAGAACAGAAAAAAGAAAAAGAAAAAAAGGAAAACCTACTCTAACTAGAAAAAAACAACAAAAAAGAAAGAAAACCTAATCTAACTATGTACAAGTAAAGAGGGTATGTGCAAGATCATCATGGAAAAAACAAGCCCTTAAGTGGCAAAAAATTCATAAAAATTAGAGTTAGGAAACTTGACATAAAAAATTGACTAAGTTATCTGTATTATTTCAAAAATATGTAAGAATAGAATCTATAGCTAATTGAATGTAGTTTCTGAACTACTAGGTTTGGTTAAAAAAAAAAAAAACTATTTGGTGAAAATTTGAAATTTCAATGTAGTGGTACTTAAATTTCAGGGAAAAAATAAGAAGTAGGTATCTATCTAACCTCTCTAACCACAATAAAATGATAATATTTTTTATAATATTTTAGATATAAGTAAAGGACTCATGCCCCAATGTGATGCATATTTTTTTCGTATTTTTTTTCCAAGTTAATAATTAATTATGATTTTTTTATTACAACTTTGTAAAAAATAAAAAAATTGTATTTTAGACCACCTTAACTTGGTCAAAACTTCATGAAATTCAATATTTATTTTTTTAATCCTAGAGCATAAAAAGAATATAATGTGATGCATGTTTTGGATTCAAAAAATGTGATACCGTTTGAAAGCTATAGATATTTTCCAATCAGCCTATCAATCAGGACTTTAGTCGTAATTTGAATAGAATTAAATGATAATTACTTATTAAATTAAAAGTAAATCATAATTTATATCAGTGGAATTATGAGAATCTCCTTTAACAACCCTTTTCATTTCATCAATTTTGGGTAAAAAAATGTCATCAGCCACATACCCATCTTATTGCCACTTTTTGGCCCATCATGATCCTACACATACCCAAGAGCTGTAAATAGCTCTGGATTGGAAGTAATGCTTTAGGTACTTCCGATTGACAAGAAGTGGGATATCTTCTCAGGTGAGAGTTTTCAAGAAAAAAGCATTATCTCCCAGTATCTCTAAAATTTGATAAGGGTCGAGCCAAAGTTTTTCAAATTTCCCATGCTCCCCTTTCCGGTCATGTGCTTTATCCCAGTAGAGAACCAAGTCAAATATTCTAAAGGATTTTACCTTAGCTCTCCTATCAAACCATCTCTTAACTACACCTTGATGTTTGGAAATTTTTTCTAAGGCTCCATCTCTTCTTTCTTCAAGGTGTAATAGTTCTGCCAGGTGGGCTTCACGTTTATCCCCTTCATCATAGTATTCATTGATAAACTACAAGGTGGGGATTTTCAACTGAATGGGAAATGTAGGTTCCAAACCATACACAAGGTGGTAAGGAGAGGTCACTAAGGATGTCTTATGCCTAGTGTAGTCTACCTAGAGAGACAATCTTTGTGTGTACCAATCCTTGGGATTCTTTTCCAAAAGTTTTTGGATGACTGTTAAAAGATTATTATTAGAAGACTCAGCCAAACCATTTCCTTGTGGGTAGTAATTGGATGTAAACTTTATAATGATTCCATGATCAAAGTCCCAGTTAGAAAATGTCAGCGATGCAAATGTAGGACCATTATCACATACTAAAGCCAATAGACACCCAAAGAAATTAATAATACCTTATTCAATGAAATTCATTACCACTTTAGAAGTACACTATTTGCAAACAACAGCCTCAGTCCACCTTGTAAAGTAATAAGTGACAGTAAGGATATACTTGTGGCCTAAAAAAGGTGGATTGATTGGACCAATGAAGTTCAATCCCCAATGTGCAAACAACTTTACCTCTATGACTAGTTGAAGTGGGAGAGTTGCATGCTTCTTTGTGCTTGTTGTAGTTTGGCATACATGACAAGTTATGACATGATTGTGTGTATCTTTGAACAATATGGGCCAATAATAGCCAGCTCTCAGAATCTGGTTTGCAATGGAAGGTGTACATCCATGGCCCATACCATATCTATCATGGAATTTTGTCATAAATCTTTTAGCTTCTTCTTTTCCTAAGCACCTCAAGTAGATACCCTCATGATTTTTCTTATACAAGACAACTCCCTTCATCATAAAACTATCACTTTTCAAATTTAAAGCTCCCCTTTGTACCAAAATAATATGTTCAAGACATTTTTGGCTCAAAAGATAGTAGATTATATCATCATACCAATCCCCTGGAGATACATCTTGGAGGTGGTAATGGTGAGTCTGAGATTAGGGCCCATTTCTGCCATCATCTTGGTTAGCCCTTGTCCTCTCACCAATTTCATGGGCTGAATATCAATGGAATATTCCTACAATATAGTTACCCACTTAGCCCTATGTTTTCCCAATTCATTATGCATCAACAACAACTTGACTACATGATCAAGAACTATTGCAAAAACCTTGTTCCTCAAAATGTAGTGCCTGAATTTTTTCACAGCTCTAACCAAAGCATAGGCTTGCTTCTCCACACTTGGGTACCTTAGTTGTGCATCTTTCAGAGGTGGACTCATGAATGCTATGGGATGCTCATTCCCTTTATCAGACTTTTGAGTTAACATGCCAACATAGGAATGTTCAGAACAAAATGAGTATATGTAAAAAGGCTTGGCATAGTCAGGACTTACCAATACTAGAGCCTCAACAATAGCTCTCTTAATTTATGCAAATGATTCTTTTGTCTTTGCACTCCATTCAAATTTAGCTTCTTGCTTCAACACTGCATTCAATGGCTTGACTATCTCAGCAAATCTAGTAATGAACTTCCTGACAAAGTTAAATTTTCCAAAGAATGATTTCATTTCCTTCTTACTAGAAGATGGCTGAATCTGAGTATAGCTTCCACTCGTTGATGGTCAATAGCAATTCCCTTCTCTGAAATAACATGTCCCAAAAATTTTCCTTTAGTAACTCCAAAGATACAATTCTTTGGATTAAGAGAGATGCCAAATTCTCTACACTTCTAAAACACTTTGCACAAGTTTTCTATATGATCACCTCAGTTTTTGGAAAAGATTGTCAAATCATCATGTATAAATAATTATGCATTTACCAATGATGTCCCTAAAAGCAATGTCCATGGCTCTCTAGAATGTAGCTCCAACATTGATCAAGCTGAAGGGTATTCTCCTATAAGAAAAAGTGCCCTAGTTTGTGGTGAAGGTAGGCTTATGTATGTCCTCATATTGTACCATAACTTGGTTATACCCAGAGTAGCCATCTAGAAAAGACATCATTTGATACCCATTGACAATCTAAACCACCTCATCTAATGAAGGAACTAGATAGCTATCTTTTTCTGATTCCCTATTTAGGTTCCTAAAATCTACACAGTATAATCTCTCCATTTTTCTTTCTCACTAGAACTAGATTTGCAACCCAGGTTGAATATCTTATCAGAGATATGATGTGAGCTAACAATAGTTTCTATACCTCCCTTTGGATGATCAGCTCCAATAAGGCATTAATCAATCTTTGTCTCTACCTGAAAGTTCTAGCTCCTATCTTTAGAGGGATGGTGTGAGTAATAATTGAGGTGTCATATGTCTTTAGGTCCTCATAACTTTAGGCTATCACATCATGCTATGTATACAAGGCATCAATGATTCATTTCCTCTCCTCTAGAGTGCACACTTTACCAATAAAAACATTATTAACATCCTCTTGAGTCCCCATTTTGTATGCTTCACATTGAATGTTGATGGATTATTTTTTAGCATCTTCCTCTAGATCTCTAACCATATCCAAATAAAAAATCCTCTCTAGCTGCATCATTCCCCTCAGAATAGTATTAGTCTTCAAATTAATGACCCCTTCTAGGTCCATTTCTGCTTCTTGAGGTTCAACTTCATCAATGATCTGAGAGGTGAATACATCAGTGTTCGTAATGAAGTCCAAAATATGCTTATCATCTTCAAACACTTGAAATTTTGTCACATTGTTAGGTACTAAAGGTGTAAGAATTGGCTATGAAGGTAGCCACCCAAGATCTAGAGGCCTAATAGAAAGCACAAAAGAGAGAGAATAGAATATGACAAGAATAAACTGTATTCAATGTCAATAATATAATATAATGGTACAAATGTACATAGGAGACCCCTTGGTTATATAGCCAAGGTGAGAACATAGGAGGGCATAAAATTATGACAAGTGTCATAATCTTATGACATGAGACAACTATGAAAATTTATCACTCCACCTAAAGTGGAGAAGGATAATGTTATAATCTCCACAAAAGGTGGATCACCCTCAAAAGGTGGAGAGATATCACATGATGTGTCCACAAAAGGTGGAAGTGATGTGGTAATGACATGTCAAGTCCACCAAAAGTGAAAAATCTCCAACAACCTCCTATGTGGTCCCTAAGTAAACTTAACTAAGGTGTAATTATGACCTAGGACAAGGTACAAGACATTTAATTACACCAACACCCCCCCTTAAGTACAACTTAGGGAGAATGTACACAAATGAAAACAATGGAAGATGGGTCTCGGCTACTAGGCCATGTTAGGTACCCATGTACAAATGCAATGAAGTCTCTCACAAGTTGAGTAAAGATAGAAAAACCCAAATGGAAAAAACTACCCCCCAAAAGAAAGATGAGATACAAAAGCCTATGAACATGGCATGAGAAGGAAAAAACCCCATGTGAGGAAAAAGTCCCCCCCATACAAGAGAAGAAGAGAGACAAGGTATCCCCCCCTCAATGTACAATGATCACCAATGGAAGGTGCTTGAGAAGGAATGAAGAAGTTGCTCCAAAACTATCAAACAGCGTTCCTACCCTTGGGAAGAAACAATACCAAAGGTGTATGAATGAAGTCTCCCCAATCCACAAGTGAAGAAGGAAGAACCCTCAAAGTGTAAGAAGTCTTTGAAATCTGCTAAAATGTCCCTGTGTTGATGCTGAAAGATGCCTTTCCCAAACCATGTGAAGCTACAATGTAGTCACCTCTTGGAATCTGTGAGAAACCCTTTGCAACAACACTCTAATCTACTGAAAAAGACAACTCAAGATCTAGCAAGGATGAAGGTAGACCAAACTCCAAAGACGATGTCTCCTCAAGAGAGAAAGTGGCCTCCTCCAACTGTTGTACACATGCATCCACAATCACATCAACCTCGAAAGACTGATCATGCAGAGGAGGGTCAGAGTGTTCCCTCGCAACAACTGAAGAAGAATCACCTTCATCAAAGAGAAGATGTAAGTAATCATATGTGTCTCCCAAGTCAGCAATGTAGGACTCCAGAAACAAACTACCAATTTCTGACAAGTAGTCATCCCATGGAGCTGTTGTTGGAAGACAAGGTATGCACTGTTGCACTGAATCACAAGGCACTGAAACTGTCAAAACACAAGTATCATCAGGTACATCAGTCAATGTAGGAGATGGAATATCAGCAATAGGTTCAAGAACCTTAGGACTAGTGAGCACTCCAAGATTCAAGTAACCATACTCAATCTCCTCAAGTGTGTCCACACTAGGGTGAATTGAATCATCAATAGGAGAAAAATATGAGAAGGTGTAGAACTGAGAACGATCATCAACCTCCCCAACTACAACAAGAGCCTTGCTATGCAAATCTCGAACAATGACAGAATCTGGTGTGAACTCTACACTCTTTCTTGTACCACTATGTGTAATCTGATAGATGGAGAGGATATTCCTTGACAAAGTAGGCACACATAGAACATCATTAAATGCTCCACCTTCAACATTAATAGAACCCTTCCCACAAACTGCCAAAGATGTGTTGTTGGCCATGATCAAGATGGGTGGTGATGAACAAGAATCAAATGAAGAGTACATATCCTTGGATGACGTCATATGAGGTGAAGCTACTGAATCAAGGATCCACCTATCTGAATTGGAATTTGCAACTGCAAGAAATGCTTGCCCCTTATGTTTCTCATATTGAGATGATGAAGAAGGAGAAGAGCTTGATGTTGTTGCCATGAGAGTTGTTCCTTTTCCCTTAGAAGAAGTGGAAGGGGATGAGTCCTTCTTTTGATATGCAGCTGGAAAGTTGATGTTATTCTTCTTAAGGATATGTTTCAACTCATCAATTTTCTTAACATGACAACGATGTTCCTCATGACCAATCCTTTTGCAATATGCACATGTTGGTTGCTCCCTCTTGCTTGAATAGTTGTACTTCTTTGAAGAAGATGTAATTGAGCTTTGTTGTGGAGGAGTGGATTGTTTGTTCTCTCCTTGTGGCTTTGGTGAAGATTTCTTTTGAGCTTTCCCTTTTCCTTGCTTATTGTTTCCATAATTGACCACCAATGCTCTTGAAGTTGAAGACTTGAGAATGCCCATTTTCATCAACTTATTTTGCTCAAGAATCAAAATATTTGTGAGAGCCTCAAAGATGGTGTTATGAAGTTACTTATTGTCAATCTTTGAGTTTGAAAACTTGAAACAAAGGCTGCATACTCAACTGGAAGTTTATCCAACAAGTTGAAGACCAATTGATCATCCTCTTTTTCAATACCACAATCTTTTAGTTGTGCTCTTAGTTCATTTTACTTAGTGACATAATCTTGAATTGTATCAAAATCCTTGGGATCAAGGCTTAAGAGATCATGTTCAATTTTGTATCCCTTAACCTTATCAACCTTTCCATACAAAGCAGCAAGCTTATCCCAAGCTTCCTTAGCTGTAGTACATTTATCAACATGAAAAATGAGATCATCTAAAATGAACTTTCTAAGTGTACCCAATGCCATAGAAGTTTTAGTGAGCCAATCCATATATGCAGTTGGATCTGCCTTAGGATCTGAAGGTGCAGTTATCGTTCCATCAATGTAGTAAATTAAACCATTTTCCATTAGTTTACTCCATGCACATACTTTCCATGTACCATAATTATGTGTAGTTAAGAGTGGAACTTTAGATGAACCCATGATGGAATGAAAGAGCACAAGAGAGAAAATATGAACAATCACACAAGATAAACCCCCCAAAATTCACTCAATCAAAGTACCCCCCCACAAAAGATGATTTTGGCATTTTATAATGTAGTGCATGTACAATATGCCACTTGCAACTTGGCTAAGTGGGCTTATGATTCCTGATTTACAAATTTCCAATAAAGAGGCTGATAACAGACTAGAACAAATAAGAAAAGACCTAAATTCAGATCTATGCAATACAAGTGCCAAATAGGCCAAAAAAGACCATATGCTGAAAGTACAAAATCCACTCAAGATCACTTCAAACTGATTGTAGATTCAAGAAGTAGATGAAAAAACATGCACTTTAAAAAAAAATAGCACCTAAAAAGGAGTTCATATGAGCCTGAACGAAGCCTCTGAAGTTGCAGAAATAGTGACAAGACAAGTACAGTGTTGAGAAACTAAAAATTTTGGAAAATATGTCCACCAAAATCAGAAATTGAGTACACCACTGTGAAGTACATGAAAAATTAGCCCAAATAAAAGAAAATTGCTTTAAAAAAGGAGCAAAAATGAGCGAGATATGGCCTTCCAAAGTCGAATTACAAAATTGAAAAGCTCATTGGTGAGGGGGGAAAATTTTTTTAACCAGTGTTGATGTCATAAAATTGTGATATTAAATTTGATGGCTGTATGATCGTCGAAGTTGACATGAGCCTGAAATTGATGGCTGGATGCACGTCACGCCAGAAAAAAAATTGATGCCAGTTTTATAAGATTTGCAGGTATATTCTGCTGCCTAATAGAATATTCTGCTGGCCGATTGACTGTTTCCGGTTGGAATGCCAGCCTCCTGCCGGATTTTTGATACCGGTGATTTGTGATGTCAGAATTTCTGAGAATGCCAAAATATTCTTTTCTTTCATTCGCTGCCGCCGGTGAGATTTGCCTGCGTCACTGGAGATTAGTAGAAGTCTACCAAAAGTGGGAGTTGGTGAGTGTGGCCACAGTGGCACCATGTGGTGCCCGCAGACGACTGGTACCTGCACAGGCAGGTACTGTTTGCAGTACCCTACCTATGTAGGGTACAAAATGTCTTTTGATTTAAAAAAAAAACTTTCTACAAAAATATAATCTGCGAATAATATATTTATTCTACAGAAATATAAGAGTAAAATCTCCAATATTTACAATAAAATTTCTCAAGAATAAATTGAAAATTTTCTAAAAAAAAATTCAAAAATTTTCAACTGAACTATAGAAAAATTGAAAAATACCCAAATTGGAGAATTTTTCAGATCTAGAGCTCCCGATATCCGATTTCAACGAAAAAAAAGGAAATCCCAACTGGAAATGGCCTCCCGAACGCAATGGTGGACTTATATTTGGCATAGGATGCTCCAAAATGTTGCTGCAACCTAGATTTGAAAATACACCATTCTTCAAATGCACCAAGATCTCTCCAAATGACTAACCAAAGGCACTCTAGTAGCTCTGATACCATGTAAGAATTGGCTATGAAGGTAGCCACCCAAGATCTAGAGGCCTAATAGAAATAACAAAAGAGAGAGAATAGAATATGATATTCAATGTCAATAATATAAGATAATGGTACAAATCTACATAGGAGACCCCTTGGTTATATAGCCAAGGTGAGAACATAGGAGGGCATAAGATTATGACAAGTGTCGTAATCTTATGACATGAGACAACTATGAAAAGTTATCACTCCACCTAAAGTGGAAAAGGATAATGTGATAATCTCCACAAAAGGTGGATCACCCTCAAAAGGTGGAGAGATATCACATGATGTGTCCACAAAAGGTGGAAGTGATGTGGTAATGACATGTCAAGTCCACCAAAAGTGAAAAATCTCCAACAACCTCCTATGTGGTCCCTAAGTAAACTTAACTAAGGTGTAATTATGACCTAGGACAAGGTACAAGACATTTAATTACATCAACAAAAGGTACTGGAGTCAATTCCACTGTAAACTTCTTTAATCTAGAGAGAGACAAAGGCTACAAAGTGGTAGCTTCCTGAGCTAGGGAATCAACATTGCAAATGCTTCTTTTTCCTTTTCACTCCATTCAACTTTAGCTTCTTGCTTCAACATTGAATTCAATGGCTTGACTATCTCAGCAAATCTAGTAATGAACTTCCTTAGAAAGTTAATTTTGCAAAAGAATGATTTCATTTCCTTCTTACTAGTAGGTAGCTAAATCTTGAGTATGGCTTCCACTCATTGACAGTCAATAGCAATTCCCTTCTCTGAAATAACATGTCCCAACATTTTTCCTTCAGTAACTCCAAAGATACATTTCTTTGGATTAAGAGAGATGCCAAATTCTCTACACTTCTAGAACAATTTGCACAAGTATGCTATATGTTCACCTCATTTTTGGAAAAGATTGTTAGATCATCCATATAAATAATTATGCATTTACCAATGATTTCCCTAAAATCAATGTGCATGGCTTTCTGGAATGTAGCTCCATCATTGATCAAGCCAAAGGGAATTCTCCTATAAGCAAAAGTGCCCCACTTTGTGGTGAAGGTGGGCTTATGTCTATCTTCATATTGTACCATAACTTGGTTATACCTAGATAATCCATCTAGAAAATACATCATTTGATACCCAAATGTTGACAATCTAAAGCACCTCATCTAATGAAGGAACTAGATAGTTATTTTTTTCTGATGCCCTATTAAGGTTCCTAAAATCTACACACTGTTTGATCTCTCCATTTTTCTTTCTCACTGGAACTAGATTTGCAACCCAAGTTGAACGTCTTATCATAAGTATGATGTGAGCTGACAACAGTTTCTATACCTCCCTTTGGATGATCAGCTCCAACAAGGCATTAACTAGTCTCTGTCTCTACCTGAAAGGTCTAGCTCTTGTCTTTAGAGGGATGGTGTGTGTAATAATTGAGGTGTCATATGTCTTCAGGTCCTCATAACTCCAGGCTATCACAAAATGCTATGTATACAAGGCATTAATGATTCCTTTCCTCTCCTCTAGAGTACACACTTTACCAATAAAAACATTTTTAACATCCTCTTGAGTCGCCATGTATGCTTCACATTGACTGTTGATGGATTCTTTTTTAGCATCTTTCTCTAGATCTCTAACCGTATCCAAATAAAAATCCTCTCTGGCTGCACCATTCCCCTCAGAATAGTATTAGTCTTCAAATTAATGACCCCTTCTATGTCCATTTCTGCTTCTTGAGGTTCAACTTCATCAATGATCTGAGAGGTGAATACATCAATGTTGGTAATGAAGTCCAAAATATTCTTATCATCTTCAAACACTTGAAATTTTGTCACATTGTTAGGTACTAAAGGTATTGGAGTCAGTTCCACTATAAACTTCTTCAATCCAGAGAGAGACAAAGGATACAAAGTTGTAGCTGCCTGAGCTATGGAATCAACAGTTTGGTTCTTATTGTGAGGTATCAACTGAATGTTGAAGGCATCAAATCCCTCAATAAGGTCCCATACTCTATGCCTATAGTTGGTCATACATTTATCAAGGCATGAATACTGTATTCTAACTTGTTTGACTTTGAATCCCCAAATACTTGCAAAATATTAACCTTTTCCCTTAGTGCCATGAGCAATTTATGAATCAAAGCTTCATATTCTGCTAAATTATTGGTACAATGAAATTGAAATTTGTGAGCAACAAAGAAAGTTTTACCTCTTAGACTAATCAACTCAAATCTTTCTCCAACACCTTGCGTTGATTTGGATCCATCAAACCTTAAGGTCGAACAACCAACAAACTCTAGATCATGTCTTTTCATTTTCTTTGGTATTGTTACTATTGGAGGGCTCTTCTGAGTGCACCATGCTCTTTCTTTTAGAATCATATTGAATACTCTATATATTAATTTTGACTACTAGAATAGGGTTAATGCACTTATGTACCTAGTCTAATGTTATTTGGCACAACCAGCCTTCCAATTCTGAGTGAGAGGCATTATGAACTCTACACCAATTGGGAAAAAGTAATACATCAAAATTCATATTCCTACCCAAATGAATCTGATATTCAATGCATTTATGGATAAACTCTTGCAAATTCTCTAGAAAACTAAGTTGATTATCTTCAGGGTCATCATCATCTTCAACTGGTTCCACCGGTGTTTCAGTACTACTAGATTTTGTTGGGGAATTAATGGGTGTGGTATGCAGCATGAGAATTTATTCTACATCAAACTCTTCAATAGGGGCTGCCACCACATAATTGTCCATGCTTACTTCTGATATCAATATTTCATTCAAAGTATTTTGATATTCTACGATCATATACTTCATCCTAGGATCCCTTTCAATCCTGATTTGGTTTGGTAATCCCTTCCAAGGAAGCCGAATGTGGGACTAATCAGTTGATACATATCCATTCAAAGCCTTAGTAAAATATCTTCCCAAAATCAAACCATAAGTGTCAGGTATATCAACCACCTATATATTAATGATTTGTTGAATTCTAGGATATGAGGCAATTTGCGCAGGGATCATGTTCAGTTCCCCTACCAAATTAACCTTTGTTCTATCCAGTTGGGTGACTTTATTTTGGGAGATAGCAGGGGTAATGCCTAAGGCTATACAGATAGCAAAGGGAATCACATTGGTGGAAGCACTTGAATCTAGCAAACAATTTTGAAGGTTCTTTCCAAATAGGTAAATAAAAATCAGAAATGGAGGAGTTTTTGTTCTACCTTGAAACAAAGTTAAGGGAGTATCAACCTAGGAAACTTGACTCTTATCTTTTTCTTTCCATTTGTCTCTAGCTTGTGTAGGAGCATGACTTTGATCTTTTACTACTTGAGAACCAGATTCTTTATTAACATTCACACCAACTGATCTATCTTGTGATATTGAATTCATACTGTAAGTTCCTAAAACTATATTTCTAATAGTGGGTGCTCTCAATAATTTAAATGAAGAAAGGCTTACTTTTAGCTTCTTGAGTTCCTCTGCAACATATGTGGCTAACTGATTTGTATCCATGTCAATGGGAGCCTCCTTGAGACATGTCACCACCTTATCTTTGTTGGTATTTACATTCTTTCCTTTCCATGTCCCAACTTGTGCATGACCGTCATTTGATAGATATTTCTTAGGAACATGCAGATAGGTCAGATTATTTTTGACATTAGGATCTGGAGGTATGGTGAAATTCTTTGGAGGAATAGAAGTGGTGAATGAACCTCTAGCTTGATGGCATCTGTTTGGAAAATCTCTCAAGTCATACTTCTTGATTGGTCATTGGAATGTTTGCACTTCTTCAACATAGGTTTCTTCCTCATCCATGAGACCATTATCATTCACCAAATTTTCATTGAAAAACTATGTAATCTCATCTCTATTGCACACTTGATCTTCCTCCTCTTTAGATTGGCTTGATACTTCTTTAGGCCTATTTTCCTCACTTCATGGGAAAGCAACATGATTTAGCACTAGCACAGATGAGTCATAAGGAGTAGATGGTACCAACTCTTGGTTACTTTCATTATATTCCACCTCATATTGAAAGATAGAAGCAACTTTCTGGAACTTAAGACAATCTAACTCAAAATTTTGACTAGTTTTATGGAGTCTACACCAACCTGATAAAGTAGCTTCATCTAGATACACACCACTTAGAGGCTTCTCTTGATTAGTTGGTTGATCCGATGGGGTGGAGACTCCTCCATTGTTAGTCCTTGTATTCTAGGTCTTGTTCTACCTAGGTGGTTGTCTTCTGTCAAATCCTTTTCCACCAACTTCCCCCCTATCAAATTTTTGGCCAGAGGGTTGTCCTTTTTCAAAATTATGTCCTCTATCAAAATGTTGTCCTTGTTGAGGCTCCTGATTTTCTCTATTGTGATTAGAATGCATGCTCCGTTGAGCAGCTTAGAGTTGAATATTCTAGTTTCTCAGATATGTGACCTCCATGTTTAGCTTCTTAACTTGTTCAATCAGTTCTTCCAACCTTTCCTTGTTTGGATTGGTATATGGAATCTGGTTCACACTGTTTTGAGGGTATCCTACTACAACACTAGAGTTTAGTGACTAGTTCAATACCTCATAATTTTGCAGATATGTGGGGAAACCATTTTGAGGATGTGGATGGGGAGGTTGATTAACACTTTGCTGAGGATAGCTGACCACGGGTGGGGCTCGATTCATTAGAGGTTCTAGATGAGGGACTAAAGGAGTCTAAGGTATTGGGTTCATGATAGGGGTATGATTGGTAAGAGCCTAATTGATGGCCTAGACCTTCCCTAGGTAAGCAGTAGGTCCTTGCGATGGTAAAGGGCTAGATAAATGTTTCCTTAAATTAGTACTAACCTTAACAACTTTTGTGTATGCATCAAGCAGGGTAGTTGGAGGATTAGGTCTCCATTTCATAAAATTAGTTGTCAGGCTATCAAGACCTTCACAATAGACTTCTAAAGCAATAGCACCATCAAAAACATATGTGGGTTGCAATTGGGTATATGCACAATGAAACCTATTGTTAAAGGACCCTATAGGCTCATTAACTTCTTTCTTGACCTTGGTGAGCTGTAGGTAAAGCTAATTAGCACTAATGGGAATCCTAAACTTCTACAAAAAAACATTTTCCAACTCATTCCAATTATGAATTAACCCAACAGAAAAGAGGTTATACCAGTAGAAGGCATCTTCCCCTAGAGAATAAGGAAATAGTGTTTGTATGTGGCATATGATCTTCCCCTAGAGAATAATGAACCCTATCAGATTGTTGGAAAGGGAAGAATCAAAATTAAGTTGTAGAATGGGAATCATTGGCTACTATGTGAGGTAAGGTATGTTCCAAAGTTAAGCAGAAATTTAATTTCAGCAGGGCAACTAGATGATGAAGGTTGTGTTGTTACTTTTAGTGATAAAAATTGGAGGGTCACAAAGGGTGCCTTAGTGGTAGCAAAAGGTGTGAAAGTAGGCACCTTATATCTTTGTACAGGTCATACTATTCCTTCTACTTTAATTATTACAGAAAAAGGTCAATGTTCAGAAACAATTGCTGCAGTTCAGCAGGTAGAAGATCATACAGTTGCTGTGGACTCTGAATCAAAACTGTGGCATAATAGACTTGGGCATATGAGTGCAAAAGGTATGAAAGTACTTCATTCAAATAATATTTTACTAGGTCTAAAATGTGTTAATATGGATTTGTGTGAAAGTTGTGTGTATGGAAAACAAAAGAGAGTTAATTTTCTCAAGGATGGGAAGCAAAAGAAAGATGACAAATTGGAGCTTGTGCATACGGATGTATGGAGACCAGCTCAGGTATCTTCTCTCGGTGGCTGTTTGTATTATGTTACATTCATTGATGATGCAACTAGGAAGGTATGGATTTATTTCCTTAGGAAAAAATCTAATGTATTTGAAACTTTTAAAAAATGGAGAAGCTTGGTTGAGAATGAGACGGGTAAAAAGTTAAAATGTCTCAGATCTAATAATGGTGGTGAGTATTGCAGTAAAGAGTTTGAAGATTAGTGTTCCTCTAATGGTATTCGTAGGCATAAAATGGTTCCAAGGACTCCATAGGAAAATGAAGTGGTTGAGTGCATGAATAGAATAATAATGGAGCGTTTACGGACTATGAGATTGCATGCTAGGCTGCCTTTAAAAATGTGGGCAGAGACTGTAAACATCACTGTTTATTTGATTAATAGAGGTCCCTCTAATCCTTTGGGTTTTGGTATTCTAGAGGAAGCATGGAAAGGTAAGAAGGTGAGTTATTCTTTTCTCAAAACCTTCAGTTGTGAAGCATTTGCACATGTAGATTCAAAATAGAACCAAGCTTGATGCAAAATCAAAGAAATGTGTATTTGTTGGATATGGCATTGATGAATTTGGTTATAGGCTTTGGGATTTTGAAAATCAGAAAATTGTGAGAAGTAGGGATGTCATATTCAATGAGGTGTTGTACAAAGATCTGTTGCTGTAGCATGAGAAGAAAGAAAATGATTATGCTATGTTGGATGATATTCCAAACAATGATGTTTCAGTGGTTCTTCATGTTGGGCAACAACAACATCAACAAATACCACAAACTCCTATTAGACGATCTTCAAGGATAAGTAGACCTCCAGAAAGATTCTCTCCCTCTTTGTATACTATTTGTTTAACTGATGTTGGTGAACCAGAATATTATGATGAAGCTATGCAGGTGGATACCAAGGTTTAGTGGGAGTGTGGAATGGAAGAAGAAATGGACTCCTTGCTGAAAAATAAGACTTGGAAATTATGCAAGTTGCCTGCAGGTAAAAAGGCTTTACCAAACAAATGGATTTATAAGCTAAAAGAGGAGGATGGAGGTAAGAAAAGATTTAAATCCAAATTAGTTGTAAAGGGATTTTCATAGAAATAGGGTATTGATTTTGATGAGATTTGTTTTCAAGTTGTTAAAATGACTTCTATTCGTATTGTTTTAAGTATTGTGGCTACTGAAGATTTGCATTTAGAACAACTTGATGTTAAAACAACCTTTCTCCATAGTGATTTGGAAGAGGAAATATATATGGACTAGCCACAAGGATTTGAGGTCAAAGGTAAGGAGAAACTAGTGTGCAGATTGAAGAAAAGTTTATATGGCTTGAAGTAAGCACCTCAGCAATAGTACTTAAAATTTGATAGTTTTATGGCTGAGCAAGGCTATAGTCAGTGTAATTCTAACCATTGTATTTATTTTAAGAGTTTGGATAATGACAACTACATTATTCTATATTTATATGTTGATGACATGCTTGTAGCTGGGTCTAACATGGCTCACATAAGTGAGTTAAAACAATAGTTAGCAAATTTTTTTGCTATGAAGGATTTGGGGTTAGCAAAACAAATCCTTGGTATTAAAATTTGTAGATATAGGAAAAACAGAAAATTGTTTTTATCTCAGACTAATTATGTTGAAAAGGTGTTGCAAAGATTTCATATGGAGAATGCAAAAATTGTCAGCACAACTTTGCCTAGTCATGTCAAATTGACTAAGGATATGTGTCCAAAGACACAAGAAGAGGAAGAAAAAATGTCCAAGGTACCATATGCTTCAGCTGTAGGCAGTTTGATGTATGCCATGGTATGCACGAGACCGGATATAGCACATGTTGTAGGAGTTGTTAGTAGGTATTTGAGTCATCCCAGAGTTGAGCATTGGAATGCGGTAAAATAGATTCTTAGGTATTTGAGAGGTACATCCAATAATTGTTTATATTTTTGGGGCTCTAATACTGATTTAAAAGGCTATGTTGACTCAAATTTAGCAAGGGATATAGATACCAGGCAGAGTACCATAGGTTATGTATTTACAGTTGTTGGGACAGCAGTGAGTTGGATTTCTCGCTTGTAGAAGGTGGTTGCTTTATCCACCACAGAGGCAGAGTATGTTGCTACAAAAAAGGAGGCAAAGGAGATGATATGGCTGCAACTTTTCACGGATGAGTTGGGAAAACAATAGGCTGGAAATTACTTGTTTACAGATAGCCAGAGTGCTATATGTATCTTGCAAAGAATTCTTCTTTGCATTCTAAAACAAAACACATACAGTTGAGATATCATTTCATTCAGTCAGTGTTGGAGGATGGACAGGTCAAGCTGGACAAGATACATACAGATGTCAATCCAGCAAATATGTTTATGAAGGCAGTGACAAGGGAGAAGCTGAGCTCCTCTTCAGCTCCAGTTGGTCTTCAAGGTTGAATTCAAGTATAACAGAGTAGCAGGGTCCAAGGTAATTATTTCTAGTGGGAGTTGTAATTGCAGCAGTGTCATCCAAGATCAGTCTCCAAGTGGCAGATTGTATTAGTATGGAGCCTAATCAGTCTCCAAGTGGGAGATTGTTGGTATGTGGCAACTAATCATGTTATACTGTATAGCCCATGGTATACTATACACCCTAGCCCCTATCCCTGCTGAGGTCCATATCTTCCTACTTTTTCACGTGATCACTGAAAAAGGGAAAAATTAATGAAAAAAATCCGATTTTGTAGAACCGTAAAATCTGGAAGCTTCTAAGCTTGTTAAAAGGGGTTCAGATGGGTATTACTATATGATGAAAAACATGATTATTTGCAAGATTGTAATAGGTTTTACACTAGATAATAAAAGTATTGGATGGTTGCAGTTTGGTGGATGTAGCCCAGATTAGGTGAACCACGTTAAATTCTCTATGTTATGATTTATTTTGCATGTGTTTTAGTTTCTCTATTTTTACATAGATCTGCATTTAATTGTTAGATATCTACAATTTCTAACCCTAACAAATAGCCTACATGCGACATCCTCATGATTAATTCCCCTATCCCTAAGACAAGTTCAGAAAATCCTGATATGTTCCTCTGTAGTTCTTGTTATGCCTTGCATAACCACCCCACTTTGATCTAGATCAAAATGAGTCCCACTTTCCCTTTTTGTCTTTTTCTCTTTTACCTTTGGTTTTCTGCCTTAGGCGTTTTCCTTTCAAAGTTCTGTCAGAGGCAGAACTGAGACCAATATCACATTTGGAAATTCCTTCTATGTTTTGGTTTTGCTTCATCCCCAGTTCTAGTTCTGACTGTTCTTTGCCTTCTTCCTTTGTTCTTTGTCTAAGTTGGGTCTAGGACTGACTCAGAATGTTGAACTTTCTCAAATTCCCTCATTCAGATCCCATCCCAGGTCCCCCCCCACCTTTTCTTCCCTCTTTGTTGGTCTTTTTCGATAAGTGTCCTTTGCCTTAGCTTTCAATTCAGCCTCGAGAATTTTCTTTTCCATTTTGGTGGACCCAAAAACAGAACTGGATCCGACCCCGGGGACTTCCTCAAAATTCTTGGTTCAGATTTAGTTCTGATCCCGGTTCCACATTTTTGGTTCTTTTTCTTCTGGTTTCCTCTATTTTGGTCGTGGGGTTTTCCTTCCCCTTTATATTTCTTTATGTTCCTTTCTTTTCCTCTTTTCATTTTTCTCTAGCTCCGTCGGTGTTTTGGTTACCATCCTATGCATTTTGGTCTCCTTCAGGGACCCAGATCTGGGACGGGGTATGAATTGGGAAGTTGTGATTACTTCCGTGGCTCATTCCCATCTCGACTTCGATCTCGATCCTATTTTTCTTTTTGCTTCGTCCCCGCCAGTTTCAAGGTGAGGGATGTCATTTCGGGGTCATGTTTTGTTCCGGTCCCGGTTCCGCTAGGACTTGTTTAATTTTGCTTCCCAGTCCCGTGTTGGCTCCACCTCCGCCGAAGTTGAGTTTGTTTTTGGTAAAAAGCATGATATTAATGTATTGTTCGAACGAAGACCTTATTTTACAAGATCAAGTCATGGGCAAGAGGATATTTCTTAAGGATCTCAATGAAAGGTCTTTCCGACCGCCTTCAGATAGGTTCTTATATCGCCATAAGGTTCTCTCCCTGCCAAGAGGTCTTGGTGAGATCTTCAGGTCTCACCGACGGGCAGCAAAGGATATTCACTATCGGCACAATGTTCTCTCTTCGTCGGGATGTCTCGGCAAACCCCTAATGTCTCACTGACTAAGTAAAGGGCCTCAATATGTTTTCCTTTGGTGGGTGTCATGCTGAAACAAAAAAAGGAACTGGCATGAGAGGGTCAACAAAAGATGTCGGGGAGAGTCCAAAGAAAACAAGGGTTTTTCCATGTGGTCTCAGTGATCGTCTCGTTGCTTGTCGATAGCAGCGAATCTGCCAATGAAGGAACTTATCATTGTAGCTCTTGGTGCCCACCATGATGTCTTGCTAAAGGCAGATATCCTGCTGACTGAAGGAGGGTGCCACTGAAAGAAATGAGAGCTCACCAAGAAAACAAAGGGTCACTATAACGTCTCCCCGACCATGGAAGGTCATGTTGACAACAAGGAGCGGCTTGGTAAGAGAAGAGCCATTTGGCATAAGGTCTCCCCAAGACCATGAAGTCTCTCTGACAGAAAACAAAGCTCACCTAAGGAGTCTAGCATCACCGTAACTCTTACTAATATAGAATGGGCCTGCCAAATGAAGAAGGCATCAGTATGACAGTGACGATCTCGCCAAGAGATCGGGCCGATAGTGTATGGTCTCCCTAAAGTGAAATGGGCTCTCGATGAAAGGGCGTGCCTTCGGTGTGGATTCTCAGTGGAGGAGGTTGGTCTCTCCGATAGACTCGTAGAAGGATAGATCTAGATGAGAAGAGAGCTGAGGAAGAAGATAAAGCCGTGAAAAAGGGGACAACTGGTATCTACTGATATAGGTATCTTGGCATTAATGGCGATATTTTAGGGCACTCAAAGCAGCTCTGCTGGAGATTCAAAATGGACACGAAGGCCAAAAATAAGTGTGGTAGCTACAAAAGATCTACAGAATGCCTCAGAAGACAGTCTTCACCAACATAGATAGCAAGGATTCGAGTTTAATGCAGAACTGACTTTCTACAAAAGATTTGGATGTTGACCCTCTTGCAGCTGACTCTCCTAGAAGCAGATATTTTGTAAACCCTAATGTGGGGGGACAATACATCCTTTTTGATGCATCCTGTATATAAGGCATTCTTGCCTCTTTGTAAAGAGGAGCACGAGAACTTGGGAGTGAGAAAGTAGTAGTCAAAGAACTTCTGGTTAGTAGTTAGTAGAATAGGAATTGAGGGGATAGAAGCTGATCCTGATTATTTGTAATAGGAGCTTCTTTTGTCTTCTTGGAGTAGGAGTTAGATTCAGAATAGACTCTAATGTATCTTTCAGTTTTCTTATTGTAAATGGGAACAATTTGAAATCACAGATTTTCTGTACACTAGTGATTGTGCTAGCTTTGTAAATGTTGCTTATTTGTTTCACTAACAGTAGAAGAAACCAGATTAAAATCTATTTCATCTTGTGTTTCAGAATGGTGTTTTTCTTGAATTAATCATTTGATTTGTGAAGCTTTCAAGGAATGAAGTTTGGTTTTATGTTTTATTTGAATGGTAACTTGCAATCTGCTATTGAAATCAGCACTGTGAACGGACAAAGTTGTGTGTTAGTCACAAGTTGACTTTGTTTTACAGATTTAGTTAGGAATCCCTTCGAAAGTGACTGGTCTGGTTAGTTCAGATGAAGTGTCATTCTTTTTTGTTCCAAAGCCCTGATCCCTCTTTTTACATTTCTTTAAAACCCTGGTTAGAATAGGTTTTAAGTTTATGTTTGCTCTCACAACAGTCCAAAAGCTCACACTAGCAGGCCCCTTGAATATTACTGTTACATTGACAACTGAGGGATATCAACACAGTTGAGACCCAACTACCAAGACCTTGGGAGCTAAGATATCCATGAGATCATCTTTCTCTTTTAGGAGAAACAGAGTAGCAATATTTTGTTTGCAATGTTGTTGTGCCATCCGGGACGTCAACAACAACTGGCATTAGAAGGAGGGCCCCTATGAGTAATTTTGGATCATTATGAGTTGGAGTGGGTCAGGTCTTGGAAGGCCCAGCTCTAATGGGTTTCCCTTTGTATATACCAAGATTTTTCCATGAAATCCCTGGTCATCTGTATGATCAGCTTCCATTATTTTTCCCTAACAGTGGGCAAAATGCTTTTGAACATGTTGGAACTTGCAAGTGTATTCTCACTTTTCTCCAGGTTCTGCATGAGGATGTTGTCTGTCAATTGTTCATCAAAACATTGCAAGGTTCAGCAAGACAATGGTATGTTTATCTGCCACCGCAATCTACTTATTCATGGGTAGAGTTAGAAAGCTTATTCTTAGGTCAGTTTAGTAATCGCACACAAGACTATTGGGAGAACTCATCCCTGCAAAATTCAATCATAGAGTTAAATACTCCACCTGTCAATGAAGTTATAACCATATAATTTCTTTTCATTCATCTTCCAAAGCATACTCCATTACATCACAATGAAGCTCTAGATGAAACATTTGATTCACCAGAATATAATTTTGATGACTTGTTTGGTGAAAAGCATGAAATGGATGTAAATTTAGAGCATAATGGAAATCTCAAGATAGAATCCAACTTTGTTGAAAATTCTAGTACTAATGAGGGTTGTGAAGGAGATGAGGTAAACTCTTCTGATCAAGATGAGAGTCAGCGTGAGGAGGAGGAATCGACAAAGGAACATGGCTCATGTTGGCTAGATATCCCATGCACACAAAATAAAATAAGGGAGAAACTAGAAGAGCCAGGAGGTCTGAAACTGTTAGAACTCATTGGGCCAAGTGGATTTAGGATACATCGAACAAAGCAACACTCTCAGATGGATTGCCATGTCTTCCTGGGAAGGATAGAATTGTACTTCAAGCAACTGATCTCTATTGAAGGGATACTTATGGAGGATCCTTGGAGTACATATCCCATCAATCTATAAGATGAAATAGTTGGAACACATGAGAATGATGATCAGTCTATCCAACATGATGAGAACAACTGTGAGAACATGTCGTGTTCTTCCCCATCTTTTGTTGACCTTGATCTTTACATTGAGATGGATTCAACAACTGATGAAACTCCTCTACCTAGTGTAGACTTTATGGAAGGGGAGAAGGGATTCGTCGATGCATTCATAGATGCTTTCATGATGGTCAATGAGGAAGAAACACACCTTGATGGGTTAGTGCAAGAAGATGACTCGGCTGATTTAAATGGTGGACGAATTGCAACAGATCATATGCTTCAAGATGAGATTACCAATGACCTTGATGGTCAAAAACAAGGACTCAAATTCCCAAATGAAGTCTTAAGGGAAGAAGTTCAAGAAGACATGCAGATGAGTCAAGTGTTCCCTCAGGAAGTTCATGACAGAGTACATTTGGATAAAGCAGAGGAATGCCAAGAAAGCAACCAAGAGGTTATCTCAGAAGTTGAATCTCTTCAACATAACAAAGAGAATGATACAAGGGAGTATTTTCTTGATTTCGATTCTGATTGCTCAAATGTGTTGTTGGAAGAAGGTCCTTGCTTAGTATCTACTAATCAATGTGTTTGTAATACTGATGAAGTTGATGCTAATTGGCATCTCCTTGTTGATGAGGTGTAGAAATATGAATTGAGAGAGTGTTTTCCTGACTTTGAATTTGTGTGTTCAAATGAGCTCGAAGGAAATCCTTGTCCACCATGTGCCAGTATCCTTGAAATCAATGATGATAAGCGGGAGGCAGATTCTCAAACCCTAGGGGATGACATGTTGCAAGAGAATGTTCAAACTGATACTTCATCTCAAGAAATTCAGAAATTTTTTGACTCCGTGCCCAAGATACATACAGAGATGCTAGTGAGTGAGTATCCTGACTGCAAGACGAACCCTGTTCTAGTGGTGTTCCATGAGCTAAGACCTCATGAAGAGGAAATCATACACCACAAGTCTGCATTAGCAACTAGAAATCTACATAATCAGGTGGTGTCCTTTCATTATCCTCTGTGTTTTAATAATTTTCAATTTGATTATGGTGTAGAGGATAGTAAAACCTGTTTGTGGGTAAATCATGGAAAAAATGAGAACCCACAGTTGATAATATTTCAAGCTTTATGCTCTTCAAATGAACTTATTGCTTATAAACTTTATATTTCTGAGTATAAAGATAAATTTGCTAGGTTTAGAACTGTGCCTAGTAAGTTAAGATTGCTGCGCATAATGAAAATTCAGTCAAGTCAATGTATAAATTTTTACAGTTTTGTGTTTGTAAAGTTTAGCTTTTGAGTTATTTTAGGATTATGAGTAGTTAGTATTAGTTTTTGGTTTAGTTAGTTTGCTTTATGTAGATAGTTTGTTTCTATGTTTGTAAATAATTTGTTTGCTTGTAAATAGCTTTGTTGTTTGTTTGTTTGTCCTTTTCTTTTTTATCTTTTGTTTCTTTTTATTCTTTTGTTTTTTTTTTGTTTTGTTCTTTGGGGTTCATCTATTTCCTTCCATTTTTGGAATGGTGGTTGTTATCTGAAGCATACTTTGGTCATTTGGAGAGGTGGTTTAGATATTTTCAGGCTTTCTATTCAGGTGATTTTGTCCTAAACCTTTTGTTTCATGCCCATTGTCTAATAAGAGTTGTGGAACATCTTGAAAACAAGGTGCAAAGTGAGTAACCTTCATTAGCTCCCTCTTAATCTGTCACAATTCAATAAGATCATCTCCTCTTGTAATGGTACATTTATCCTAGGATGACAATGTTGTAAGACTTGAGTGAAAAATCTGATTTTCCAAGTGTTGTCATGAGGTCCATGGTAGTTTTCAACCCAGATCAAATGTTCAACATTTGACATATTGAAAGGAAAAGAGAACTAAATGAAATGTCTGAAACCTCAAAAGAAAAGGAAAAGAAAAGAATAATCAAAAGAAAAGGAGGATTCAATATGAATGGGTGATTCTAGTATCTCTATCGGGGCTATGGACGCCTGTCTGGCAGTAGAGCAATGTTGTGAGAAAACTAGAGGTATCTCCGTCAGGGATATGGATGCCTGACTGGAAGCAGAGCAATTCCTGGGATATCATTGCACAAAAGGAAATCAACTGATGTACCTCAAATCCTACGCATTATTGTCTAAAAGATGAGGAAAACTTTAGGAGAGAATGTTGCAAAATCAAGCAAACACATTGATTCAGGGGTAGCCATTGATTGACTTACATTTGAGTTTCTAGCTCTACCTTGGTTTGTTATAATTGACCCAACTGGAGTTGTGATGATTATGAACCAGGAGTTCTTGGTAGCTAAATCCTTCAGATTCTTGAAAATGGTTAAACCATTTTCCCAGCTGAGTCACCACTTGTTATGCCTTGCATAACCACCCCACTTTGATCTGGATCAAAATGGGTCCCCCTTTCTTTTATTGTCTTTTTCTCTTTTGCCTTTGGTTTTCTGCCTTGGGCGTTTTCCTTTCAAAGTTCTGTCAGAGGCAAAACCAAGACCAATACCGGATTTGGAAATTCCTTCTATGTTTTGGTCTTGTTTCATCCCCAGTTGTGGTTTCGACTGTTCTTTTCCTTCTTTCTTTGTTCTTTGTCAGAGTCGGGTCCAGGACTGACTCAGAATGTTGAACTTTCTCAAAGTCCCTCGTTCGGGTCCCGTCCTGGGTTCACCCCCATCTTTTCTTCCCTATTTGTTGGTCTTTTTCGATAAGTGTCCTTTGTCTTAGCTTTCTTTTCATCCTTGGGCATTTTCTTTTTCGTTCTGGCAGACCCAGAACTAGAATTGGATCCAAACCCAAGAACTTCCTCAAAGTTCCTGGTTCAAATTTTGTTCTGATCCTGGTTCTACATTTTTGGTTCTTTCGCTTCTAGTTTCCTCTATTTTGGTCATGGGGTTTTCCTTCCCCTTTCTCTTTCTTTCTGTTCCTTTCTTTTCCTCTTTTCAGGTGACATCAGAGGTGGGTTCAGAACAGAATCCGAACCCAAAACTTGTAGAATTCCTCAAGGTTTCTGGTTCGTATTTGGTTCCGACCCCAATTCCATCTGTTATTTTTCTCTGGCTCTACCAGTGTTTTGGTTACCATCCTACACGTTTTGGTCTCCTTCGCAGACCCGGATCTAGGATGGGGTATGAACTAGGAAGTTGTGATTACTTTCGTGGCTCGTTCCCATCCCAACTCTGGTCCTGATCCCATTTTTCCTTTTGCTCTGCCCCCGCAAGTTTCAAGGCGAGGGATATCGTTTCGGGGTCATTTTTTTCCGGTCCCGGTTCTACCGAGACTTGTTTAATTTTGCTTCCCGGTCCTGTGTTGGCTCTGCCTCCACCGGAGTTGAGTTTGTTTTTGGTAAAACGCATGATATTAATGTATTGTTCTAATGAAGACCTTGTTTTGCAGGATCAAGTCGTGGGCATGAGGATATTTCTTAAGGATCTCAATGAAAGGTCTTTCTGAATGCCTTCAGATGGGTTCTTATATCACCATAAGGTTCTCTCCCCGCCAAGAGGTCTCGGCAAGATCTTCAAGTCTCACCAATGGGCGGAAAAGGGTATTCACTGTCAGCACAATGTTCTCTCTTTGCTGGGATGTCTCGGCGAACCCCTAATGTCTCGCCGACTGAGTAAAGGGCCTCGATATGTTTTCCTTCGATAGGAGTCATGCCAAAACAAAAATAGGAACTGGCATGAGAGGTTCAATAAAAGATGTCAGGGAGACTCCAAAGAAAACAAGGGTTTCACCATGTGGTCTCAATGACCGTCTCATGTCTTGCTAATAGAAGTGAATCCGCTAATGAAGGAACATATCGTTGTAGCTCTTGGTGCCCACCATGACATCTTGCCGAAGGTGGATGTCCTGCCAACCAAAGGAGGGTGCCACCGAAAGAAATCAGAGCTCGTCGAGAAAACAAAGGGTCACTATAACGTCTCCCCAACCATGGAAGGTCATGCTGACAACAAGGAGCGGCTCAGTAAGAAAGGAGCCATTCAGGGTAAGGTCTCCCCAGGACCATGAAGTCTCCCTGATAGAAAACAAAGCTTGCCCAAGGAGTCTAGCATCACCATAGCTCTTACCAATACAGAATGGGCCCTCCAAATGAAGAAGGCATTAGAATGACAAGGACGATCTCACTAGGAGATCGGGCCGATAGTGTAGGGTCTCCCCAAAGTGAAATGGGCTCTCGATGGAAGGACATGCCTTCAATGTGGCTTCTCAGCAGAGGAGGTCGGTCTCTCCGAAAAAATTGCAGAAGGATAGATCTAGATGAGAAGAGAGCTGAGGAAGAAGATAAAGCCATGAAAAAGGGGACAGTTGGTATCTACTAATAGAGGTATCTTGACATTAATGGTGATATTTTAGGGCACTCAAAGCAGCTACGCTAGAGATTCAAAATGGACGCGGAGGCCAAAAATAAGTGCAGTAGCTGCAAAAGATCTACAGAACACCTCATAAGTCAGTCTTCACAAACATAGATAGCAAGGATTCGAGTTTAATGTAAAACCAACTTTCTGCAAAAGATCTGGACGTTGACCCTCTTGCAGCTGACTCTCTTGGAAGCAGATATTTTGTAAACCCTAATGTGGGGGGACAACACATCCTTTTTGATGCATCCTATTTTTAAGGCATTCTTGCCTCTTTGTAAAGAGGAGCATGAGAACTTGGGAGTGAGAAAGTAGTAGACAAAGAACTTCTGGTTAGTAGTTAGTGTAATAGGAATAGAGGGGATAGAAGCTGATCCTGATTCTTTGTAATAGGAGCTTCTTTTGTCTTTCTGGAGTAGGAGTTAGATTCAGCATAGACTCTAATGTATCTTTTAGTTTTCTTAGTGTAAATGGGAATAATTTGAAATCACATATTTTCTATACACTAGTGATTGTGCCAGCTTTGTAAATGTTGCTTATTTGTTTCACTAATAGTAGAAGCAAACAGATTAAAATCTATTTCATCTTGTGTTTCAGAATGGTGTTTGTCTTGAATTAATCATTTGATTTGTGAAGCTTTCAAGGAATGAAGTTTGGTTTTATGTTTTATTTGAATGGTAACTTGCAATCTGCTGTTGAAATCAGCATTGTGAATGGACGAAGCTATGTGTTAGTCACAAGTTGACTTTGTTCTGCAGTTTTAGTTAGGAATCCCTTGGAAGGTGACAAGTCTAGTTAGTTTGGATGAAGTGTCATTCTTTTCTATTCCAAAGCCCTGATCCCTCTTTTTACATTTCTTTAAAACCCCAGTTAGAATAGGTTTTAAGTTTATGTTTTCTCTCACAATAGTCCAAAAGCTCACACCAGCAGGCCCCTTGAATATTACTATTACATTGACCACTAAGGGACATTAGCACAGTTGAGACCCAACTACCAAGACCTTGGGAGCTAAGATATCCATGTGATCATCTTTCTCTTTCAGAAGAAACAAAGTAGCAATATTTTGTTTGCAATGTTGTTGTGCCATCTGAGACATCAACAGTTCTATTAGGATCATTAATATGGAACTTTTAAAAGAAGTGTTCAGGGTTCTTGGGCATGACATTGTAATTTTTGAAAGTCAAAGGAGACATATTGTTAGCAAGCAAAGCCATTAGCAAAGGTGGGGGTACTAATGGCTGATTTATGGCTAATGGAGGTTGTTGAATAGGGAAGTCTTCAAAATCAGATGAAGATGGGGTTGATGAAGATGTGTATGAAGGGGATGATGGAAATGACCGAGTGGATGATGATTCTCCTCTTTTATTCTTTCTTGACCTAGTAGGAGCTTGTAAATATTGAAATTCCTCTTCTCCTCAAGTGGATCTTGTTCTTCTTCAGAATCTTTTAGGAGAAATACTAGACAAGAATCAATCTAGCTTGCTTATTCAAACCCTCCTTCTAGTGATAATCTATTGATGGTGTTCTTTGCACAACAACTTAGATAAAATATGAAAATCCTACCTCTCTTGAAAGGTAAATATCTATTAGTAAGCCTCATGAGATAACACCAAGGTCTCTAATTTTAGGGCTTGACAATGCATAAACAACTCAGTGATAATGTGATAATGATTGTAATCACAAAGGGCCTTATGAACCATTGTTGAATCTTCAAACTTATCAGATCTTGCAATAAGGTGATACTTCAAGTCCTAAATCTAACACAAATGGTAAAGAAATAGAAAAATATGAGGTTTTAAGAGAAATTCCTAAGATTTAAACTACTCCTAGGATCAACAATAGAGATGATGAATTACTTGAAATGGACCAATCCCCTAAAACTAATTCTTGGTCAACCCAGATGAACCTCCAATCTTACAGAAATAGTGCAATCTTCTAGGGCATTACTGATTTTTAGATAATGAATATTCATCCAAAACAACCCTATTGCAATTGAGACATACAAACATTCACAATTTAACTAAGCACAATTAATATATGGTCCAAGCTAACTTTGTAAAGAAACTCACAATTAGCCAATTTCAAAAAGTATGGACTAGGGATTACTACAAACACTTCAAGCATCAAACCATAAACACTATTGAATTAGATCTAACTCTAAATCTAAAATATTTTAGTATTTCTCAAGCAATCTCAAAAGATAGAACAACAAGAACCATGCAAGATAAGTCAACACAAGAGAAATCACCAACAACATAATGTCTTCAATTGTATTGAGTCATCTAATGATAGCATCAATTCCAATGTTCTATAATAGCACTTGCTTCAAAATAAAACTACCTCCTCACACTAGCCTATGCTCTATTACTTAGCTTGCTTCAAAGTCTAATCATCTAGCCCTTAAAAATGAGGCAAAATTCCATATTTATAGAAATCTCATGTTATGTTGGCCCAAATAGGGTTACAAGAAGGTCAGCCACAAAACAAGTCAGCCAAGAAAGTTCTAAAATAAAACAATATTTACATTAAATGCATGAACTCATCCAGGTTATCCTAGGTTTTCCAGTGTAGCTCGGTCCAATGCATGTGAAAGGTGAAGAAGGAATAATGGGGAAGCAAAAAATTTGATATTTCCCTACATTAAATGCCCTTACCCTTGTCTTTATCTCATCCCACTTTATCTTGCACCATCAAGAAAATCCTTTCCAAGTCAACCAAAGCTGGAATAATTAATATTTTAAAATTTCTCTCAACAAATTTAATATCTTCCCTTGCTTGATAATTTTATCCCATTCCACCTTGAGGGTTTGGTGTTTTTCCATGACCACAATATATTTGGCTGCATCATCCAAGTGGTGAACCATAATTGGTCCATCATTCATTGGGGCATAAATGTTATTCCACCACTTTCTTAATTGCTCTAGGTTGATATGCCTTGGTGCAAACTTCTTTCTGTCGGTCATGACTTCAAAAAATTAAATGCTCTTTTTATATATATATATATATCTGTCAGGGTGCCCTCTATTTGTTTTCCCTACTTCTAGATCTTCTTCAACACCCTTTGTGTGATCTGCAAGGTCTCATACCATTCCCAAGGTTCTGCAACCTGTGAAGAGGGAAGGATTCCCTCACTTATCAGTTTCTCTTCAGTGTACTCCATGATGACTTTGATTTTCTACAACAGGAGATCAACATCTTCCTTGTCTTGGGTGAGGACATTCTTCAACCATTCCACTGACCTATGGTCATCTCCACTAGTAGATAGGATTTCTTTGATTACATGATCCCCTCTAGTTCCCACTCCATGCAAGCAATGAAGTGTGACCTGTGTTGAGGTCTTCATTGTTTCCAATTCATTGATCATTTCTTTGGATAAGAGACTTCCTTCAGATGAAGAAGAGCTAACCTGACTAATAGTCTTCAAAGGCTTCATAAGATCTTGTAAATACTTTTTGAGCCTTTCATTTTCCTTCCTCAATTCTTGTTTAGTTTGCATCTCTTTGTTTAGCATTCCTAGGATTGCATTGCTTCCTTGAAATTCTTCAACTTCTTGTATCATGGAGGTGGGCCCCATGTTAATTGTCTAAACACTGTAGTCTTGGTGAGTCACTGGCTCATCCTTATTTTTATCTGGTGCAGGGGTAGCAATGTGGATCACCCTATTATTGGCTTCATCTCTACCAATCCTAGAAATAGTCTTGGACTTCTACTTTGCTTTTTCCTTTCCAATATTGGCTAGCAATTCATCCTAGTTTGGAGGAGTGTCATCCACAGCCACCTACTTGCACTTTAATTTGTCATTAAGCCAACTTGGAGTAGAGGCATCCAATTTTTTCTCATCTTGTTTCTCCTTTTCAGCTTGATCCATAGAAGGCCCAACATCTCCACCATGCACTGAATATAACTCTTCATTTTTCCCTTTTGCTTCTTGCCTCTTATCATGCTCTAACCTCTAACTCTCTTCTTGATCTAATGTCTCTGTCATAACCTAAATAGGAGAGGGATCCCTTTCATGTGCATTTTCCTCTTCCATGGATTTCTCTTCTTCTTCCCTGATTGGTGAATCCTCAGAAGATACCAAAGAGGACTAGAGAATGTTACCAAGTTCTACTTCTAAACTATGGAGATCTCCAATATTGAATTCTTCGTTCTCCTTGCCTTGATGTGCCTCTTCAACAGTAGCTCCTTTTTTTCCTTTCGCTTCATTATTCAAGTTCTGAGTTGAATGAGGAGTAGAAATGTCTTCTTGTTGTGTTATAGAGGGAATGACAGGGGCACCTTCTTTCACCAGAATTTCCTTTGGAGAGGGATTTTTGGCCTTCCTAGTGTAAACCTATGTCTTTTCTCTAGAGCTCTCTACATCTACCACTTGTGGTTTCATTTCCTCTTTTTGTCCCTTAGGTTTTCCACTTTATTTTCTTGTAGTTATTGTAACTCTTATCCCTTTGAGCACAAGGATACTATCCTTTTTCACTTCTTCTTCATGCTCCTCCTCCTAAGAAGATGTCTTCTCTTTCAAGGCAATGTTCCTCTTCTTGCCAATATGCTTCCTTTTCTTTCCTTGCTTAGCCTCTTCTTGGATACCTTTAATCTTGATTTTGAAGGGAGAATCCACCTTTTCTTTTCCTTCTAGATCTTGCTCATCTTTAAAGGTGGACTGGGATTCTAGACTTCCCATCAAGTCATATGTGTCCTACTTTAATAATAGGAGAAATGATGTGCTCTAATTTAGTTTTCTCTTCCTCTAACCAATCAATCTCAATTATGGGCTTTTCCTTGATTGATTCATAACCATGCCTTTGGATTACTTCCCCATCATCATCAGGTTGGTCAGGAATGGCCTTGATTTTGTATAGCCTAATTAAACTGGATAAAAACCTACAAAATTTCTTCCTTCAAACCTCAAAATCATTTTTACAATTGGCCCAATAATCTTCAATGTCATCTTTATGTATGAATTATCTATTAGACCTCTTTTGAACTTCTCCTTTCTCATCAAATCTAGGCCTCCTAGAGTGAAATCCAAAACCTAGAGTGCTCATTTCTTCTTTGAAAGAGTGTATTGTGATCAAAGAAGGGCAGACCTCATTGAATCCTATCGTCAATAGGAAGTCACCTCCCAAGCTAGTTTTGTGCATTTATTTCTTCAAAATATCATCAAAGGAAGATACTTTTCCTTGTAACTTCCAAAAGTATAACATGATCCATTGGATATTTGGGAAATCTATATGGAGCCCTTTGGAAACCATCAATTCTATTATATGAGAAAGTAGGAAACTAAATAAACCATGCTCCATATTTCTGTATCAATTCCTTAGATACATCATAAATCCTTACATGTTCTTCTCCTTGTTTCAATCTTGTGATATACATGGTGAATGCAACATTCACCCTCCTGTAGCTTGAGCTATCCAAATGTAGCTGAGGATAAACCTCATAGATAACATCCTGGACAAAGGTCCATCTTGTACTCAGTCCCTTGTATGGATGAAACCTTGCCAGGGCATAAACCAAGTAATATATCATTGTGAAGCTCATGGTCTTCAAAAAATTGCACAACTAATCCTAGATCATAGCATTGTTGATACTTGGCCAATGATAATCCACATTTTGCTCCATCCTTACTATGATGTAAAACATCCAACTTTCAAATATCCATGCAGTCTTCAAACCCCCCACTCTGCTGAGGAGAGTGATTGCATCATAATATTTTGATTTAAACTTGGCTCTATACAACTACTTAGGCAACTTGGAGATGTGTGGCTTAGGTTTCTCCAAATAGGATTTGATAACTTGTAAAGCCTTATTTGTATCATCAACATAAGACTTCTTGGCTATGTCAAGATCAAAACTCACTACATGAGATCTATCTGGCATATCAAATGTTTGAGCCACTAAGATAGGTGATAAATTGGCAAGCACTCTACCTTGTTGCCCAATTATTCTCTATTTATCTAAATCATAGTTTTTGGCACATTCCAAGGCTAGCTCGTAGCACTGCACTATAGGAGGGAAGTCAACCACATGATCCAACCTAGAGCTCACCAGTCTACTTACTAACAGAGGAGGATCATGCACTGCCATTCTTACTTTGAACTCCTCATAGTCCCATTTCCCAACATTGGTGTTTGTCACCTCTGACCAAATGGAGGCCAACTTCCTCTCAAGGGTCTTTCTTTCCATGTCAAACTTGATTCTCTTAGCCTCTGAGATAGATGCTCCCTCCTCACGAGAATCCATTACCTTTCCCTTTGTTCTTCCAGTAGTGGCCTTGCTTGATTTAGCCTGCATTCAGAAAAGAGACCACATTAAAGATGTATTACAACATGAAAATTTGAGTTAGTCCATCATAAAATACATATTCATCCTTTGAATAAGTCCCATGGTGAATAAAATCCTATAAAACACCATAAAGATTACTCCTTTAAGAGCTCAGGTTTTTTCATCCTCTTACCGATTTGATCCCAGAGAGGAATCTCAGGGAATTCTAGGCCAGACAAATTCTAGTGATGAAGAAGCAGTATCCACTCATAGGTCATTCAATCCACATCTTAGCATAGGAAATGGCTCAAAACATCTTTATATTACTCAAATCAATCATGTGAAGGAAAATCATTAATAATTAACTCATGCATTTCACTAATTCCTTACTTTTCCAACTTTTTTAGGGTTTTTCGCCTGGGATGAAAATCCATGAAACTTAATGTAACTCCACATATGTTTGAGAAAAATGGGAAGGGACAAAAAAATGGGGAATTCCATCAAAGGAAAACTTCCACAAAAAGCTCAAAATCTTGAATATTTTAGATTCTTCATGGCTTTAACCAATTTGATCAAACAATTAGGAACTTAGGGCCTCAATCTTGGATTCCATTCATTTAGATTGCAAAATGAAGAATCTGGGTTTTTCAATTGATCTAGGTGCAACTCAATCAATGTGAGCAATGATTGCAATAAGGGAAACCCTAAGATACCACCATGAAAAACATAGTTTGATCCCAACCTGCCCCTTCATTTTGCTAATCCTCCTGCAAAATCCCTTTAGACCTTCCTAAGAAAAGGTGACTACCAAATTTGAATGGATCACAAATGGTTTCAATTTTCCCTGGACATGATTTCATTGAAGGTTAGGGAGTGCTAGGTCAAACCGAAGCTCGGAATAGTAGAGCATGAAATCTAAACTAAGGATCAATTCAAGTAATAGCTAACCCTATAAAGTCATAATCAAGTAGAAGGAAGGGCAGTACAAAATACAAGGAAGGGCATCAAACCAAAATGAGTAACCCTAGAGCTTTTCCATCAAACTTCATTATATCACAATCTCGACTCAAAACACACACACAAACCATTAAGCAATCAAACTCATCATCTACAAGGAATGGTTGCATGAACATAACATGAGTGAATAATAATCAAAATAGTAGCAACTGGCGAGAAATCCTGTAGTTCAAACAAATGCAAGCAATCACCATAAATTCTACTAGATCAAGTAATCACAATTCAAATGCAAGATTCAACAATGGAAATTCAAAATCAAGCCTCATAAAATCTTACAACAAAGAAAATGACCCAAATTCTCAGCACAAATATTATTTAAATCTAATAAAAGTGGGTTGCAAAATCATACAAGAAGTAAAATATCTTGTGACAAGAACATCCGCAGAAAACTTGGGGATTCGAAAGCACAACTGAATTTAGGGGATTTGAAGGCCTAGTAGAATTTTGGGGGTCTGAAGGCCTGACAAAATTTTAGGAAATTCTAGGGAAGAAATAATTTCATGAAGTTCCAAAATTTCTGAAAACAATGCGAAAATGGCCTTCATTGGGTTTCCAAAGCATTTTGGAACTTTTGCAGAGGGGAATT
Source organism: Sequoia sempervirens (assembly GCA_007258455.2). NCBI lineage: Eukaryota > Viridiplantae > Streptophyta > Pinopsida > Cupressales > Cupressaceae > Sequoia > Sequoia sempervirens. The sequence continues at coordinate 89,191,283 of VDFB02193867.1, forward strand.
TTCCTGAAAATATAGGAAAACCCACAATTTTCCCCAAGACTTGAGATTTTCAAAGTGTTACTTCAAAAGGGGCATTTGTACAAGAAAGATAATCATCTAAGAACATCTCAAAGCAATAAAATCCTCATAATCAAATGATCAAAAGCACCCAAGGCTAGAACCAGAGAACTTCCCTGCTCTCTATAGAGCATGTGTGTGAAAACTACACAATAGAGAAGACTAGAAAGACCCAAGGATGATGATGATGTTGATATAGACCACACACCAAGAAGAGATCATAGATGAATAAACTTTCTCTCAGTGAAGGGTTTGGTGAAGATGTTAACAACCTGCTCTAAATACTAGCAAAAGACTAAGTTGATGATCTGACCATGAATCAACTCTTGAATGTAATGCATATGAATCTCTATGTGTTTGGTTTGCTGATGCTGAACTAGATTCCTACACATCTGAATAGTACTTTGGTTATCAAAATAGATGACTACTAGCTACCTGAAAGGAGTACTAAACTCAGAAAGAATTCCTTGAAGCCAGATAGCCTTTGTAGTTGAGTTAACATCTCCCTGAAATATTCCTCTGTGGATGATATAGCAATAGAATTCTACTTCTTGCTAGATCAACTAATAGGACCTAAACCAAATGAAAAGTTGTAACCTAAATTGGACTTACGATGCTCATTGTCGCTACCCCAATTTGAATCTATATAACCAACCAAGTCAAGTGATGAACCAACTTTGTAGTGAGTCCCAAATGCAAGAGTACCATGAAGATGTTAGAAACCAAGATCAAACATGCAAACCAAAAAAACCTTCCACAGAAGAGAAAAACAAAAAAAAGCAAAGCTATTGCATAAAGATGTGCAAAATACTAAATTATTCAAGAATTCATAATTACATGAGATGATTTTCTTTATAAAAGAAAATTATGCATACCCCTAATCTTATCTTGAGCAACAAGATAGCTCAACAAGATAAGGATGGCAATAATTAACCTAGGAATTAAAATATTACCTAAGTAAAGTTATGCAAGTGTAATTAAATATTAATTACACTAACACCCCCCCATAAGTGCAACTTAGGGAGACAAAAAAAGCATGCACCTAAAACTAAGATGAATGCAAGAAATCATGAATGGGTCCCAACAACAAGGCCTGATCAGGTACCCATGTACAAATGTAATAATGAGGTAGAGAAGGAAAACCCAGTGGGACAAAACCCCCCTACAATGAGATGACTGTTGCAAAGAAGCACTGGAAGAACACTGTGGAGTAACACTAGAACTGCAATCTGACAAGAAAGCAAAGATACTTTTGTCTACAAGAAAAAAAATTAGAATCATAATAATGCGACAACAAACCCAATGCCACAAAACACTGGAAAACTCAAAAATTGGAACAACCCTGGAATCTGTGAAGCAATAGTAGATGAAATGATGACAGAATCTAGAAACCGTGTATCTCGATGCTGATGCAAAACTGTGACTAAAAAATCTCCCATGGGAACAAGTACCATAAAGACTCTGGAACATTAACCATAAAAAACATGGCCCTCAAACTACGAAGGATCTGAACTAATGCAGATCAATAACCATAAACTCCCAATATGAAGTGTGAACCGATGTGAATCTAATATGTGTCAAGCTAAGACAAGATGAGGCCAAAATAAACTAGGAAACCAAATATAACCCAGGCGATTTGTCATCAATAACAAGATGGAGATGGAGATCAAAGTGCATGCACACTTTAACTAGATTATTATGCAAGAAACCCCCTGATGGAACTTTATCTCAGTTCATTTATTACAATAACTGAATGATTTTTAAAGGAGAGAATGCTAAACATGCATAAAAATAAAAATAAAAATAGACCTCAGATCTATGTAGAGGACTAAACCAGCTTTCCAACGCCATAAGAATGGTGAAAAATGGATCACCGAGTCAAAAGATATGCCCTCTGAAGAAAAAAAATCATCTGAGTTCAAGGACCTGCAAAGTAAATCTTAAAAAAAAATTGGTAAAAACTTCACCATTGGATTTGCATTGGAATCAACTTTCCAATGGTATCTCGTTTGTGAAAAATAGACATCATACGCAAAAAATACACCCAATTTAGTGAAAGTTGCTTCAAAAGGCCCAATAAGGCTTGCAAGTAGCCCAGGGGTCTTAAAAAAAACAAGCCCTTGGTCCTATGCACGACTAGGGGCTAGTAGAATGGGGGCTGTGGTGGAGCCCCTGGTCATACATATGACCTTTGGTGGGTGCTAGGAGCTACTGGGTGCTAGCTGCGGCCCTCGGTCACCAATGTGACTGCGACCCTATGAAGTAGGCCCACAGGGGCTAGAAAACTAATCGACGATGGATGAGCTGGGTAGTGCTTAGTGGTCGCCGCTCTTAGTGGCCGTCGGGTGGTGTGGTGGTGGCACCTGGCATTTATAATTGGAAGCACTAGTGGTGAGTGCAAAAAAGCATGTTTTTAAAAAAAAATTTAAATCATGCCTCAGGAAGTGAGCTAGGGAGGTTGTATGGCCCCCTAGGCAATTTTTTTTGCCTTCTAGACCAACTTCACCAAAATTCATGAAAAGAAAGGTGATCTTAGGGTTTTTGGCCTTTGTGAATGCAATGGTGACCTTCGTTTGTGCCCAAAATGGTCTGAAAAATCTGCTACCCCTAGAGCTTGCAAAAAATATATGAGCTTGAAACCCTCACAGATCTGGCAAACGATGACCAAAATCTTTAAAATAAAAGCCAAACCTGACTTTTCCACCATTCTGAATCCAATGGTGAAGCTTGATTTGAACCAAGACGCTGCATAAATGAACTGAAGGCATGAAACCCTCAAGGAATCCCAAACGAACTTTGCAAATATTTTCTCTAGAAATCCGAGAAGGGGTTGCATATCAAGGCTTTGATACCATGTTAGAAACCAAGATCAGACATGCAAACCAAAAAAACCTTCCATAGAAGAGAAAAACAAAAAGAGAAAAGCTATTGCATAAAGATGTGCAAAATATTATTATTTAGGAATTCATAATTACATGAGATGATTTTCTTTATAAAAGCAAAGTATGCATAACCCTAATCTTATCTTGAGTGACAAGATAGCTCAACAAGATAAGGATGACAATAATTAACCTAGGAATTAAAATATTACCTAAGTAAAGTTATGCAAGTGTAATTAAATATTAAGTACACTAATAGAAGATAGTGAAGACTCCTCTTAGTTGCTTTCCAATGTAGCTCATGAGGTTTCTACATGAATCTTGAAACCATGCCTATTGCATAGGAAATGTCTTGTCTAGTATGATTCAAGTATATAAGACTATCAACAAGTTGTTGATACAATGTAGCATCAACCAATGGTGTAGTATAGGAAGTCTCAAGCTTGAATCTAGAAAGAAAGGGAGTCAAAGATGGTTTACAAGTAGTCATATGAAACTGTGCAAGTAGATCTAGAGTATACTTGGGTTGTACAAGAGTAATCCCTAAAAATGACTATGAAATCTTGATTCCAAGGAAGTAGTGCAATAAACTCAAGTCTGCCATGTCAAATCTATCCTGAAGTGATGTCTCCGCTACTATAATGGTAGATGAAGTACTCCCAATAATCAAAATATCATCAACATAGAGAACCAATATCAAAAGTGAATCATCTTGCCATTGTAGATACGCATTAGTATTAGAATGACATCTAGTAAAATTTGAGGATAGGAGGTAGCATTCCATCTTGGCATACCAAGCTCTAAGATCTTGTTTAAGGCCATAGAGATATTTCTTAAGTTTACAAAGTAAGGATGAATCTTGAACAAAACCTAGTGGTTGTTCCATGTAGATTTCCTCCTTAAGGTCTCAGTGAAGAAAAAAACTCTTCACATCCATTCGATGTACATTCCATTAATGTGAGGTGGCTATAGCAAGTGTGAGTCTAATAGAAGTCATCTTAGCAACTGGAGCAAAAGTTTTTATATAGTCAATGCTTGCTACTTGTGAAAAACCTTTGGCTACCAAACATGATTTGTACTTATCAACTGACCCATCTACTATAAATTTAGTTTGATATATCCACCTACATCAAATTATATTCCTTCCCTTAGGAAGTGAAGTCAAATCCCAAGTGTGATTTCTAATCAAGGAATCATATTCCTCATCGATAGCAATATCCCACTATGGTATGCCTGATGCCTCTTAGAATGTCCTTGGATCAGAAACTAAAGCAAAGAAGGCATGTCGATCCCCCTAAAAATCTACTTGAATCAGTCTATCATCTCCTAAATCTTGTACCCATGTATCTGTCCTATGTATAGTGTAAGATGTGGGTGATTCTGGTGCAGATATATAAACTTCTAATGAAATCCCTGAATTAGATGAAGTTGAACCCTCATCATTGTGAGAATTGGAAGAAGAAGATACTACAATAGGAAACAACTGAGAATGATCTGAATCATCAATGCTATAATCAGGATCTAAAGTGTCCACATTATGTTGAGAAGGGTCAAGTATAGTTTCAAGAGATGTTTCTTGAAACTTAACACTTCTCTCAATAAATAACTCATGTGTGGTAGGGTGGAGTAGGCGATACCCTTTAGACCATTTGGATATCCCACAAATATGCAAGGTTTGGATTGAGGATCCATATCCTTATATTGCTCTTTTGGAATGTGAGGCATGGCATGTGAGCCAAAAACTATTGGTTTCCATCCTTTCCAAGCTTCAAAGGGAGTGATACCCTTTAAGGCTTTATGTGGAACTCTATTTTTTATTTGACATGCACAGTTGATTGCTTCTACCCAATATGATGGTGTGAGGCTCTTAAAGTTAATCATACAATTAGCCATCTCTTTTAAAGATCTATTTTTACATTCTACAACACCATTTTGTTGTGGGATATAAGGAACTATTTTTTGTAGATCTATCCCCTCTAATATACAAAACTACTCAAAACTATTGTTGACATATTCTCTCCCATTATCTGTTCAAAGAACCTTGATGACTTTCCCTAATTTTTTTTTACAAGAGCTTTGAAGTCTTGAAAAGACTCAAACACTTTTGATTTTTTTCTAAGAAAGTAAACCCATGTAAAATGTGAGAAATCATCAATGAAGGTGAGAACATATCTAGCCTTTGTAAAATATGGATGGGGAAAAGCCCCTGAAACATCACTATGAACAAGTTCTAAAACTTGTGCTACCCTCCTTGATTTACCTTTGTCAAATTTTTCTTCTGGATGCTTTCCAAGTGCACAACCTTAGGTAATCCCTTAACCATATTTTGTTGACATAGTTGTTCAAGATACCGATAGTTAAGATGGCTAAACAACTCATGCAATAGTTTTCTAACTTCATCTAAATGATTTAGTGACGTAGAGTGAGTAGGGAAGGACAACTAAACTTAGATGGAAAAGAGTCTTACTTGGTGCTTCTTTCAAATACTCTTATAAGGATTCTTCAAAAACACTATTACTTCAAGGAAATGACCCAACTCACCTAGGGTTTTTGTACTCTCACAACCAAGAAGGCTTTGAACTGTAGGATTTGAGAAATACAAATCCACAGAACCCAATGAACACTTGCATGCAAGAAACTTGTCACAGAGAAAGAGAGAGAACAAAACAAGGGTTTGGCTCTTACAATGTGCAAAATGTATTATCAAAAAAATGAATGAATCAAGAGAGGTGAATACAAGAGAAAAATCCTTATAAAAGGAGATCTAAACCTAAAGGAAACCCTAACCCTAAAGGTGAGTGCATTTAATAATTAATATTAATTATTAAATGACTAATATATGTGCATAAAGTGAATTCTTAAGAGGACAGTAAAGTTAATTAATTACTTTACTCTAACACCCCCCCTTAAGATGAGCTACAATGCAACTACAAATAATGCAGAAGAAAGCAAAGGAAATATAATGCATGAAAGTAAAAATGGGTCCTGACAACTAGGCCTGATCAGGTACCCATATACAACTAAATCTATTTAAAGCGGAGAAAAGGAGAAAACCTAGTGGGAAAAATCTCCTCTCCAAAAAGAGATGAACAAGAGTGAAAGGAGAAGAGAGATAGAAGGAGGACTCAACATGACCCCCTAAGAACTGCTTCTATCACACAAGTACAAAATATGGTCCCCCCATAGGAGAGAGAAGAGACTCCAAAGCCCACCCAAAATGAGAGAACCCCTATGCCAATGATCAAAACAATGTGTCTCCTCAGAGGAAGAAACAGATCCAATAGTTGAGGAAGAGGAAATCCCTAGATGTGAGGTGAAAATAGAAGTCCTAGATGATGCTCACTGAAGAATAGAACTGCAGTAGGAGTGTTTGAATAACAAGATGGTAAATAAAACAACTCAAGATGATCCTGAAATGGAATCTCCAATGAAGATGGGATAAAAGGTGTGCTAAAACTATCATCTATGAGGAAAGGAATATCCTCTGATATGGCCTCAACAACTACACGTGATGGATCAATGAGGGGAGCAACAATGTTAGTCATAGCTGAAGAGGAATCTCGCTGAACAGATGTGATATCAATAGGAGGTAGAGGTGTAGAAGTCTCAACACTAGTCTCATGAATAGATGGAAGAACACATAAGTTCAAGTGACCAAACTTCACCTCAGATATTGCATGCTCTCTTGTAGAAAGAGAGGAAAAATCAGACAATGGAGATGGTGGACTAAAGTGTGCAAATGCATACAAATGGGAAGAATGATCAGCTGTCCCTGTTGCAACAATGTTGCCAGTCTGAATGTCTCTAATGTGCACTGAATTAGGTGTGAACTCAACTGTTTTCCCTGTCCCACTGTGAGTAATCTGATAGATGGAGAGAAGGTTAGTGGACAAATATGGAACACATAGTACATCATTGAATGTACCATAATCAATGTCGATAGAACCTTTCCCACATACACTCATATAATTGTTAATACCCATCAATATGTGTGGTGAGGATGTAGCCTCAAAAGATGAGAACATGTTCTAAGAAGATGCCATATGGTGTGAAGCACCTGAATCTAGTAGCCATCTAGATGAATGTGAACTGGTGGTTGCACATAATGCATGACCCTTATGTGGGGCATGTTCATCTGTCTGGAATGAATATGATGAAGAAGAAGAAGACCTGCCTGATGTAGATGAACAAGAGTGATGAATATTGTTCCTCTCAAGAAGAGCTATCAAATCTGAAACCTATTTTGCATATGCATCTATCTTCTTCTCATAACACTTGGACTCATCATGTGTTGGTTTATTACAATAAGCACACTTAGGTTAGTTTTTCTTTGATGATTCCCCCTTAGGAGGAGAAGGTGAATCAGAGGTGTGTTGTGAACTGGAATCTGTCCAATGCTCTATGGTCTTTGGTTTTTGTTTCTGCTTATGCTTCCCCTGAGATGACTGTGCTACCAATGCTTGGTGTTGTGATCCTATGAGAGCATCCAACTGTGATATCATGGCTTGCTCTTGTGTCAACCAATCACAAAACACCTCAAATGTAGGCATGGTAAAGTAGTTTCCCAATGCATCCATGGTGGAATAGAATGTCAAAGAGAAGATTTGAAATGGACCCCAAAGCTTGGAGATGATTAGGAAGATGCACTCTGTATCAGTATTAATCTTGCCACAACCCTGCAAGATAGATCTTTGCTGTTTGAAATTCATCAGAAAGTCCTCAATGAAAGGAAATGAATCAGGTACCAAGGAAGTCAACTCGGCCTCAAGCTGCAATGCTCTGAACTTGTTGACAGTGCCAAAAAGTCCATCAAACTTGGTCCAAATGGCTCTAGGTGTGAGACACCCTTCAAGATGAAATAGGAGGCTATCTAAAATGTGCAAAGCCATCAATCCCATAGCCTGATCCATATTGTTCCTATGTTGCATAACCTTAAAGGGGTGAGTCAATTGAGGCTAAACCTCATCCAAACAGGACCATAACCCTCGAGACTAGAGAAGTGTCATCATACGACCCTTCCAAGTGTGATAATTATGCGGTGTGAGAGGCTCAATAGATCTGTCAGCCATGCTATGAACTGTACCTCAACTTCTTTTAATTTTTTTATTATTATTATTTAGTGGTCTTTTAGAACTAGATAGAAGATACAGAAGGGGTTTTGTTATTTTGGTGTTTATAGATTCTAGTTTTCTAATGTAAATGATAGAAAGCAAGAAAAAACACCCCCCATAATGCAAAAAACCAATCCCCACTACAAACTGAAAGCCAGAAAACAATATAAAGCAATATATGTTTGAGAAAAATCTCTGTGTATCTAAAGAATTTTCTAATGAAATAAGCTGTAGATATGCAAAGGGCATAGAACCACCTTTTGACACCTATTCGCTTTCGAAAAATGGAGCAAAATTGAGCAAGTTATGCCCCTCAGAGTGCAAAAATATCATCTAAATTTGACTGCAAAAAAATGCAATTAAACTAAAATTTTTTGAAAAAATTCCTACACCATCAGGACGTTCTTGGAGCCAGCTTTCCAACGCCTATTTTTTTTCAAAAATCTGAGCTCAAACGCCCGAGATATGCCCGATTGAATGAGAGGAGCATAAAAGGGTTTTGAAAAAAAATACAGCCCTCAAGGGGTTAAATTTTGCGGCCCCTGATCATATGGGCTGACCAGGGGGCTAGCACGTAGGTGGTGGCACATGGGTGGCACACGGGCGGTGTGCTGGCAGCCCGTCGGCGGAGCTTTGGTTGGTGGTCGGGGGGCGGAGTGCCAACGGCGGCTGGGTGGCCTGTTGGCTGAGGTGGCAGCCCGACGGCTGTTGCTGGCAGTCACTGCCTTTGCTGGTGGCTGCTTGGCTACAAACCGGTGGTGCTGGCCTTTTGAATGGGGAGTGCCAAAAAATAAAAAAAACACTTTTGTTTTGGTTTTTTTAAATTATTTTTGAAATTTTAGACCTTGAACTACATGCCCTGGGGTCGTACGGCTCTGGGGAAATTTTTTTTTGCTTCCCTGATCAATAGAGGCCGAATCAGATGTGTTTTATATGAAAATAGGGGTTTTTGGATGCTGCAAGCTCAACGGTGAGGTCCGTTTGAGCTCAAAGTGCACCAAAAGAAAACCCCCTATTCCAAATAAAAAAAACTAGAAAACAAACACATATCTGATGCAACCAAAACCTAGATCTCTAATTCTTTCAAAAATTGAACAAGCTGCAATAGATCTAGCTCTAATACCATGTAGGATTTGAGAAATACAAATCCACAAAACCCAATGAACACTTGCATGCAAGAAACTTGTCACAGAGAAAGAGAGAGAACAAAACAAGGGTTTGGCTCTTACAATGTGCAAAATGTATTATTAGAAAAATGAATGAATCAAGAGAGGTGAATACAAGAGATCAATCCTTATAAAAGGAGATCTAAACCTAAAGGAAACCCTAACCCTAAAGGTGAGTGCATTTAATAGTTAATATTAATTATTAAATGACTAATATATGTGCATAAAGTGAATTCTTAAGAGGATAGTAAAGTTAATTAATTACTTTACTCTACAAGAACCACTTAGAACATGCTTATTATGACTAATCTAAAACATAACACCCTAATTTTCACTTAGGAATTCCTATTTTCCCATCGCTTTAACTATTAGGCCTCTTTAACCTTATAAGCATTGTAGCCCTTCCTAGGAGGACAGTCAATATAAAATCAACATACAAGCCTACATCAATCCCAAACCACTAAATTTAGTTAATCACTATATGCCCCTACAAGGCCTCAAAACCTCCCTTTGTGACAATGAATAGGAAAAGTGCAATGGACCAAAACAACGATGCTCCAAGAGGCCTAATTGGTTGATTACAACATGATTTTTGATTATCTAGGCTCTCTGATTCACCCCAAAGCCTTGACACAGATTCTTATAGGATAATTACATTCTTTTCCATCATTCTGAAGTTCCTTCTCTGTCAAAATCACCCTAAACAAGCAAAACTCAACTTTTTTCTTCATAATCTAGACTTATCACATGAAGATGATAGGCCTAGAATAATGCACATCTTCCTCCACATAGCATTCCATTATCCAAAACTTTGTAAATATGAAAATATACACAAATAACTTCCATCCCACCAAGAATGAGCCATTCTTCCATCAAAACTACAATTTTAAGGGTTTTCAAACATGCCCCTATTAAAATGGAAATATCTTTAGTTATACTTGCTAAAAATCCACAAAATCACCTCCAAATGAAAGCAAGGTCTTCCCTCTATCCAACCATAATAGGATTATACTCATACATTACATATAGAGGTCGTACCACATAGAAGAACAAGGAATTTACACATAGAATTTCTAGAAAACAACAAACTTTTGCATTAGAACTTCAAAATGATTCATCAACAACCATGCCTCGACCAAGAGAGGCTTATTTACACCTCCAAAAATCCTTCCCAACATCCTCCAACTGAAATTTGAATTAGTTGGATGTTGGGAACAAACAAAACTTCATTTTAGACAGCAAATTTGCCTAGTTAAGGAAAATTACACAACTTCCACAAGCTCGAATGCAAAGAGCCTTTAAGAGGTGTCAAAAGGCATCAAAACCACTTCAAAAAAAAAGGAAACTCCCCTCAAATACCTAGTTTCATCGTGGAATTTTTTTCTTTAATTTTCGAAGGTGCACCAAGTTTACAAAGGTGAGGATGGAGACCTTGTTATTACATTAAAACTTAACATCAGGACTAAAAACCTACTACTAGTAATTGAAGATGGTCCTTAGGACCTTATTACATCATATTTAACTTGGCATCAAATAAAAAAGAAAAAAACATGGCCTCAAAGAGGCATGGAGACCCAAGGTGCCCCTGCACCATGCACCCGGGGTGGAAGAGATCTCAAGTACCACTTGAGATCAGTTGTTGCAAAGTAGTACCATGCTATTTGATGTCCTCTTCACTCATCCAAGTTGCATCTTCGGATGGAAGACCCTGCCATTTAATAAGATATTCATCATATACCTTTTTCCTTATCATTTTTACCTCTTTGGTGTCTAGGATGGCTTCAAGTTTCAAAGGTTCAGATGGTGGAAGGTCCTACACCCAATCTTCATTAGCTTCCACACCTGCACCTGCATCCATAGATCCCTTCAAGGGGAACAAGTTAGCCACATTAAATATAGGCGAGATTACCACTCTAGGAGGGAGTGCTATCTCATATGCATTTTGTCCAAAATTTTGAATTATCTTGCATGGGCCTATTTCTTCATGTGAAGCTTTGTGTATTTTCCTTTAGGAAACCTCTCGTTGAAATAAGCAAAAACCAGATCTACCACCTTGTATTGTATATTCCTTCTTTTCAAATCTTCTCTCTTCTTGTAGTGTTCTACACTCTTTTTGAGATTTTCCTTCACTTGATCATGAATAGATTTCATTGCCACAACAAAATCCTCTCCTTCTACACTCCTCTTCTCCATTCCTTTCAAATCTCTCAACTCAAAGATTCTCCTTGGATTCATCCCATACATGGAGTCATTATAAGAATACTCTACTTGAGGCAACACCAAATCCCATTGAACACTGGATGTTCTTTTTTCAAACACCTTAAAAGACTACCAAGTGATATGTTAACTACCTCTATTTGTCCATTTGTTTGAGGATGGTAGGCTGAGCTATACTAGAAATTAGTCTCCAATTTTCTCCACAAGGTCCTCCAAAAGTGACCTATGAACTTGGAGTCCCTATCAGATACAATGCTCATAGGAATGCCATGCATTCTCACAATCTCCCTGAAAAATAGACCTGGAATATTAAAGGCATCACTAGTGCATCTACAAGGAATAAAATGTTCCATCTTTTTGAATCTATAAACTACTACAAACACACTATCAACCCCCCTTTGTGTCTTAGGAAATCCCAAGACAAAATCCATACTTGTGCTCTCCCAAGGCCTACTTGCAATTGGTAGAGGCTGATATAGACCAACATTTGAAGTGTTCCCTTTTTCTCTTTGACATATGGTGCAAATTTATACAAACCTTCTCACATCCATCTGCATTTTAGACCAAAAGTAGAATCTCTTAACCTGCTCCAAACATTTGTCAAGTCCAAAGTACCCTCCAAGACTCCCACTATGCTTTTCATTTATAATATTCTCCCTCATAGAACACTTGGGAATGCACAATTGATCCCCTTTAAACAGTAGACTATCTTGCAAAATGTAATCAACATAATCACTGTGAAAAGCATCATAAAATTGAGAACAAACTTCAAAAGCAGCCTTGAAATCTTTATCCTCCTTATACATACCTTTGAGAGCTTCTATGCCCACATTTTGTAATTTCACTTCTTGAACAATCATGACCCTTCTACTAAGGGCATCTACAACCTTACTATCTTTCCCCTTCTTATGTTTTATGGAGAATGTATATGCTTGTAGGTATTCAACCCACTTCATGTGTCTTTGGTTCAATTTTTCCTATCCATTCAAGAAACTAAGAGCATGGTTGTCACTGAAAACTATAAACTCACTTGGTAACAAGTAGTGCCTCCATTTCTTTATATCTTGGACCATAGCATACAATTTAAGATCATATGAAGAGTACTTTCTTTTGGCTTCATTTAGTTTTTCACTAAAAAATGCAACTAGTCTACCCTCTTGATTCAAAACAACACCTATTGCTTAATTACTTGCATCACACTCAATAGTAAAAACTTTATTAAAATCAGGAAGATCAAGGATAGGTTGTTGTGATACCCTTCATTTCAAGTACTCAAATCTTTCATTTGCTTCATTGGTCCATTGGAGCTTACCCTTCTTCTCTCCTTTGATTGTATAAATGATGGGGGCACAAATATGGTTGAAACTCTTGATGAACTTCTTGTAGAAGCTTGTTAGGCCATGAAAACTCCTTACATCACCCACTGAATTAGGTGTTGGCCAATTAAGAATAGCCTCAACCTTTGATGGATGCATCTTCAAATTACCTTGTTAGATAACAAACCCAAGGTAGACCATTTCTTTTTTCATGAACTCACATTTTTGTAAGTTCATCAACAAATTTTCTTCATGCAACCTTCTCAAAACCTATCCAAGATGCTCCAAATGCTCCTCCTTGGTCTTGCTAAAGACAAGAATTTCATCTAAATAAACCACAACAAATTTTTCAATAAAAGGTTTCAATACCTCATTCATTAGTCTCATGAAGGTATTGGGGGCATTAGACAAGCCAAAAGGCATCACCATCCACTCATAAAGACCTTCATTGGTCTTGAAAGCTATTTTCCATTCATCCCCTTCACGAATCCTAATTTGGTGATACCCACTTTTCAAATCAATGTTCGAAAAGTAGTGAGCTCCTGCTAGACAATCCATAAGATCCTGCATCCTTGGCATACAAAACCTATATTTGATGGTTATCCTATTTATGGCTCCTCTACAAAATTAATTAATTTTTCTAAATTTTTTATCCATATCAATCAAAGTGATTTTTTTAATACCAATCATATATCCAATCCATGATGACTAGATATCTAGTCTATTGAGGCTTGATTTTTATTCATTTTAGATATATTTGATGCTATTGGATTTTTTGAAAGACTTTGACATTAATATTTATCATATAAACCTTAACTTGGTGTAAACCCTTGGGTGTTGATTCTTGTGTTCCAAACATTTTTAACAAAAATACATTTTTCTTAATTTATCCTCAATTTCTAGCATCAAGCCACTTAAAACTATTACTAATAGATATATTGATTGTACCTCCTTTATCCATGATATTTTCAACTCTTGCACTTGTGCAACTTTCATAAATAATGTTAAAGAATATGATATTCTCACTTCTAATTATTTGGTGGCATGGTTGTATTGAGAAATGTTTTCTTGTTTGATAAATTCTACGTAATTCTTATAACAACCAACATCATAATTATGTTTCAACTTTATTTATAATACATATTCATAAGAGTGGTTACATGAATTCTAATTTGTAGAACCATGATCTATTTGTATTTCCTTGTTGCAATATAATGATACATGATTCCCTTTGTGAACATTCTAGAGAACTCCACAACATACCTATCTCTTTCAATATCCCACATTATTGTTTGATATTACTAGGTGAACTATAAATTTGGTAGGTTGTGTCATTATACCTATGCCACATTTTCCTACTAGTTGTACATTTGATTGAAGAAACTATGCAATTCTTATTCTTGGAACATATATGCACTTTTTTGTAAATTATTTTTCCAATATTGGGTCATCATATATGAGATCTATCATATTTTACTTTACTTTTCGAGTTGTATTTTATTGCTATGTTATGACCTCTAGTTTTTTTTTAAATTATCACAATGTAGGCTTCAAATAACTCTTCTGGCACTAAGAAATTTATCGAAGAACATGGAGGAGAGTAGGGATTAATATTAAAAATCCAACACTAATATAGTCATAAACATATGAGGTGATATCTATAACCAACATAACCTGCACTAAATTCAATTCAAATGATAAGCTAGTTATAGATGAAATACTAAAACTTTTAACCTAAGCTATGGATCTTTTTCCTTGTCCACTTAATGTGAACTATGGTCTCAATGATTAATTCCTACACACTTGATTATAATTGAAATATTAAGCCCCTTTTCACAAAGATTCCAAATAATGCCACCCATATCTTTTAATGTGAAAACACTATTACAAATATATAGAAAGATTATATACTCTATTCCCATATTTCTACCATATCTAACCAAAAAATAAAATGATGGGTAAAATATGCACTACACTTTATATTATAATATTATATAAAACATTATATCTTGACTTTACATTATAAGATTATATAAAACATTATATCTTGCATTAACACAACACCACTAAATATTATACATTTATCTACTATTTAAACTTTCTTACAAGAGGGATTCACTAATTATCTCCCAAAATAATATCAACACAATGTGATTCAAAAACATACATTCTTATAGATGCATAAACACCATAAAACATAAGAATAGTAGAATAATTTAGGCATTTTGAAGACTAGGATGCAAGAATAATTTTATCCAATAATAAAGTAGGCTTTCTAAACCATATTTTTGAGCTTAGATAGAATTGATTCAATCACAAAATGTATATTCTAATTTGTACAATTACTAATCCTTTGTCAACTTATTAGAATCAGAAAAAGAATGTTAAATTATATGTATCTTTTTAAAATTTATTATTGTGTTCTTTCAATTTAGTAGATGCAAATTAATTTTAAAGTCTATGATATATTTTTCTATATATAAAATTAACAATTTATTTATGTTTTGTTCATAATTGATCTTTTAAATTTTGATCTTTGATACTATATAAATTTTAAAGGCATACATTTTTACTATTTACTTTTTTTTAATATTATACTATTATCTTTTAAACCAATTTTAAAACTTAAATAAAACTTATTAATTAAAAAAAAATAACAATTGTCTAATATAACTAGTTGAAAAAAAAACAAAATTGGAGAAAACATAAATTACTTGAACACATTCATAATAGTTATCATGGGAATTGGGTGGAAATAGAAATTACAACATCCTAAATATAGAGGGTTATAATATGAGATTCCTACAAACAAAAAATATGAATAAACTCAGTCATAGTGTTTTTGACTAGGTAAGTAGGGTAGGGCCCTAATCCCTTAAAAAATGAAAAACAAAGCCAAACAATAATCCAACACAACCAATTAGAGAGAAACAAAAAGACAAAAATAACTACCAACAAAGACCAGTGAGAAACATCAAACAATAAGAAACAGTTCAAGAAACAAAGCTTGAACCAAGCACAACCTTTGAGGGCGAGTTAAACTTCTTAGAAAAATGTTTCTTCTTTCTCTAAACCATTGTCAAGGAGAATAAAAAACTGAAATTGATAAATTTTGATCAGAAGGGGAAGACTCCCCTCCAGAGTAGCAGACAAGAAGAACAACATTTAATTTAGGTGAGGCATCTAAAACCAAGCTAGGAACAACCAAATCCAAAGACCGCACAACAATATCCACATAAGGAGCAACATCCTTCACATTTGAATCATGTGGAGCTGAAACTTTTTCCAGAACAACTCAGTCATATTGTTTGCCATATGTATAGGGTGTATTAAAATTGGGTGAAGATCTCTTTAGGAAAGCCAATAATATCTTAAAAAGGAAATTGGAAAATTTAAATCAATTCATAAGAATAAAAATTGTTTGCCATAAGAAAAGGGTGGAGGATTCAAATTGCACAATACTCTTAACATTTAAACAATGGTAAAGATCTTATAAAGAACTCATATGAACGTAAATGAAGCATAAGTAGATTTATTGTAGTTGGAAGAAAAATTTGGCATTCTCAACGCACTTGGAGAACATAGTTCTAAAAGCAAGAAAACCCAAGAACAATCATACATGTAAAGCTTCGTCCAATTCTCTTTTGAATGTCATGCCCTACTCGGTTTCTTGACTGGCTCCTTCTTTACTTTGGCATTGTTTCTAGTGACAACACCAGTCATATTTTGAGCCAGGGATGCTTTTGGCACAAATGTAAGAGAAATCGAAGAAGTAGGACCCATGGGTTGCATGCCCGTTCGCGATCTCTTAACAGAACGTGGATCTTCCATCTTGCGGGAAGTAACTTCAAAAGGCTCACTCAATTGAGTGGCATCCGAAGTAAGAGATGGTGATGAAACTACCGTTTCACAACTACTACTTAGTGTAAGCCTCTGACATGCAGTGGTCAGACTAGAAAACATGGAAGCATAGACTCGACAGGGTCGGGAGGTCACATCAGACGTGCAAGTACACCCGAAATTTGAACTAGAAGACTCAGATCGGCTCTCTTTTCTCAACAGGAGTGGCAGGTGTTGCAAGTTCTTGATGGTGTATTCGTGGAAAAAGGACGTTATATTTATGTGAGAGGGTCATGATCCTTCTCAATAGGCGAGGCTGGTTATGGCAACCAAATCGCTGGTTTGTATGGGAACGACGGAGGACTTGGGCACCATGTTTCGGTCTTGGATGAAGTATGGAATAATGTGGGGGAATAGCTTGGACCTTACAAGGGTTGTTTGGATGATCATAATGACGTATCTGTTGGCTTGTTCGTCTATGTGGTTTATCATTTGGATGAACTACTTGTAAAATTCTTTCCACTCGGACCTTATGTAGATTTTTTCTGCCAAGCCTTGTGTGTCGCACTAGCCTAGACATGCGAGTGTGTCGAGGAGTTTTATAAAACAACTAGGAAGACTTTTCAATATGTGTGTTAGCATCTTAGGTCAGGCACAGTTTACTTCGTTCCATAAGCTATTTATGTGTTCTTCAGTTACATGCCTAAGGCTCTCGAAGTCGAGCCTATTAGTGAACTCAGCCATAGTAATCTGGGTCTTACTGAGACTTACAAATACTGGAAATGGAATTGTGTGTATATGATGTTTCTGGTTTTTTCTATTACAATATCTGAAGGGCTAAATTTTAAAATATGAGGAAAATATTCAACACAGGCGATCATACGCAGATAATTCACAACAATTATGTGAAAGAATGTTAGAAATTATTAATTATAATTATAGTTTAAATGATTCTATTGATTTTATGTAGGTTCTAATTAAATATTTAAGCAAACACTCTATAAAGCTACATATTTGTAAAGATCAATTTCCAAAATTATTAAGAAAAATAGTCTTTCAATCATTTTCTTTTGTTTTAAAACCCATCCTTCTATAAAACATTTGCTGTAATAGTTTATTTGTAATTTATGAACTTAAATACATTTATTTGAAAAGGTGATTGGATATATTAATTTGGTGTTATTTCATTATTTTAAAATAATTAGTCGATAGGCTATATCTGTGCACTTTGCCTAGAATATTCGTCAGCCTTCTCAGTTTTTAAGCCTTCCGACGTCCGGCTCCCGGTAGGAAAAAAGGTGGCAATTTTTTATATTTTTTATATTAAAGCGTTTGGCACGTCGATATAGAAGGCTGGTGAAATTAAAAACCAGCTAGAATCAACATTAATTGTTGTATGGTTTTCGTGTAGTGGCAATGGTTGTAATAAGACCTACCATTTAAAACCTCGGAAAACATAGCGAATGTCTATGCAATTTTCGATAATGCATTGTTGGGTGTCATTCTATTGTTTTACCTGCTATTAGAGCTATGAGCAAAAAGGGAAAGCTTCTGTGAAGGTGCAAGTTGGATCATCCGTTGTTGAGCTAAAATGTGAATGTGGTTGGAGGTTATTTTGTATTTTTTGCATGGTGTGATGGTTGCAAAAGCAATACAAAAGTCTCGACTCTAATAATTTTTTCCCTATTTTTTGCAATTATTGGAGAAAGAAAGCGGGAAGAGGTGCATTTGACAAGTGAGAAGGGGTATATTTGACAAGAAGGAAGAGGTGCATATTGAAAAAACCCTTTGTAGAGTATTTCAAAAATAGTTTATGTTATTTTCCATAGGGCATTGTTGATTGTTATTTAGTGGCTTTACTAATATTGTCTCATTTATGGTTTCCATGTAGATGATTGCAAGGGGATATTGTTTTTTTTGCATTGGTTTGTTACTGTGAATTCTTCTATTTTGTGGGTTTTTTCATTTAGGTCACTATTGAAACCCATATTGTTTCATTTATGGTTTGTGTTTTGTGGCGATGGTTTTGCATGGGTTTGTTACTATAAATTTTTGTGTTTTGTGGGTTTTTTCATCTAAGTTGTTGTTGAAACCAATATTGTTTCATTTATGGCTTCCATTTTGTGGCAATGGTTGTAACAAAATAAAATAGTTAATGTTATATAATTTATGTTGTTTTCCATAAGGAATTGTTGATTATTGTTCTTTAGCTTTGGCTATATTGTTTCATTTTCAATAAGGACTTTTGAAAAAAGAATTTGTTTGCATGCAAAGTTTTTTTTTTTTTTGCATGGGTTTGTTACTATGGGTTTTTTCATCTAAGTCACTGTTGAAACCAATATTGTTTGATTTATGGTTCATTTTTTGTGGAAAGGGTTTTGTATGGGTTTGTTACTGTGAATTCTTGTGTTTTGTGGGATTTTTCATCTAGGTCACTACTGAAACAAATATTGTTTCATTTATGGCTTTTGTTTTGTGGAAATGGTTGCGACATAATAAAATAGTTAATGTTATACAGTTTATGTTGTTTTCCATAAGGCATTGTTGATTATTGTTCTCTAGCTTTGGCTGTATTATTTCATTTTTTATAAGGTACTATTGGGAAAAAAAAATTGCATGGGTTACTTTGTTTTTTTTGCATGGGTTTGTTACTATGAATTCTTCTGTTCTGTGGGTTTTTTCATCTTGGTCATTGTTGATATCAATATTGTTTCATTTATGGTTTTTGTTTTGTGGCGATGGTCAGGACACAATAAAATACTAAATGTTATACAATTTATGTTGTTATCCATAAGGCATTGTTTACTGTTGTTCTCTAGCTTTGGCTATATTGTTTCATTCTCGATAAGGTGATGTTGAAAAAAGAATTTGTTCAGGTCTAGGGTTATTTTTTTCTTCTTTTTTTTGCATGGGTTTGTTACTATGAAATCTACTCTCGTCTATGACACTGTTAAAACCAATATTGTTTCATTTATGGTTTCCATGTGGTGCAAATGGTTGCAAGGAAATTAAACAGTTTATGTTATTTTTGCTAAGGAATTATTTACAAATTTTTGGCTATATTGTATCAATTTTGATAAGGTACTATTGAAAAAATAATTTTTCCACGTGTGAGGTTTTTTTTTTTTGTATGGGTTTGTAACTATGAATTCTTTTGTTTTGTCGACTTTTTTCATATGGACCACTGTTGAAACCAATATTGTTTCATTTATGGTTCACGTTTTGTGGCAATTGTCACAACACAATAAAATATTTAATGTTATACAATTTACGTTGCTATTCATAAGGCATTGTTGACTGTTGTTTTATAGGTTTGACTATATTGTTCAATTTTCGATAAGGTGTTGTTGAAAAAAAAAAAATTCAGGTGTGAGATTATTTATTTATTTATTTTTGCATGGATTTGTTACTGTGAATTTTGATGTTGTCTACAATACTGTTGAAACCCAAATTCTTCTTTAGCAGTTTATGTTATTTTCCATAGGGCATTATTGATTATTTTTTTGTGGCTTTACCAATATTGTTTCATTTATGGTTTCTGTGTAGTCGTGATGGTTACAAGGATATAGCTATATTGTTCCATTTATGCTCTCTATATAATGGTGATGGTTGGAATGCAATAAAATAGTTTATGCTATATTCAACAAGATGGTGTTGGGAAATAACTTTGTCCACATCCGAGGTTTTTTTTTTGCATGGGTTTATTATTGTGAATTCTTTTGTTTTGTGGGTTTTTTCATCTGGGTCACTGTTGAAACCAATTTTGTTTCATTTATGACTTTCATTTTGTGGTGATGGTTGCAATGCAATAAAATAGTTAATGTTATATAATTTACATTATTTTCCTTAAGGCATTGTTAACTGTTGTTCTCTAGCTTTGGCTATATTGTTTCATTTTGATATGCAATAAAATAGTAAATGTTATAGAGTTTATATTGTTATCCATAAGGAATTGTTGACTATTGTTCTCTAGCTTTGGCTATATTGTTTCATTTTCGATAAGGTACTTTTGAAAAAATATTTTTTTCTAGTCATTGTTGAAACCAATATTGTTTCATTTATGACTTTCATTTTATGGTGATGGTTGCAACACAATAAAATAGTTAATGTTATACAATTTATGTTGTTTTCCATAAGGCATTGTTGACCATTGTTCTCTAGATTTGGCTATATTGTTTCATTTTAGATAAGTAATAAAATACTACTTGTTATAGCTTTTATGTTGTTATCCATAAGGCATTGTCAACTGTTGTTCTCTAGATTTGGCTATATTGTTTCATTTTAGATAAGTAATAAAATACTACTTGTTATAGCTTTTATGTTGTTATCCATAAGGCATTGTCAACTGTTGTTCTCTAGCTTTGGCTATATTGCTTCATTTTCGATAAGGCATTGTTGAAAAAAGAATTTACTCAAGTGCGGGGTTGTTTTTTACTTTTTTTTTATGCATGGGTATGTTGCTGTGAATCCTACTGTCATCTACAACACTATTAAAACCAATATTGTTTCATTTATTATTTTCATGTGGTGCTAATGGTTGCAATGCGATTAAACAATTTATGTTATCAAGGTTGTTTTTTTCCCCGTTGCATATGTTTGTTGTTGTGAATTCTTTTGTTTTGTGGTTTTTCTTGTGTAATTGAACCATAGATTTTATGAGGTGTGAAATGCTATATCTCTTTAGCTCAATTAGGGTCTTTTTCCTAATGGAAAGAGATAGATCCCATGCGATACCCCTCCATTTGGGTCATTCTAGTAATTCAAGTAAGCTAACTGTTGAGTGGTCATGTTGTTTTCGTAAAAGTATTATTGAGTAATTATGGTTAATTGAGTTGTGGGGTCGTGTTGGTTTCATGATTGCATTGTGTAATTGGTCTTGTGTTCGTGATAAGTTAATATTTTGATTAATCAATATAAGTAAATTAAAATTGATTGAAATATTAGCTCAAATCAATATAGAAAGTAAGTGCTTACTTATAATTAAATTAAGAAATTAAAATAAAAATTTAGAAGGAAAGCTAACATGATTTCTAACAAGTCTTGAAGATAATATTTAAACTAGGGAAGAAAACAATAAATAAAGGTTGAAAACAATATGATTTCAAAATTTAGAGATAAGTTTTAAAACGAAAGTTACGATAAACAAAAATAAAATAAAATAAAATTTAAAGATAAGTATTAATAGAAGGGGATTTTTTAAATTGAAAGAGGAGATAAATATGAGTCTTGAATCAAATAAAAGAAATAAGATTTTAGACTAGTGGAAAAATCGTTAGAAGAACTCAAAAGGACGAATGCATATTCCTACTTTATGAAAGGACTAAAATGATAATAGAAACTTGCTATCTTCGTTTGATTTTTGGAAATTTGAAAGATAAAGGAAATTCTTTTTATATCTACGGTGAAAAGAATAGGGAGAGGTTTTCTTTTTTGGGGCGATCAGACAAAAACTCTGCACAATGCTCTGAAAGCAAGATAGTTTGTAGGAAATTGAAGACAGGAAAATGTCTGGCGAGTTGAGTCGGAAGATTTGGGTCAGGTCTTTGGCTGCAAAAGAGATTTGTACAATGCAATTTCCTTGACTCCCAACGGAGGAATCCTATGGTGGTACTATGTAGCACCTTTAGATTGGGTTCTTATATGAGAACGAGTACGTGTCTACATCAAAGGATCGCCTATTTCACCATCTCTGTTTTCCTTGAACGAGATACCCAGACCCAGGTATGGAGGCATCACTTTCACAATGGGCATGGTAGTCGCTAACTTTATTCCTATTTTCTGTTGTATGCAATCACTTTTCTAGCGTGTATTCTCTTTTAGTATATGAAGGTTTTGTCTCAGTGGTACTTTTGTGCCTGTCATCAGATGTCCTTCATTACGATTCAGTTTGCTTTGATGATAGATGGTTCTGGTATGAAGTTGTGATCTCTTCTTGAATGGCAGTTACATTCCCTTACGAGGGTATAGTGCATCCAATCCCTATTTGTGAATTGTAAGAATTTTGAAGAATATTTAGCTATATAATGGCATACGAATCTGAACTGTGTTTCACTCAGTCTTCCATCCTAGTAGCGCTTGAGAGTCGCTTAGCATTCTTAAATTTATGCTATATGGGGTAAGTCTTTGTCTGTGTTTCTCACAATACTACATATCTTGATTTTACTATCTTCACCTCTCAAATGGCATCTTTGTAAAATTTATCTCTCTTGCTCGCTATACTTTTACTCTTATTTTCGTTGGCCTGGGTTATGGGATAGGAATAACTTAATGCAATCACTCGATCTTCTCTTTCTTATCTTCAGGATGCATATTTTACGTAGGGCAGAGTACCCAATCATGTTTCTCGTTCTTACTTTTTTGAGACTATTATATTTTCATAAAATCACCACCTTAGTCTTTTGAGAATGGGTTATGGCATGTTTTGAAGACAACTGATTGTAAAAGGGTTGGTTCCTTTCCTGAGCTATCCTGTTTCAGCTCCTAGATCCATCATCGTTGAGTTGCACTCTATTCGTATGTTATTTGTATCCTAAGTTCGATTGTTGGGGTGGTTTTGAGCACTTTATGAATTCAAAGATTTATAAGCCTCTTATTAGTATCTATTGCACTTACATTCTGAAACCTTTCATTTCTCTTATTTGGCACCTCTCCTTTTGCAATGAGATGTCAGATCCATGGAATTGGATAGGCATTTTATTTTATTACCTTCTTGTGGTAACAACTTTTATCATTAAGAACCAATCTTTTTCGCGCCACTTAGACTCTTTCTCTTGTTAAAGCCTCTGTCTTTTCCTTGAGAATGGCTTAAAAGAAAAACACGGTTTACCTCATTGGTAGATTGTTTCCTTTCACATCAACAATATTCCCCATGCTTGGTTTGGTGTGTTACTTCTTTCTCCTACGTCTGTTCCAGCTAGCTTCTTAAGGTCATGCTTCATGAACATTATAGTTACTTGAATTTGCTTTGTGTATATTAATGTTATCTCCTTCATTGAACATCTATCAATCTAAATTATGTGAAGTCTTCAACCTTCACTTCCTTGCATCTCTCTCCTCTGTGGCAGTGAATCATGTTGTCGTGCGGGTTCTCATGGCTTTGATTTACGTAATAGATAAACAAGAATACAAGTCAGGTGGTTTAGTCGATAATCCGATAATTTCTTTAATTGATAAAAGAAGGAAACTTAGTGGTAATAGAATACGATTGTGGAACTTAGAGAAAATGAATGTTTTAATTTTCATCTGATGACGTTATTTATTTAAAATATCTGAATTATGGAATATGATTGTAAAACTTAGGGTAGATGATTGTTTTCTTTATATACTTCAATGTTGTGAAATGAATTTGGTGTATTCAGTTGAATAAATGCAAGTAACGAAAAAACGTGATTGATTGGGTTTAGGAAACCCTAACATTAGATATTGAGTTGCCTGGAATGATTTTTATATCATGTTTCTTTCATTCTCAATGTTGGGAAAATGGGGTTAATTATCTAGTAAGTCTTCCAGAGAAGTCCTCTAGGATGGGATGTTTCTTGTAATGGTTCAAATTGTGAATCGCCTTGGAAATGGTGTAGAGTTGTACTATGATGTTGTACCCGGTTTCCATGAACGAGGATTTGTGCCTCCTTGGAAATAGGAGAGGGTAATGTGATTTGTACCTCCTTTTAAAGGAGAGGGTTTTTGTAATTGGTTTCCTCCTATGTTTGGAGTGGGTTTGTACTATGTTTTCCTCCAATGTTCAGAGTGAGTATCCTTGTTTTGTTACCTCCTTGAGTTGGAGATGACGTGTTATCAAGTTACCTATTGTGGTTGTGTTGTCGTTAGGAGAGTGGCTCTTTGTGGGGGTCCGACACACAAAGAGGCGCCAGGGTAACTCACCTAGAGTTTAACTAAGTGATAATTTAAAAGAATTAATGGGGATCTTTCACACTAATAAAGATAATGAATGCCTCTCTTGTGAAGCAAGTGAATGATATGGCTTGAGATGAGATGGGATGCATAGTTTTGCGTGAGGGTCCGACGGCCGGTAGAGGCAAGCCAGGGTAACCCAGGATGGGGGTCCGGTAGCCTAGGAAGGTTGAGCCAGGGTAACTCATGGAAATTTATGCATGACACTCTTCCTAAGTCGACAATTAATCAGTTATTGTGTGATGTACATGATCATTGTTCTCTGGAAGCATTGTAACCTCGTGTTTAGCAATGTTGTGATTGTAGTGGTTAAGTGACATTGTGATTGTAGTGGTTAAGTGTTATTGTGATTGTAGTGGTTAAGTGTTGTTCGTTTGACCATCCTATACATGTGATGTGTGCTTGTGTTTATTTTGTATCAGCTTTGTGCAACATGTGTCTAGTGGTAGATGATCTTGTGTAGGAATCCCTTGTTACTATCTCCTAGCACAGAGGGAGTGGAACCTTTTGGATTCCACGTGGTCGGGTGGCCTGCATCTTAATCTGTTGGTTCTTCTTCTTATTCGTGTGGTCGTGATTTATAGATGGAGAGCTCATGGGAATCAGTTACTTCTCATGCCTTGTTCTCTCATCACTTATTGTATTTTATTACCCCTCATTGGTTATTGAGGTGGAATTTTGTAATATGTTATTATACTTGTTGGATTTACCTCATTCGGGGAATGAGTGTTGTAACCATGTTGTAAATTATATTATTGGAATCAAGAGGTATCTCATACTCTTGGATGTAAATTGTTATGAATGGAATGTATGTGAACTTTACTTGTTAAGTAATTATATGATATGGTTTTATTTCAGGTTCCGTGTTTGGTTTAAGTAACACAGTCTTGCAACCTTAGGGGATTAGTTGGCAATGGTTAGTGAACTTGTATGTTAAATGTTCTAACTTGCTTATGCTAAATGTTCTTATTTAAAAAAAATAGTTCACTTGTTTAGTAAATTGCAACTTTCCCTAGGGTTGCGTGGCGGGGCGTTACTTCCCACGCCTAAAATCTATGTGATTCACTAAAACTAGGGAATGTATGATGAAATTAAGAATAAATACAATGATCTAAATGCAATGGACTGATAAAATGGATTGATTATTAAGTGAAAACTATTGAAATGCATGTTTTTTGAAAACACATTGTGTAATGAAAAAACACCTAGAAATGAAAGCAAAACTGAAACGAAAATGGATGAAATTGAAAGTGTGCACTTGAGATATTGAAGGAGGATAGAAATGATATTTGAAATGCAGCTAATGTTAGAAATTTTTCCTAATGGGACTCATTTTCCATTTTGGGTGAATTAGTCCTAGTTTTGTGAAATTGATCTAGAACTCGTTTCAAACAAAAGGGTATCTAGAAATGCAGAAAACCCTATTCAGGCCGTGAAATGGGACTCATTTTCCATTGATGGTGAATGAGTCCACTTTTGAATTTATAAAGATCCAAAAGAGGAAACATGAGCTCTCAGTCTACACTTTGGCTTTCTATAGGAGTCGACTTTTGAAACTGTCAGATTTAGGCTTGAAAATGATCTTTTGTTGATATTTTGCTTTGGAAAAAATGAATAGAAGACCTAGGAAACTTTGCAACTTGATTCTTAATGATTTCCAAGCTTCCAAGATGTCTAAATATGCAAACACAGGAAGAGAAGGAGAAATGTTGGATGCTAGGGCATGGGGGTTTTGCTTGGTCAAACCCCTTTTTGGTACTTAAACAAAAATGATGAATGAATGTAATGAAGCATGCAATAATGGAATAAATACCTTTCCATGATGTTTAATCTTGAATGTCTACAACAAAACATGAAAATTCAGCCCTTGAATGTCTTTAGAAGCTATCTTAATGACATGTATTGATGAAACCCTAACTTACTTAACTTGAGATGGAAAAATGATGGATGAATAATGAAGAATGGTTATGATTTAGGGTTTAGAGACTTGATTTTATAGGAAATTCTCCTTATTTTCTTGTTAATTGGATCCATAAGGCCAACATGAAAGAATAATAAACTTAAATCCCAAAATTTCTCGCTCAAAAGTAAAAAATGGGTTAAATGGAACTCATTCACCACCTTGGGTGAATTAGTCCTACCTGGAAGGGAATCATTCTCCACATGTGGAAAATTAGTCCTAGTGGGGCCCATTTGCTAGTTGGATTCTTAGGAGATAAGAAAATAAGGTTTATATGATGTTTATGTTGGTTATTTTATCAAATATTGCCTCAAGATGCACAATATGGGGTGATGGGGGCCTATTAGTGATGATGTAAAGGTCAATTAGGGCTTGGGACATAGAATTCAATGTGAAAGTGTGATTAATTACACTTAAGAACACTAAAATGCAGTGGAACTTAGCCTAGAAAGGCACAATATCGAATGTGATTGTGTAAAACACATTACAAAATTAGATTAACATTAAGTTTAATTCAAAAGCATTCTATATTGATGTGATAATGTATTTAAATACATTTTATAATATTGAATTGAGGGAAAATGGGATTATTAAGTCTAGAAAAGTGTGAAAGTCCTTTACCAAACTTTACAACACTTTTACAAGGCATTGTTAACTGCATTTTAGTTAGTTTGCAAAGGTCCAAGACCTAGTGTGGATGTGTAAAACACCTCACAACACTAAATAAAGGCCTTTTTAAGTCTAATTTATCATCAATTATTTCCCAAATCAAGCAAGTTTCCTTTTTTTTCTATAGTACATCTAACCCCCACTTTAGTGAGAGGATGAACTTGCTTCAAACTAACACTAAAGTAGACATTGAAGAGATGTTTGGTCATACCAATGCAAATGACAAAAGATAACACAGAACAAAGGAGGTTGCACAAGCTCATAGGATCAAAGATCCTAAGTCAAACAAACATGAGTGTAAAAGGACACACGCAAGGTGAATGAGTTGCAACAAGAAAACATACACGATCATACAATGACAAGAACTAGAAGTAAATGAAAATGGGGTGGATCAAGCTTCAATCATTTGTCCAACATGTTATGGATTAAATCTAGAATTATTTGTTTCAGAAAGAAAATGCATACTCATGCCAAGGCAATGAAACTCTTGGTTGTCCACTGGGTGAGAAATCCAAAAAGTATACTCACTCTAGGGCCATGAAACTCTTGGCTATTTGCAGGGTGAGAAAGCACAAAATGTGAGACACATACAACTAATATGTGCTCATAAACATATAGGTGGCTATGGGGAAATTCATTATGTTGAATTTTCTTCCCGCTCAACCATACCAAAGTTATACCTCCTGATAATTTTAATAAGGGGCCACAAAGGAAAATGTTTTTTGAGCTCTATGAAGTAAGCAAAAAATTGTATTCTTGACACTCATAGACATTATAAATGTAAGGTAGTGCAAGGAATTTTCAAAGGTATTTTTCTTAATTTTTGCAAGGTCTCATCTTATGGAACATTGTGCTTAATGTTTCCAAGAGAGGATGTGCCAAAAGAAGTATCACGCTCTTGGAGGGAATCAAGCCCAATGATTCCACCAAGAGAAGGACACATCGCAAGAAGAAAGAAATCACACAATGAAATGTGAGTGGTGATGTATTCCCTCACTTTAAAGTGATTACAAACACTAGTACTATGAGAAATCGCTTTAAAGTATAAGAAGAAGACATGAGAGCTTACCCAAAAATACCTATGTGAAGTCATATGTTTTTTATAAACTGCATCATGAAAAAGCTAGTATGTCACATGTGATCCAACTTAAGGCCTGCCATCCACATCCCAAGCTTGCCCTATATGTTCATGGAAGTTTAATTTCTAGCCAAAAGAGGCAATGCAAAGTGACATACAAGGACAAGGCTACATAACCCCTTTCCCTCACTTAGTGTAGGACAAGGGTGAGCTGAAATGATTAATGAAATCTAGCCTAGAGTGAAAATTAGTATCAATTAGAGAAATTAGGTGCTCCCAAGATAAGGAAGAATGCAAAATTCCCTAAAAGGTTGGATTTTACTACTCAAAGCCTTATACTCACTGGTGGAATGACCATGAACTCTATGATATTTGCAAAATGAAGTCTTGTAGTAACATTTCTTTCAACTTTGTGGGGGAAGGGATATCAAGTGATCTTGGAGGAGTCTCAACAAGATACTCTCTTGGTCAATGCTAGAAGGTGGTCTTGTAGTTGATGACAAAGATACATCTTCCTTAGTATTAGTTGTCATACCTACGCAAGACCCTTTAGATTGTGAGATTTTTTTCTCACTCTTACAGGAGGATAGAAAATCTATCGAATTTAAATTATTGGTGTGTTGTGAGATGACATTGACATTAAGTGAATATTTCATTGTTTGTATCATATTGTGTAAAAGATGATGTTCAAAACTAGTAGTGTCAAGGAGTTTAGGATGGATGACTATTAAGGATGATTTATGAGTATGTTGTGTGAGATTTTTGATGTTGAGTGAAGGCTTGGCAATCTCTATCAATAGAAAATAACCAAGACCATGAGTGGTTTGTTGTGTGATTGGGTCTATAGGGTTGCAGATACCTTGTTCATGAGGACCACATCCTTTTCCACTATATCCAAGTTGTTTCATTAGTTATAACCCTATCCATGAATCTTTTCTTTTTTTTTGGATTGGGTGGTTGCTCATGATTAAGTTCTTCAAATTTTGTTGTATAATGTGCTTTTTTGTTTGAAGTGGTTGAGGAAGATGCTTTTGCAAGGTCATCCAAATTTTGTGTTGACATTATTGTTCTATCTTTTCCCTTATTTGAATATTTGTGGTTTATTTTGTACTTTCCCATGAAGTCATCTTCGAATTCCAAGGAACCCCAATCATCTTCTGATACCATCATGATTTTTTCATGTAAATGATGATTTTTGTTTTCCCTCACAATGCTTTGCTCTTCCTAAGGATTTTCACCTAAAAAGAGGAGATTGAAAGGGGACCAAAATGCAAGGTTTTACACTCAAAGCCTATGTAAATGATAAGTATTATGCATAATTAAGATGTCTTAATGCTCTGATATGAAATTGAAATGATCTAATAATGCAAAACTTAGAAAATGTAAAGGGATAGAAAACATAATGTGATATGTAGAAATGCCTAAAAATGCAACTAAATGATGAAATAATAGAACAAAATGAAAGAGGTGCACCTGGAATCTGAAGCTGGATGTTGGGAGATTTTGGAATCTTGAAAAATTGACTAAAAATGCTGACTGGGACACTTACGCCAGGTGGGGCGACTTAGTCCCAGTTTCGGGAAAGTTTTGGGAAACAAGAATCTAATAAATGTGTATCCAGAAATGTCAAAACTAGCTTTCAATCTCAAAAGTGGGACTAATTGGCCACTAGTGGTGACTTAGTCCTTCTACAAATCTTGATAAATTTGGAATAGAATCTTGAAGTCTTAGGTTTGCACTGTCTTTCCTGACAAGTGTCTGCACTTGATTGTGTAGAAAATGGGGTAGAAAGTCTCTACAAGGTTGAACTAGGGTTGTGTTGAGTTGTTTGACTTTATAGACTTGTTGGCCACTTTTCAACACCTAATTGATTGATAAATCTGCATACAAAAGTCTACAAACACACATGTAGAGGGGGAAAAATGGTTGAGGGTTAGAGAATAGGGGTTTGCATTGGTCAAACCTAACTTGTTAATCAAACCCTAAACAATGAAATAGTAATACATCATAGACTGACCTGAAGGGTTAGAGGACAAATTGTGCTAGAATTTTAAAATTATTTTGAGTTTTTTGCCAAAAAGGACTAAGTCACCCCTATTGTCAACTTAGTCCCACTTAAGAAATTTAAGTGGGTGTTAGGAATTTTGGGGCATTAAAAGTTGTTTAACAGGAATGTTCTCAAAAATAGACTTGAAAACGGTTAGAAACTACATTAAGGGGTAAAATAAAGCATAAGAAAGGTGTAAATAGTAAAATTAGGCCTAGAAAAATGTGAAATCTTGTTACAAGACTTTACAACACTTCAAAATAGGACTTAATAAGTGATGAAAAGGTGATTTTTAGGTTAATTGTAATGTATAGAGTCTAGAAAAAGTGTAGAATTGTCTTACAACACTCCACAACACCTTCAAAAGTCATCATAATTTGAATGTTTAGGACCTAATGTGAATGTTTTTATTACATTACAACATTAAACCGAAGCAAAATTAAGCCAAAGTCCACTAGAAAGACTCAAGTGAGCATAAAAATGTCAACTATACCATTTTTGGTGACACATTAAGCCCCTACTTTAGTGAGAGGAGGGACTTGGTTCAAACTCTCGCTAAAGTAGCCCAACATGTACATCAAGAGGGATCCCATTGTACTCATGTTGGTAAGATGAGACAACAATAATCTAGAGGGATGATCAAGCCCCATGGACTAAGGTCTCATGGAAAACCAAACATAAGAACAAAGGAAACACGCGTGATGAAGAAAAGGAATGAAAGCTTTGATCATTTGTCCAACTCGTTGTGGATTAGATCTGGGTTGGTTGTTTGAAATAAGAAGTGTGAACTCACTTTGGAGTGACAAAACTTATAGTTGTCCACCGAGTGAGAAGTCCCAAGTATACTCACTTTAGGGCCACACAACTTTTGGTTTTCCACAGGGTGAGAAATCCTGAAAAGGGAGATACATACACTAGTTGGTATGTACTCACAAACACATAAGTAGCTATGGGGAAAGTCATGCCACTAAGTGGGTTTCCCACTCAACCATATCAAAGTTATACCTCGTGATAACTTTAAAAAGGTGTGACAAGGGAAAATTTTGGTGCATGCTTCCTGACACAAGCAAAGCTTCGTATGATTAGAACTAGTGAATAAATGCAATGGTACCACAAACATGCAAATTGTGTTATGCAAGGTGGTAAAAATGTAAAATACAAAAATGCAATTTAAATGTAATGTAAAATACAAAAGATGTTCAAAGGAGTCTTGTTAAGTTCATGCAAGGTCTGTCACTTTAGGAACATTGTGTATAATGCCTATAAGTTCATCAAAGAATAGTATATTCACATCTTAGGGGATGCAATGTGTCACATTATACCACTAAGAGGAATGCAATATGCTAAGATAAATCGCACTTATGAAGGACATCATACCCAATGTCATCCATAAAGTGACAATCACATCGTATGAAGTTACAAGGCTCCACTAAGAACCAAAAATGCAAATAAAATGATGCCAATGTATGCCCCCCACTTTAAAGGAATTTCTACACACCGTTCTGTGAGAAATTACTTTAAATTAGCAAAGGAGAAATGCAAAAAGAAAACAAGACATGAGAGCTGACTTGGAAATCCCCTATGCCAAGTCATATGTTTATAACTTATGTTGTGTCATGTAAACAAAAAAGAGAACAAAAGAAAAGGGAGTTGGCCTCGAAAAAGGAACACACCAAACACATAAGGGATCTATGGATTTTGGGTAAGTATGTTCATTGCTGCAATGCTTTTTATGAAAGAGCTAATAACTATCATTATTCCCCAAACCACATAGAACTAGAAGAATGACACAAAAGAGAGTGAAAACAAAGGGAAAAAAGACTTTATTTTGGGTCAACATGGAAGAGACATTGTAGTCTCAATGCTTTGCATCATCCCCAAAAGGAGAAACACAAGAAAAAAGAAAATGAAAAGGTGAAAGAAAAGGAAAATATTTTGGGTCAACATGAAGGAGACATTGCAATCTTGATGCCTTGCGTCATCCCCAAAAGGAAAACACAAGAAAAAGACAAAGTAAAAAGGAAAAGAGACCGATTGGGTCAACATGGAAGAGACATAGGGCATCTCAATGCTTTGTGTCATCCCCCAAAAATAAAGCACAAAAAAAAGGAAAATATAAAGTAAGACATACAAAAGAATAGTGGTACAAATAGAGGAAGTGTACAAAGCGAGAGAGAATATCAAACACATGTTATGAGGGAGCATGATACACACATGCAATCAAAGAAAAAGGAAAAAGGAAAATGAATATAAAATACTAGTAAGGAAAATGCAATTCAACCATCTAGCAAGTCATTTTCCTCACAATCATGTTTAGTGTATTGTGAGGGTGGTTGACTATCCAAAGGAAGATTTGAAAGTGTTGAACTAGGAGATGTACCAAGTTCTTCACATGGTTGAGAAGGTTTATCATTTAAGCTCATGGTAGATGAAAATAAAGATTTTATATTGTTATACACTTCATCTATTTTTGTGATCTCTTCATCATCATCATCATTAAGGTTGATTATGATAGGAGGAAGAAGGGTTATTTATAAGGAAGGATGTATCAAAAGTTGTGACAATTGGATCGGTTTGTTTTGTTGTGAGTGATGGAATGTGGTATATTGTGGTAGGTCAAGAGGAAGAGTGTGGTCATCTACTTCTTCTATCAAGGGCTGAGGTTGGTTTTCTTTATTGTTTTGGTTTTGCATTTGACGAGAAAGGAGATGATGATGACATCTACGCTCCCTAGCACTGTGATTTATTTTAATGTTATTTTGAAGTTGTTGAGGTGTAGGAGCTGTTTGATCCATCATAGGTTCCTTTTCTTCTAGAGGGGGAAGAATGGAAGAAACTAAAGAAGATGGGTCAATCACTTTCTCTTTAGCTTTATACACTTGTTTAATGTGGGGAGGCATGATAGGGTTAGTTTCATTTTCTCTTGGGAATTTAATCAATGGAGGGGAAGTGTCTATGGTTGGGTGCTCATGAGGTTGTATTGTTTTTTCAATGTCAAGCTCAAGTTAAAGCATGGTTTTATCTAGGATAGGAGGAGTGGAAGTGAATAGGGACATCTTACAAAGAGATAATTCAACTATTCATTTGGCTTTGAACTTTTTATAGGCTATGAAAAAGAAATCTTTATGGGGGGTGATGGGTTCCATAGGCTTAGGCCAAAATAATTCTAAGGAAAACTTACCTTTAGAGGATAATGGATTAAAGCCACTATGGTGTATGGTAAATATTTCATTGCCATGTGAAAACTTCAAGGGTATGTGCAACTTGATGTAAAAATTTGAATAAGTTATCTTTATTATCTCAAAAATGTGTAAGAATAGAATCTGTAGAAAATTGATTGTAGTTTCTAAACTACCAGGTATGTTTAAAAAAAAAAAAATCTATTTGGTGAAAATTTGAAATTTCAATGTAGTGGTACTTAAATTTTAGGGAAAAAATTAGAAGTAGGTGTATGTCTAACCACCCTAACCACAATAAAATGATAATGTTTTTTATAATATTTTAGTTATAAGTAGAGGACTCATGCCCCAATGTGATGTATATTTTTTGTAATTTTTATCCAAGTAAATAATTAATTATGAATTTTTTATTACAAGTTTTTAAAAAGTATAAAAAATCATATGTGTAACCACCTTAACTTGGTCAAAACTTCATGAATTCCATTTTTTATTTTTTTAATCCTATAGTATGTGAAGCATAAAATGTGACACATGTTTTGCATTCAAAAAATGTGACACCGTTTGAAAACTATAGATTTTTTTCAATCAGCCTATCAATCAAGACTTTAGTCATAATTTGAATAGAAAATAAATAATAATTACTTGTTAAATTCAAAGTAAAGCACTAATAATATCTTTTAAAAACCTTTTTTGTTTCATCAAATTTGGGTAGAAAAATAGTCATCAGCCACATACCTATCATATTGCCACTCTTTGGCCCATCGTGATCCTACACATACCCTCAAACATTTGTGAACAACTGAGGGGACCGATTTCATCAAGCGGAGCTAGTGATGAACCATTCATAGACAAAATTGATCCAATTGTGGAATAATAGAAAATGTTACATCCAAAGTTTTGGGTCCTATTTGTAATGGGAGTATGATAGATCCGAACGTAGGGCACACAAAACCAGTTTTTGTTTTAATCCATGTAGTTTGTTTGTTATAATCATCTTGATATATATCGTGCAATACTAAAAAATCTTCCATGATCACATTCTCTCCATAGGCGGGATCTATTAATATTCCATTGGTAGGCTTATCATAGATTCAACTGGCTATGTAAAGAGGACCCACCATGAAGCTTTTTCAATATATCATGAGAAGAAAATGTAATATCAAGAGATTTGTTGGTTGGTACCTTATGAGGGATAATGTCTATCATGCCACAAGTTCATCCATAGGATTAACATCAAGGGTAACTTTTGTTGTAATTTATCAAGTTGTTCATTATTTGTATCAATGTTCATCACTTGAGGGTTTGAAGATTCAATAGCCTTGACAAATGAAACATTGTGTTTAGGCATGGGATTGGTAAATATTTTTAAATTATGGTTTTGGGATGCAACAAACTTATTTCCTTGATCATTGAAACCTGCAATGGATAGATGACCTAAATCAATGAGGTATTGAACTAAGTGTTTGAGATGCTTACATTGTTTAGTGTCATGTCCATTTTAGCGATGAAAATGACAATGATTTTTTTAAAAGGTAGGTGGTAAAGGTCTGGTGGTATCAAGTGGTTTAACGGTTGGAAATGTGATCATTTGGTGCCGGAGCAATCGGTTCATCGAGTTATGGAGAGTATCGGGTAAGGGGGTAAATTGTCTCTTTGGGTCCCCATAGGTACAAGGAACCATTGCTTTAATAGTTTCTACTTGGTTTTGAACTGGTTGGGTTGGTTGTGGAGAAGGCTAATTGAATTGTAAAAAGCCTCAGTTTGGTTTTCTAAAGTTTGGCATGTTGTTTTGGTTGTTTTGATTAGACTTCTCAACTTAGTTAGAAGTGGACTTTGAATCATGACTAGAAACCGAGTTGTGATAGTCACAAAGGGTTGTGCATAAATGCATGAACAAAGGAAATTTCATCCTTGTTAACTTATCCTGAAGGTGAGTGTGCAAGTTTTAAATATAAATCTTTTGTAGATGTGAATCAGGAATCTTGACATCAATTTGAGTGTACAATGACTAATTTCATGAAATTAAGGAAGTTACTTTTTCATCGGTGTTTTGTTTACATCACATTAAATCAACTATTATCTTTTTAGGAGTCATATGAACTTGGAAATGACTTATGAAAGCATCAACAAGTTCATTGAATGATCAGATTAAATGATTGGGTAAGTTTGAAAACCATTCCAATGTAGTGTCCTTCAAGCTCCTAGGAAAATTTTTGGTTAACAGCTTATCTTCAAGGACAAAGTCTATACACAAGGTTGTATAAGCATTGACATGATTAGTAGGGTCTCCTTTACCTTCGTATTTCTCAAACCTAGGTATTTCAATTCCTTATGGCATCTGTGTGCATAAGATCTCAAGGAATAATGGACTACTATGAATATGATATGTTGGTGGAGCATTTTGACTTTGGCTAATGGTGGAGATTTGTTGTTGCATGGATGAGACTATATTAAAGAGTTGCGTAACAATGGGATTGGCGTAAGTGGTATGAAGTGCAAAGGAAAATTGTGATGAAG
Source organism: Sequoia sempervirens (assembly GCA_007258455.2). Classification (NCBI taxonomy): domain Eukaryota; kingdom Viridiplantae; phylum Streptophyta; class Pinopsida; order Cupressales; family Cupressaceae; genus Sequoia; species Sequoia sempervirens. Next base: position 89,227,230 of record VDFB02193867.1, read on the forward strand.
TGTATGTAATATTAGGGGAAGTGAAAGGGACACTAAGAGGGGTGAATGTGGAAGAAGGAATATTTGATGCCACAAAAGAACTGGGGATGCTAGTTGGAGTAACGAAAGGAGGAGTCACATGACTAACTTGTTGCATAGTTTTTGTACCCTGAGGAGTGGTATAAGTTGGTATGCATCCTATGGTTGAAGGAGGAGGAATGTGAGATCCTCCTTTAGTTACAATAATGTTTGTTGGTTGGGATATGGAAGGAATATGTTTGTTGTATATCTCAACAATTCTCTTCATAACTTGTAAGCCATAATCATTTTCAATTAAATGATGAAGGTTTTCAATGGAAGGTATGGCAGTTATGGAAATGTTTTCAAGGGATAAGTATTGTTGTAAATGTTCAAAATCTTCATGAATGCTAATCACCTTGTCTTGATGAATAGCACTAGTTTGTGTATCAATACGCATAGGATGGGAAAGTGAAGGAAAGTGAGTGGTAGTATCCATGCCTAATGTACCATTTCCCAAACAAGGATTAGGAGCTCTTGACAACCCAAGGTCCATAACAAAAGTGTTATCATGGGAAGCCATGAGTCTAGAACTTCATTTCACTAATCAATGGGGCACCAAACACTCATAAAAGTACCACAAAAGATAGGGCGAATGCAAATTATATGCAATGTAGGGAAAATAAAATATGAAAAGCAATAATTTTGTAAACAGAGGTACAAACAATGGATGATCCCACAAATCTGGTTTACAATTTCTGGGAGGAACTGATTTTTGCTGAAATTGCATATTTTTAGAAAATATAATGATTTAAGCCTTAAAAGGTTTCATTTAAAGAATTCCAATTGAAGAGTGTTTGATTAAACTACCTTAAATCAAACCCCCTTGGATAAAACACTGCTAGTTTTAAACCATACCTATAATAGAGTCTCCTTTACACCTATCAAAATGCTGATAAGAAACCACTTTTGATTTACGTTTTGGGGGATCAAATGAATTCATTTAAAATTTATTTTTTGCAAGTATGTAGTCCTTATTATAAGCTTCACAAAAAGTATAATTTTAAATAAATTTAATTTTTATTATTATATTTATTTTTTATTTCTCGTGAATGTATGTTTTTCTCTGAAAATCAAGCTCTCTGTTCTACACATGTGAAAAAAAGTAGATTATTAAAAAAAAAAATTAAAATATTAGTGCACCAGATATTGAAGTCCTTGATCCAACAATGGAAAATAACTATAATTTTGATCCAAACAAAAACGTTACACATTATACGGTCGCACTATGTCTGAATTATAATTGGTTTGAATTCGAAACTTGATTAAAGAAAAAATATTCAATAAAAAACTATCTAACTAAGTGGAAGCACTAGATATTAGAGTTATGAATATAAATTTGAAAGAATTAGAATTTTATCCTTCATGGAAAAAAAATTATGAGTTATACGGTGAGCGTCACTTTTTAAAAATGTTGTTTTATGAAAAAAACTAGTTTTCAAGGGAGATGAAAAAAGAAGTGCAATCCAATTCCAAAAATTTTGAAAAAAATATATTTAGAATCTATAGAAAAAATGTCACAAAACTCTAGTTTACATCATCTTCAAATTCCTCATGGTTTAGCCACTATAGGTGCCCGAAAGTGAATATTTAGTTAAAGAAAATTATTTCAGTGTCCATTTTGGCCAAAAATTGTAAACCACTATTGTGGGATCACCCATTTATACTTAGAAATTACAATAAAATATAGTGCAAAATATGCAAAAGGACTAAGTCACCTAGTGTGGCGACTTAGTCCCACTGATGATTTTTTTGTTTATTTTCAAAAAATTTAAATGCAATTATATGTATTTTAGATGCACTAATAGAACTTCAGTATGCAAATGAAGAGTTTTTGTGTTTTGTAATGCAATCTAGGTGAGCTTTTGACTAATGCAATGTTAAAACACTAGGATTCAATTTAATCAATGCAATATGTAATGCAAATTAAACCTAGGATGCACTTTTCAAATCAGAAAGGAATATGTTCAAATCTTAGGTTCAACAAAATGTAAATGATGATTTTAGTTTTCCCTCACAATGATTTGCTCCTCTTAGGGTTTTTCACCTAAAAGGAGAAAGGAGATTGAAAGGGGACCAAAATGGAAGTGTTTACACTCAAAGTATATGTAAACGATAATTATTATGCCTAATTAATATGTCCTAATGCTCTGATATGAAATTGAAATGATCTAATGATGCAAAACTTAGAAAATTTAAAGTGCTGGAAAACATAATGTGATATGCAGAAATGCCTAAAAAGGCAACTAAATGATGAAATCATTGAACAAAATGAAAGAGGTGCACTTGGAATCTAAAGCTTGATGTTGGGAGATTTTGGAATCCTAAAAAATAGACTGAAAATTTTGATTGGGACACTTATGCCAGGTGGGGTGACTTAGTCCCAATTTCAGGAAACTTTTCTGGAACATGAATCTACTAAATGGGTATCCAAAAATGTCAAAACCAGTTTTCATTCTTGGAAGTGAGACTAATTTTCCACTAGTGATCACTTAGTCCTCCTAAAAATCTCAGGAAATTCAAAATAGAATATTGAAGTCTTAGGTTTTCACTTTCTTTTCTAATAGGTGTTCACACTTGATTTTGCAGAAAATGGGGTAGAAAGTCTCTCCAAGCTTGAACTAGGGTTATGTTGAATTGATTGAATTGATTGAATTTTTTACCTCCTTTCAACACTTAATTGCTTAATAAATATGCATACACAAGTCTATAAACACACATGCAAAGGGGGAAAAATGGTTGAGGGTCAGAGAATAGGGGTTTGCCTTGGTCAAACCCCACTTTGGTAATCAAACCCTAAACAATGAAATGAAATGAAAAGAGTATGATAAATAGATAACATGAAAATTTCATAAAATTACCACACCTTTGATGCTCAAAATCTTAAGATATGTGATGAAGTGCTCCAATAGATTTAGTTGATAATGCTTGATTGCTTATGAATAACTTGGTGAATGCTTGTGAATTGAGAGAGTGTAAGAGAAGATTGTAGGAGATATAAATTGGAAGAGAAAAACACTTATTTATACCTAATTTTATTAAAATTTCCTGAAAGTACCACATCACAGGCTGACCTCAAGGGTTAGAGGACAAATTCCTGCTAGAATTTTAAAATTATTTTGAGTTTTGTGCCAAAAAGGACTAACTCGCCCTTATTGGTGACTTAGTTCCACATAAACAAATTAAGTGGGTGTTAGGAATTTTAGGGAATTAAGGGCATTAAGTTTTCTAATAGGAATGTTCTAAAAAACACACTTGAAAATATTTGAAAAGTACATTAAGGGGTCAAATAAAGCATAAGAAATGTGTAAATAGTGAAATTAAAGCCTAGAAAAGTGTGAAATCTTGTTACAAGACTTTACAAAACTTCAAAATAGGACTTAATAAGTGATGACACAGTTATTTTTGGGTGAATTGTAATGAATAGAGTCTAGAAAATTTTAGAAATTTCTTACAACACTCCACAAAACCTTCAGAAGACATCATAATTTGAATGTTTAGGATCTAATGTGAATTATTTGATTACATTACATCATTAAACCCAAGAAAAATCAAGCCAAAGTCTATTAGAAATATTCAAGTGAGCATAAAAATGTTAACTATACATTTTTTGGTGACACAGTTCAATATGTTATTGTTTGTCTTTTCGTTGAATAGGTTCCACTTGTGTGGGTTTGTGTTAATGTGTTCAAGGGGCTCTCTTTGTTTTGCTCAATGTTCAAACAACTGTTTGGGTGAGGGTCACCTTCAAGTGTGTACACTTTGTTGTTGTAAATGTATTTCATTTTGCAATGAAGAGTAGAAGGCACACCATTCATTGCATGAATCCACAGTCAGCCTAGGAGAAGGTTTTATGCAAGATCATTAGGCATAACATGGATTGGAATTTCCAATGTGGCCATTCCAACTGTAAAAGGTAAAGTGATCCAACCAAGAGGTTGTTTGCCTACAATTTCAAATCCCCTAATGAATAAAGGATTAGGTCAAATGTTAGATTTATTAATGCCTAGTCAATCGATAAGGTTCACTCCACACACATTAATAGTGGAGCCAGTATCTACAAGAGTTCTCTTAATCCCTTTTCATTTGTATTGAGCAATGGTCATGAAAGATTCATCTTGTTTTTGCACATCCAAAAGCGGTAGTTGACTTTAGTGGAAAACAATGTCAACGTTTATTCCTTGGATCATGGCTGCTATGTTAGTGGGTTGTGCATTAGAAGGGATAGGAACTTTGTTCAAGGTTGCTTGGATCATGCTATGATAGTGAGGGGATTCTTGAATAAGATCCCATAAGGATATCTTAGTAGGAGTATTATTTAGTTGTTCAACAAGATTGTACTTCTGAATATGTGAATTTAATCGAGGATCTTTAGGAAAAATGGGATTTGGCAAAGGTAGGGATGTGGGAGTGGGTTGTTGTGGTTGAAAATTATTTCTAGTGTTGTATGTATGAGCAACAATATTATGACTTGACTGATGTGATACATTATTCTTGGGTGGGTAGATGATTAATTTGGGTTTGTTTTGAGTTTGAACTTTATGTGAAGGAGGGTAAAGAATGATTTTAGGTTGAATAATGTTAACATCTCTTAGTGAGTGAGAGTTAACCTTGTCTTGCATTATCACATCCTTCCTAGGAGGAGGGTTTTTAGGAGAATAACAAACCAAATGTTCTTGACACTCAAGGATTGGTTCTTCTAAAATAACTTTATCACAAGTAGGAGAATGATCAATGGTTGAATTGGCATGCTCAATAAGGGTTTTAATTAGAGGAAGGGGGACAACTAAGATTCTCATGACCTTCACAAAATAGGCTTTCTAATGTCAAAGTATCATCTTTGCAACAATGAGAGATGCTAGGAGAAGAAAAAATGTTAGTGTAATGGTCATCTAATATTGTGTTATGTTGGTTTTGAATTTTTTGTCCACTAAGAGAGGTAAAAGGAGAGAAACAATTAGGATTCTTGAAATTTCAATTAATTAATTATTCTACTAAAATATCTTCATCACCAAGAGGAGAGATATCATGAGAAGAACAAGTATGATAATTAGGAATGGCCCAAGTTGTAGTCTCTTTCACTAAAACACTCTCATAGGGAGAGGGCATGAAATGTTTCTTAACATGTCTAAATATGGGTATATGCAGGATCACGATGGGCCAAAAAGTGGCAATATGATGGGTATGTGGCTGAAAACTATTTTTTTACCCAAAATTGATGAAACGAAAAAGATTTTTAAAGGAGATTCTTAGCTCTCAACCGATATAAATTATTCTTTACATTCAATTTCATAAATAATTATTATTCATTTTCTATTCAAATTATGACTAAAGTCCTGATTGATAGGCTGATTGAAAAACATCTATAGCTTTCAAATGGTATCACATTTTTTGCATTCAAAACATGTGTCACATTCTATGATTCACATACTATAGGATTAAAAAACAAAAAATGAATTTCATGAAGTTTTGACCAAGTTAAGGTGGTCAAACATATGTGTTTTTTATATTTTTAAAAAGTTGTAATAAAAAATTCATAATTAATTATATACTTGAAAAAAATTTACAAAAAAATATGCATCACATTAAGGCTTGATTCCTCTACTTATATCTAAAATTTTATAAAAAAACATTATCATTTTATTGTGGTTAGGGTGGTTAGATAGACACCTACTTCTTATTTTTTCCCTAAAATTTAAGTACTACTACATTGAAATTTCAAATTTTCACCAAATAGATTTTTTTTTGTTTTTAAATAAACCTAATAGTTTAGAAACTACATAAAATTTGCTACATATTATATTCTTACATAGTTTTTAAATAATATAGATAACTTATTCAAATGTTTATGTCAAGTCCCCTAACTCTAATTTTTTTTAATTTTTTGGCACTTAAGGGCCTGTTTTTTCCATTATGATCTTGCACATACCCATATGTAAGGTACTAGCATTGTTTGAATAAAAATGAAAAGCAAATGTAACCATTTCATGCAATGTTTCAACAATATGAACAATGTATATGCAAAGATACAAAACATTCTTATCCAATATATGGAAGATTTGAAGAATGTGAACAATGTACATGCAAGAATGAAAAGTGATTTTGTCAAACTTATGCAAAGTTTTATGAATATAAATATTGTATATGAAAAAGTGAAAAGTACTTTTATCAATGTTATGCAAAATTGCAAACATAGAAGCATTTTCAGATGAAAGGATGTTTGCAATTGAAGTGATTTGAAGAATGAGTTATCTAAAATGATGTTTTGGAGCTAGATGCATAAAAAAATGTTCCAAAAACTTTCTAGACTTATACTATATGATACTAGGAGGCTTAGGAAACAAAAATATGAGGTTTTTGATGTTGAACAGTCAATCAAAAATCTAGATAGGGACTAATTCGCCCAACATGGTGAATGAGTCCTAGTAAGGGTTTTAAAAATATTTTAAAATAAAATTTGAGTTGTTTTTTATATGTTTGATGTTGTATGATTCAGACCTAAGATGGAGATGCAAAATTTTAGAATTTTTTTAAGGAAATTATATGAAAAAATGTGAAACCGTAGATGGAAATTAGCTAATGAAACTCTAATGAAAATTCAATGCAAGCTAGGATTAGGATGAAAATGGACTCCAAATAAGAAAATAAGATGTTTGAAAATTAGGTTCACCAAAATGAACCATAAATTTTACAATGTGTGAAATGTTGTCTCTTTCGCTCAATTAGGGTCTTTCACCTAATGGAAAGAGATAGATCCCACACCTAAAATCTATTTGGTTCACTCAAAATAGGGAATGAATGATGAAATTAAGGCTAAATTCAATGATATAAATGCAATGGACTAATAAAATGAATTAATTATTAAGTGAATAATTGAAATGCGTGTTGTTTGAAAACAAATTTTGTAATGCAAAAACACCTAGAAATGAATACAAATGTGAAACATAAATGGATGTAAGTGAAAGTGTCCACTTGAGATACTAAAAGAGTCTAGAAATGACATTTGAAATGCTGCTGATGTTGGAAATTTAGCCTACTAGGACTCATTCTCCATTTTGGGTGAATTAGTCTTAGTTTTCTAAACTAATTCGGAACGCGTTTTAGACAAAAGGGTATCCAAAAATGCAGAAAAACTTGTTCAAGCCTGGAAATGGGACTCATTTGCCACTGATGGTGAATAATTCCACTTTTGAATTTTTGAAGATCCAAAAGAGGAAATAGGAGCTCTCAGTCTGTACTTTGGCTTTCTATGGGTGTTTGCTTTTGAATTTGTCAGATTCATGCCTGAAAGTGACTTTTTGTTGATATTTTGCATTGGACAATGAAGAGAATGCCTAAGAAATTTTTTAGCTTGATTCTTAATGATTTCCAACCTTCCAAGATGTCTAAATATGCAAACACACAAGAAGAGAAGGAGAAATGTTCGATGCTAGGGCATGGGGGTTAGCCCTTGTCAAACCCATTTTAGGTAATTAAACCAAAATGATGAAAGAATGTAATGAAACATGCAATAATGGAATCAATAACTTTCCATAATGTTTGATCTTGAATTTTTGCTGCAAAACATCAAGATTTAGCCCTTGGATGTCTTTGGAAGCTATCTTAATGAATTGCAATGATGAAACCATAACTTATTTGACTTGAGATGGAAGAATGATGGATGGATAATGAAGAATGACTATGATTTAGGGTTTAGAGATTTAATTTTATAGGAAATTCTCCTTATTTATTATTAATTGGATCCCTAAGGCCGACATGAAAGAATAATATACTTAAATCCCAAAATTTCCCACTCAAAAGTAAAAAATGGGCTAAATGGGACTCATTCACCACCTTGGGTGAATCAGTCCCATCTGGTAGGGAATCTTTGCCAAAAGTGGTGAATTAGTCCTAGTGGGGCCCATTTTCTAGCTGGATTCTTAGGAGATAAGAAAATAAGGTCTATATGATGTCTATGTTGGTTATTTCATCAAATATTGCCTCAAGATAAGCAATATGGTGTAATAGGGACCTATTAGTGATGATGTAAATGTCAGTTAGGGATTGGGACATAGAATTCAATATGAAAGTGTGATTAAATACACTTTACAACACTAAAATGTGGTCCACTTAGCCTCGAAAGGAACAACATCCAATGTGAATGTGTAAAACACATTACAACACTAGATTAACATTAAGTTTAATTCATAAGCCTTCTAGATTGATGTGATAATGTATTTAAATACATTTTATAATGTTGAATTAAGGGAAAATGGGTTCATTTAGTCTAGAAAAGTGTGAAGTCCTTTACAACACTTTTACAAGAAATTGTTAAATGCATTTTATTTCATTTGCAAGGGTCCAAGACCTCGTATGGATGTGTAAAACACCTTGAAACACTAAATTAAGGCCTCATTAAGTCCAATTTATTATCAATTATTCCCCAAATCAAGCAAGTTTCCTTTTTTCTATGGTATAGTAATCCAGTATTTAAAACAAAAAATTGGGTTGCGTGGTTGTTCTAGTTTTTTGGGCATAGCTTTCTTAGTATGAAACCTCCTATCCAAATTCAAGCATCATCTAATATGTTGCAAAAATAAATATGATAATTTTTTTTTCTTACAACTAATTGTAGTACAAGAAAATTTAACACCTAAATACATTGTACCTTTGAATTTAATCGAATGTATTAACTAAGGCACATCTATGAACTTCAAGATATAATAGTATGGTTATGCATTAATAAATCAACAATTAATTCACCATAATTTCATCACAATTAATAACCAACCAATAATAAACCCAATTTAATGTCATGTTTTACTCCATCAAAGTAACAATTTTAAAATGATCATGAATACTTCACTAATTATTGATATATGAACAACAATCTTCTTTCCATAGTCATCAAGCAAAATTATTTCTTGGTTTTTAGTGCAACATGGTCTAATGTTCTTTTTTTTTCTTAATATAGATTTACATATATAAATGCATAGCTTGAACAAAATCCCACACATCATAAATGCATCATTTTATAAGAGGAAACCCTCATACATGGGATGCAACAATATAAAATATAGACACTATTACACAAACAACAATATATGACTAATAAACTACTAAAAATTGCATATAAATGACTGATTTTAGTCACATGACTATTAGTGGTTTATTTGTAGTCATTTATAACACCACCAAATTTATGACTAAACTATTTTAGTCATTTATTTAGTCATTGATTTTTAGTCATTGATTTAGTCATTGATTTGGTCATTGATTTAGTCATTGATTTAGTCATTGATTTAGTCATGGTAGTGATTTATTTAGTCATATATTTAGTCATTAATTTTAGTCACGTGACTATTTTAGTGGTTTATTTTTAGTCATTTATAACACCACCAAATTTATAACTAAACTATTTTAGTGATTTATTTAGTCATTGTAGTCATTTATTTAGTCATATATTTAGTCATTACTTTAGTCATATATTTAGTCATTAATTTAGTCATTTATTTAGTCATTAATTTAGTCATATATTTAGTCATTACAAATCAAATCTAACTTAATTAATTCTCACACATTTATGCATTTAAACTTCAAGTATCATAGATATTCAAATGTTAAAAAACACCATGAAATGAAGACTAAAATTCTTGAACAAATATGATTGATTTGATACAAACACAAAAAAATTACAAATCAAAAGGAGCCACAACACAATATTTATGAGTGGAGAAAAAACCACTCTGAAATTTTACTTCATTAATCCTCATTGGAAAATCAAAATCTCATTGGTTACATTCAATGTCTTAGTGACACAGTACAACTTACAGACACTATATAAACATAATACTCCTATTTTCATATACTTATATTATTTTCCCCTTCCTTAACTACAGTCCTTTTGCAAGGGAAGCGACCTCCTATAGGGGCTTGACCCATTTAATCCCCTTGAAAATCCATAGCTTTCTCACTGCTCTTGGTTTTGGCTTCTCCAAATTCTTCCTCATTGGTATTCACCTTTCACTTCTTCAATTTGGAGTTGAAGACTAAAAATAAGGTTTTGAAATTTGCACATCAAAATATCATAAAAGGAAAATAATACAGAGGATAAAATTCAAAAAAATTATTTTCCTTTTCCAACTATGGCACCTTAAACTTAGGTGCTAGATATAATGTTTCCTAGTTATCTCTTACAATTTTTAAAAAGATGAATTCATGCAAGACAACAAACAAATAGACAATATTCAATTAGTGATATACAACTTCCTTATTCCTAAATAGTTGATCAATAGCTTTATTATGTTGGATATTACTAATATGTGGTTGTCATTGATGTTAACACTATTGGAATTAATATCTTTAAGGTTGTATATGTCGAGGATATTGAGAAAATTGTAATAAAATAAGTTGTAGGTTATCGGTGATGCAGTGAAGTTTAGTCTAATGGATAGCTTAATATATTGTTGATAAGAGGTTGTGGATTAAAGGGCTTATTTTTGAGTATATCTAGTTTTTCCACATGAAGTTTCAGAGGTTTGCATGAAGATTTGATTGAGTTATAAGTAACTATGTTTTGGCAATTGTTTTGTTGCTTCAGTTGGTGTTCCTAAAAGAAGACAATGTGATTCTAGTAATTTGAGTTGTTGTGGATGCTTCTATAGTGATTCATGATTCTTGTGGATGTTTCTAGATCATGCTCTATATGTGTTGTTGATTTGCATTGATCGCTGTGCTCACGGTTGGTTATTTTCTTCTATGTGCTCATATTTTTCAATATCATGGCAGATAAGGTGATTGTAGCGTGTTGTGGATCTTCAAGGCATATTTTTTGGAGCTTTTTCATGTTCAAGGATGTTGTTAGGTCCTCACTATGTTCTGGCTGACATTGGTTGATTCACATTGATAACTATTTATTGATTTGGGCCGACGGTTTGTACACATTTTTTTTTGTTAAAGTTGACATGTAGTTGTTCTAATCTCTGGTTGTGGATATATATGAGTGATTGTTTATACCATTTCAAGGCATGGTATGAAGAGGTGTGTGATTTTTTTTATTATTGTGTGTGAATAATGTTCTAATCATTCGAAGGTAGAAGTAAAGTATGAAGAAGAGTGAGAAAAAGTTTATGTGCTTAACCAAAACTGTAATCAGACATTAGTAGATATTATTTTCTCAGTTCAAAATCTTCCAGATGTAATCTAAATGTTTTTTTAAGATAGTGTGTCTTCCTTTAAACAATAATCCTATTGTATTTGAGTAGTGAGCTCTAGGAAATGTGCTTGAATACACATCCATTCCCATTTATAATTCTCTTATACTTTTAACAAATTATAATCTTGTGGACTAATCTCCACCATGATTTTTCCCCTAATAGGGTTTCCATGTAAAAAATATTGGTGTGATGTGTGTTTCTAATGTGGTGATGGTTCATTCTTTCATGTTTATTTATTAGATCTGAGAATAATTTTAATAAGTATAGTTTCTATGACAAATGATTCACCCCCCTCTCTCAGTTGTCTACCATTGTGTTGCCAACAATTGGTATCAAAGAAGGTTCCTCGGAAGAAGTTTAATAGCTTGAGGTGATCTAGGATGGCAACATATAAGAAGGATAGTCTGATATTTGATGGAACTAATTATTCTCTATGGAAGACTCGAATGGAGTGTCATCTAAGATGCATTGGTGAACCTTATTGGACAATTACAAAGAATAGGTATATAATCACACATAATGGTCCTTCTACTACAAATGATATTAAGAAAGTTGAGTACAATATTTGGGTTAAGGAAGCATTGTTGAGTCATTTGAATGATTCTAAGATGACAAATTTAATGGATCTAAAGACTTCTTATGAGATATGGAAAAAGTTGGAAACTTTGTATGAAGGTGATGCCCATGTGAAGATTACTAAACTACAGAGCCTGGAAGGCAAATATGAAATGTTGAGAATGGGTGAAGATGAGAACATCACTTCTTTTATGCAAAAAGTGAATGAACTTGTTTGTAGTATTAGATGTACTGGTGGAACATTGGAAGAATCAAAGATTGTTGCTAAAGTTCCCAAATCCTTTCATGTTACATACAAAGCCAAAGATACTGTTATTGAGGAGATCTGAACTATGACAAATGTAACCAGAGATATGTTGATTGGTAAGCTTATTGCTTTTGAGTTAAGTGAATTTGGTGATTCTATTCCTATGTCAGAATCTGTATTCAAAGCTACTATCTCTAGAAAGGATAAGAAAAGATATGATCCAAGAGAAATTTCTTCTAGAAAAATGTCCAAGTATGAGTAGGAAATTAGAAAGATTGAAGAAGAAGAGAGAAAACTAGATGAGCATGAAGCACTTATTGTCAAGAGAGAATCTAGAGGAGAAGGTAAGTATAAAGGTAAATTTCCTATTAAATGTTTTTCTTGCAATAAGATAGGTCATTTTGCCTCAAGGTGTCTAGAAAGAGTTCCTAAGCCAAGACCTAACAAGCCTAGATTCCAAAGAAAATGTTATTATCCTGCTAATGAAGGTGTGATAGATGATGAATCTGGTAAAGGGAATGTAAGTGACGATGAATGGGTATTTATTGCTATAAAAGAAAATGATCCTACACCTACTGAATCTACTAGTTGTACAAATGTGGAGACAACTCTAGCTGCTAGAGTTGAAGAAAAAGATGAATGGGTGATCGACAGTAGATGCTCTCATCACATGACAGGTGATAAAAGTAAATTTGTGAGCTCAGAAAAGTATGATGGTGGTGTTGTAGGATTTGGTGATGACAAAGCTAGTGTAATATGTGGTAGAGGATCCATTTCTCTTAATGGTAAGCATACTACTAATGATGTTCTATATGTGGAAGGTTTGAAGAATAATCTCTTAAGTGTTGGATGGATGGTTGACAAGGGTTACAATCTTCAATTCAAGGATGGAAAGTGTAGAATATTTGGGAGTTCCATAAATGTGATTGTATCAGGTACACAAATAAAAGGTAATATTTTTCACCTAAGTGCTGCTAGTCAAAGCTGTCTGATTCCTCAAGTTGATGAAAGTTGGTTGTGGAATAGGAGAATGTATCATGTAAAGTTTGATAATATTATCAAGATAAGTTCTACTTAGGCAGTGAGAGATCTTCCTAAGTTGACAAAACCTACTAATACTATATGCAAGGAATGTCAGTTAGGGAAGAAGACTAGAGTTTCATTATGGGGAAAACATCATTGTTCAAATGAAGTGTTGGAGCTTGTACATACTTACTTGTGTGTTCCTTCTAGAATCAAAAGTTTACAATGATATAGGTATTTCATGTTACTTATTGATGATTATTCTAGAATGATGTGGGTTACTTTCTTAAGGGAAAAATATGAAGCTCTAGAGAAATTCAATATTTTCAAGGCTATGGTTGAGACAATGACAGTTTTGAAGATTAAATGTATGAGATCATGCAAAGGTGGTGAATTCACTTCTGGTGAGTTTAATTCTATATGTGAAGAGCATGGGATAAAGAAACAATTATCTGCACCATGGACCCTTATTAAAATGGAGTTATGGAAAGGAAGAACAAGACAATTCAAGAAGCTATTAGCACTATGATGTTGGAAAGAAATGTTTCACATATCTACTAGAGAGAAGTTGTGAGTACTTCCATTTACACTCTCAATCATTTACATTTTGAGGGTGATATTGGTAAGACCCATTATGAGATATGGTGTGGTCATAAGCCTACTATTAGATACTTCAAAATCTTTGGGAGTAATTTCTATATCAAAAGAGATGATGATATAGGAAAGTTTGATGCTAGAAGTGATGAAGGAATCTTTCTTGGTTATTCCACTAAAAGTAAAGTCTATTGGTGCTATAATAAGAGATTGAGGAAAGTAATTGAAAGTGATAATTTCAAGGTTGATGAAGACATAGTTAGACCATCTCGAACCCATGGATGTGATTCAGATGATCAAAATGATAGTTTAGAAAAAAGAAAGAAAGTTCAGACTTCAAATCAAGTTTAGATCATACGGGTGAATCAGGAAAATCAAGAGGAAGGAACTAGTGAAAGTACAAAAGTGAGACCAAAAGAGCCTGAAGTTCAAGAACATCCTAAGACTCCAAGGTATGTAAGACTAAAACATTCAAAAGATCATATTATTGGTGATAAGAACAAAGGAGTTCAAACTAGGAGAAGAATTGCATAAGAATATTGTTTGATCTCAAAGACTAAGGCTAATAGTGTTAATGAAGCATGCAAAGATGAACATTGGTTTGAAGCGATGAAAGGGGAACTACAGTAAATTGAGAAGAATGATACATGGATTCTTGTTCCTAAACCTAAGGACAAAATTGTAATTGAAACTAAATGGGTCTTTCATAACAAACTGAATGAGCAAGGTGAAGTTGTCAGAAACAAAGCAAGACTAGCGTGTAGAGGATATTCTTAGATAGAAGGAATTGACTTTGAAGAAACTTTTTCCCCTGTTGCTAGGATTGAAGCTGTGAGACTATTTTTTGCTTATGTTGCTTACAAAAACTTCAAGGTTTATCAAATGGATATCAAGTCAGCATTTCTAAATGGAAAACTAGAAGATAAAGTGTATATTGAGCAACGTGATGGATTTCAATTGACTAATTAGGGAGATATGGTATGTCAGTTGAAGAAAGAGTTGTATGGACTCAAGTAAGCCCCAAGACCATGGTATGCTAGATTGGACAAGTATTTATTGAAGATTGGATTTAATAAAGGTACTGCTGACAATAATTTGTATTTCAAGATTGATCATGATAAAGATTTGATTGTTGAAGTCTTTGTTGATGATATAATTTTTGGAGGAGATGATAGTTTGTCCATGAAGTTTTTTGATGAGATGAAAAATGAGTTTGAGATGTCTATGATTGGAGAAATGAAATTATTTTTTGGATTGCAAATTACTCAACTAGATAGAGGGATATTTATATCTTAGTCCAAGTATGTGAAAAAACTACTAAAGAAGTTTGGTATGGAAAATTCGGAGCCAGTTGGTACACCTATGGTGACCAGATGTAAGTTGACACATGATGATGATTCTCCTAAAGACAATTAGACTAGATATAGATCCTTTATTGTTTGATTGCTCTATTTGACTCAAACTATATCTAATATCATGAATTTCATATGCATTGTTGCAAGATTTCAAGTTGATCCTAAGGAATCTCATGTGATAGTTGTAAAGAGGATTTTCAAGTACTTGAAAGGGATAGTTGATTTTGGCCTATGTTATCCTAAAGAAGATGATCTTACTTTGAGTGCTTATACTCATGCTAATTGGGCAAGAGATGTGAATGAAAAAAAGAGAACTAGTGGTGGTACATTTTTCTTGAGAAAGAATCTAATTTCTTGGTTAATTAAGAAGCAGAATGCCATTTTTTATCTACTACAAAGGCATAATATATTGTTGCTGCTAACAACTGTACTCAAGTATTGTGGATGAAGTCGATGTTGAAAGACATCAAAGTTTATTATGATTGACCTATTGCTATATTCTATGATAATTCAAATGAAATTAACATTTCTAAGAATTCGGTGCTGCATTCTAAAACCAATCATATATCTATCAAGTTTCACTTTCTGAGGGAGAAGGTGAGTGAAAAGGAAGTCAGATTGGAGTATGTGCCCACTAAGGAACATATTACAAATATCTTTTCCAAACCTTTTGCTAAGGATATTTTAGAGTATCTTAGAGGGAAGCTAGGGGTGATTACCCCTACTAATAAGAACTAAGATGCAATTGTGGTGGCTACTACTCAAGGGGAGTAGTCAGATGTTTAGAAATGTGGTTTATAGCTTGTGTGGAGAAATATAATGTGTCGCTTTTTCAATGATGTCAAAGGGGGAGAAGAGTCATGTGAAAATTTGTGAAAGAGTTGAGGAGAAAAGAGTCAAAATCTAAGGGGGGAAAGTGCTAAGGGAAAGTTGTGTTGATGGTGTTTTTCACATCATGTGTTGCCATCAATGCCAAAGGGGGAGATTCTTGGATATTGTTGATATGATGTTGTCATTGATGTCAACACTATTGGACTTAATGTCTTTAAGGTTGTATATGTTGAGGATATTGAGAAAATTGTAATAAAATAAGTTGCAGGCTCTTAGTGATGTAGTGAAATTCAGTCTGATGGCTAGCTTAGTATATTGTTGATAAGAGGTTGTGGATTAAAGGGTTTTTTTTTAAGTATATCTAGTTTATCCACATGAAGTTTAAGAGGTCTACATGAATATTTGATCAAGTTATGAGTATTTGTGTTCTACCAGTTGTTCTATTACTTCAGTTGGTGTTCCTAAAAGAATACAATGTGATTCTAGTAATTTGAGTTGTTGTGGATGCTTCTATAGTGATTCATGATGCTTTTGAATGTTTCTATATCATGATCTATATGTTTTTTTTTATTGGAATTGATCGTTGTGCTCGCAATTGGTGATTTTCTTCTGTGTGCTCATATTTTTCATGTTCATGGCTGACAGGGTGATTGTAGCTTTTTGTGGATCTTCAAGGCATAATTTTTGGAGGTGTTTCATGTTTGAGGATGTTGTTATAGGTGCTTACTATGTTGTGGCCAAAATTGGTTTATTTGCATTTCAATAATTGTTTATTGATTTGGGCCGACAATTTGTAGACATTTTGTATTTTGTTAAAGCTAACATGTACTTGTTCTAATCTCTAGTTGTGGATATAAATGATCAACTTTTTATACCATTTGAAGGCATGGTGTGAAGAACTGTGTGAAGTGTGCAAGTATTTTGTGCAAATAATGTTCTAATCATTTGAAGGCAGAAGTAAACTATGAAGAAGAGTGATAAAATGTTTATGTGCTTAACTGAAACTATAATCAGGCATTAGCAAATATTATTTTCTTAGTTAAAAATCTTTTGGATGTAATCCGAATGTTTTTGTAAGATAGTGTGTCTTGCTTTGGGTAGTAAGCCTATTGTATTTGAGCAGTGAGCTCTAGGAAGTGTGCTTGAATTCATGCGTATTCCCATTTACAATTCTCTTATACTTTTAACACAGTATAATCTTGTGGACTAACCTCCACCATGGTTTTTCCCCTAACAAGGTTTCCAAGTAAAAGATCTTGGTGTTATGTGTGTTTTTTATGTGGTGATGGTTCATGCTTTCATGTTTATTTATCAGATTTGAGAATAAGTTTACTAAGTATAATTTTTGTGACAACTGATTCACCACCCTCACCATAATAAAATAATAATATTTTTTTATAATATTTTATATATAAGTAGAGGACTCATGTCCCAATGTGATGCATATTTTTTTGTAATTTTTTTCCATGTAAATAATTAATTATGAATTTTTTATTACAACTTTTAAAAAATTATAAAAAACGCATATGTATGACCACCTTAACTTGGTCAAAACTTCATGAAATTCATTTTTTATTTTTTTAATCCTATAGTATGCAAAGAATAGAATGTGATGCATGTTTTGGATTCAAAAAATTTCACACAATTTGAAAGCTATAGATGTTTTTCAATCAGTCTATCAATCAGGACTTTAGTCATAATTTGAATAGAAAATGAATAATAATTACTTATTAAATTCAAAGTAAATCATAATTTATATTTGTGGAAAGTTGAGAATCTCCTTAAAAAACCCTTTTCGTTTCATCAATTTTGGGTTAAAAAAAAGTCATTAGCCACATACCCATCATATTGCCACTTTTTGGCCTATCATGATCATGCACATACCCATAAATAGTTTTACCTTTTTGCATCAAATAATGAAATTTTGATAACTTTTAAAGGATCAACAATGCTAGCCTTTATCATATCAACATACTCACCTGCAAGTTGCAACACAATGTTAAACTTATTAATTAGACTCAACATCTAAAAAAGAAAAAAAAATTCAAACACTATCAATTTAGTTAAAAAATCATCAATTTAAAAGATCAAAGTAGACAATGATTCACTCTCTACATCCTCTACTACAATAAAAAGAGGTCTTTGTTTCTGTGATAAATGAAACAATAAGTTATATTATTTGTGAAAAATTATCACTATGTACTTATGAACTCAAGATCATTCAAATTGTCAAACTAATCAACATGACTACCTAATTTCTTTCTATCACATACAGTTTGGGTATACAAGATCATTGAGAATCCCAATTATTGAACTATGAAATTCAACAATGCAACAAAATTATATCTTAAGTAAAATGTAAAACAAATCAACATTACATGTCTGAGCTTATCAATTGATCTCAAATTGTATATACACCTTTGTCATATAGCTTCAAGGAATCTACAATAGATATGCACAAAATTAATTTGGTGGAAAGGCTTTAAAAACTTTCAAGCGAATATGATTCACAGGTGTAAAGCCAAATTCCACAACCTTTTCCAACATCACCCTGCTTGTGCCAAAATGGGAGCTTTGAAACAAGATATGAATATCGATCAATGCATAGACAATACACGACAATATCCCTATAAGAAATTTGGTCTATGCATTGCAATATTGTAGGATATGCACAAAATGGATTTATTGGAAAGGATTTCGAACAAGAAAATGTAATTGGTAGGTGTAAAGTTAGATTCCACAAACTTTACCAGCATACTCCTTTCCTATAATAAAATGCGAGGTTTGGACAGGGTATGTACATCCATAAAAGCATAACAAAAGGTGGATTTCTATCAGATATTATGAAATTATGGTGGACCATTAAATATTTATTGAATTGTAAATTCCCTTTCCCTATTGACAGGTGAAATAAAAGGGTGGAATCCAAACTAAGGCTATGACCATGTGACAATTACTATTTGAGGAGGGTAAATGTGGAAGGTTTGGCTACCATGTAATTACATCCATAAATGTCAGTTTCATTTTAAGGAATATTGGATCTAGGTATGAGACCCTTTACTGCTTAAGAATCTACAACTATACTAGTTGTAAAATGTCTCTAGTCATATATTTTCATGTATGGAAAACTAATCATGAAATTTTTACTATCTAGATAATGTGGGTATGTGCAGGATCATCATGGAAAAAATAGCCCCTTAAGTGGTAAAAAAATTAGAAAAATTAGAGTTAGGCAACTTCACGTAAAAAATTGAATAATTTATTTATATTATTTCAAAAATATATAAGAATAGAATCTGTAGAAAATTGAATGTAGTATCTAAACTACTAGGTATGCTTTTTAAAAAAAAAACTATTTGGTGAAAATTTGAAATTTCAATGTAGTGGTACTTAAATTTCAGGGAGAAAAAAGGTGTCTGTCTGACCACCCTAACCATAATAAAATGATAATATTTTTTTATAATATTTTAAATATAAGTGGAGTAGTGATTCCTCGATGTGATGACTAATTTTTTGTAATTTTTTCCCAAGTAAATAATTAATTATGAATTTTTTATTACAAATTTTTAAAAAATATAAAAATCTGTATGTCTGACCACATTAACTTGGCCAAAACTTCATGAAATTCAAATTTTCTTTTTTTAATCCTATAGTATTCGAAGCATAGAATGTGATGCATGTTTTGGAATCAAAAAATGTGATACCATTTGAAAGCTATACATTTTTTTCAATCAACCTATCAATTAGTACTTTAGTCATAATTTGAATAGAAAATGAATAATAATTACTTATTAAATTCAAAGTAAAGAATAATTTATATTGGTGGAAAGCTGAAAATATCCTTTAAAAACCCTTTTCATTTCATCAATTTTGGGTAAAAAAATAGCCGTCAACCACATACCCATCATATTGCCACTTTTTGGCCCATCATGATCCTGCACATACCCATGTACTTCAATTTTTTTATGTGTTATACTTATAAATGTTATTGTCTTTTGTATATCTCAACGACTATATTGAACCTTAAAATATTGCATAACCATATAAAAACATCACCTAAATTGATCATAGCAAAGCCTGCAAATTAACATTTTCAGCCATCAAATCTTGTTTCTTTGCCTCATAAGAATCTACCTTCCATTTAACAAATGCAAATGAGAATATTCCCAAATGTAATGGTACTGATTCTAATTTCAAATTTGAATAGTTGCACCATTGTAATATTAATATAAATATTAACTTACAATCATTTTTTAGAAGTCCCCATTAGCCTTCTTTCCATTCCATGTCCCACATTGTCATCCCTCTTTTTACTCTTATAAGGAAATTTAAAAATGAAAGAAATCAAGGTTGAAAGTTAAAAAAGAAAGAAAAAAAAGTTAAAAGTTAAAATGAAAGAAAACAAGATTGAAATTTTCCTTCTATTGTTTTCATTTAATATATTAGAACACACAAATACAAATTTCTAAACCTTGTAACTTCTGACATGGGAAACAAATACTACAAGAAATAAAATACCTGTAGCAAATTCATTATCTTAATGCCTGACCTGGACTCTTTCTTTTTCTCCATTAGAACATGGTTTAGTCTCTCCTGACAACAAAGGAAGCATAAGGAGAATTGTAGAGCATTAACTGAAATGGAATGCATAATCTTTCTAAAGTGGAAACAAAACCGCCTAACTTTGGGGTGATCCCACAATATTGGTTTACAATTTTTGGACAAACTAGACATTGAACTATTTTTTTCTAATTGAATCTTCACTTTTGGGCACCTCTAGTGGCTAAATCACGAGGAATTTGATGATGAGGCAAACTAGTTATTTGTGATATTTTTTCTATAAATTCTAAATATATTTTTTTCAAATTTTTTGGAATTAGATTTCACTTCTTTTTCCATATCCTTCAAAAACTAGTTTTTTCAATAAACACCATTTTTAAGGAGTGACACTCACTGTATAACACATAACAGTTTTTATATGAAGGATAAAATTCTAATTTTTTTAAACTTATATTTGTAACTATGATATCTAGTGCTTCCAATTGGTTTCATAGTGTTTTATTAAATATTTTTTCCTTATTAAGGTTTCAAATTCACACCAATTACAATTCAGACATAGGCAGACTATAAAACACAACTTTTTTTTGTATGTATCAAAATTCAAATTATTTATTTTTGTTGGATCAAGGACTTCAATATATGGTGCACTCATATTTTTCAATTTTATTTTTAATGATATTCTATTTTTCCACGTGCAGAACAAAAAGCTTGATTTTTGGTGAAAAACCTACATTCACAAGAAATAAAAAATAAATATAATAATAAAATTAAATTTATTTAAAATTATACTTTTTGGGAAGCTTATATTAAGGAATACATACTTACAAAAAAATTTAAATGAATTCATTTGATCCCCCAAAAGGTTAATCAAAAGTGGATTTTTATTGACATTTTGACAAGTGTAAAAGAGACTTTGTTATAGGTATGGTTTAAAACTAGTGGGGTTCTATCCAAGGGGGTTTGATCTAACGTAGTTTGATACAACCCTCTTCAATTGGAATGCTTTAAATGGAACCTTTTAAGGATTAAATCACTATATTTTCAAAAATAATGTGATTTCAACAAAAATTAGAATCTCCCAGAAATTGTAAACCATCTTTGTGGGATCACCCATTGAGTAGCATTAAATATCAACAATTAATGATAAATCATAAAGTCAATCCTATAAACCAATTCATTTTATATTTTAATGCAACTCTCTATATACTTTTAAAGGCACCATATGACAATAATTATTTTTCTCTTGATTGTACTCTGATAATAAATAGTTACCTTGCATAGAGATGGACATAACCAGATTTCTCTCTACTTCAACAAACTTGATAGTTTCATAGTTTCAACAAAGAGCTCCTAGCATCCATAAAATATTTTGTAGTTTAGCTTTGTTCTTCCCAACTCATTCTCCAAATGAAATTACTTGGATGACAATTGACACTGACCATTGTAATGTTGGTACAAGTGATAAGAGCAAATAGCTTTCCTATCTTTGTAGTTTATGGATTTAACCCACCAGAATTTCCCTTTAATAGCAGGCTCTCTACACTATTGAATTTATACTTAGATACTTGTTATTTCTAGCTTTATTGCTTTAAAAAAAAAATCATTTCAATTACCATATACTCTAGCATTTTTATTCAAAAGATGCAAGGAATATTTCCAAACAAGAAATATTTCTTTCAACTAGATCTTGACACTCCATGAAGAAAGTATCAGAGATAATTTTTATTCCCCAACATGTCAATTTTGAATGCATGTTTTAGTGAAAGCATTCCCATCTAAATTATCTTTTTTGAGATGGTCTAGGACAAATGCTCATGTTGAGACACATTAAGTCAAAAACATAAAGAAAGCATCAAATGTCACTCTATTAATAATATATTCCCATTGAGGAGTTTGGTCCTATTTCTATGATGCATTTCCTTTGATAGCCATATCATGTTGGAATTGAGATGACTATTGTTATTCTAGACAAACATAATCTAACATTAGCATATGCTAGTACAACTAATAAGATTTGTTTCAAATTTCAATGCCTTAGTTCTTACTATTCTCCAATAGTCACCATCTCTAAGAAATTTGAGACCTTCAATAAATCAAAATTTTGTAGAGAAAGTCCATTCCTATTTTGGATATTCAAAAGTATACTCAAACATATGGTTAATAACTATTACTCAAACTTCGCTACATAAAGGCCATTTCAATAACAATGCTAATAACTATGGAGATTTTTATTTTTATTTTTATTTGTTGAAAAGGCTTTAGAAACTTTCAAGAAAATGCAATTGATAGGTACAAAGCCAGATTCCACAACCTTTTCCACGTTATCTATAATTTTTGGAAAGAAAAACAAAATTAATTACAACAATCTCATGCAACATGTCATGACAATTAGATATCAACATAAAATGTGGAAACATACAAATTTTGAGAATTAGATATTAATTTGACTTGTGAGTATGATAAAGAGTTTGAGGAAATAACTATCTATATTCTTTAAATATTGCTGGAAAGGCTAAACAAAAAAATATCAATGTAAAAAGAATGATGAAAGCAAAGTGCACCATATAAGGTAAGACTATGGCGAGAAATATAGTCTAAAAGGGGAAAACACATAATAATAGAGTAATAATAATAACCAAAAATGAATATTAAATCTCTTCATCCATACAACTATAATCTCGAAAATGATTGTAAATAAGGAAATTAATAATTTGAATGCAAGTAATCTATGTCAATTGTCAAGCATTAATATTCTCCAATTGTCACCTAAACCCGATTTAATAAGTAATAAGCACTTACTGGTAATCATGGCTGCCCACCAAAGTGGCTCATATACGTAAAAGTAACCTCCCACTCAAATAATTTTTTCATGGTCACTATTAGTATGTAAAAATAAATTTGGAAAGAAGAGAGTTGCATAGATAGAATAGAATGAATATTCCAAAGAAGCTATTTTCACATTGTTGCTTTCTAAAAATCCAACATGACACTGAAGCTTAGTGTTTGATTTTTGTTCAACACAAAAACAAGAACTGAGCCATGGGATAGAACACTAAATCAATTTGTTTTTCAAAATAAGTTAGTATACTAAAATGTGAAAGGAGATGAAAGAATAACCAAAGAAATGTGTTAAAATGGAGCCTCCATTTACGTCCAGTGTAGGTGGAAATTGTCTAAATTTTGAAGTTCAATATTGAAATTTTATTTAAAATTAAAATATAAATGTCCTTAGTTAATCAAAAGTAACCAATGGGACTGAAAGGAATACCAACATATAAGGTACAACATCAGTGAGAAGGTGCCTAAACCATGTGTCTTAGGCATACCACATACTAAATAAACTCATCAAATAACATATCAAACAAGATGACTCATCGATCTTGGAGGCCACTTGACTTTTTCATTCTTTATGTAACTAAGATTTTGGTAGTTAAGCATTTTTAGAAATCATTTTTTTAGGATAAACAATGTGCAATATTTGTTACTCATTTCATTCATTGAATCACACATTTCCTTCAATTGGTCAATTTTCCCAAATCAATCACTCAAAAGATTGAATGGTCTCCACTTGGCATTAATTGCATCATGTGATTCCTACATGCGTAACTTGGTGTTATTGAAACAATAATAATACACCATTACAACATCAAGTAGCACAAGACTTCCCGAAAAGCCAAAATCTCAATCATATTCCATCCCAAGTGCACATAATTATAGAATTCTACCCATACTCAAGCTTCCAAAACTTGATATCGCATTTGCAAAACATTTACTATATGGTATGTCTTTTGAAACATTTATTTTTAGGGTTTCTTGGCACATTCATCATTCCCAAAGAAACTAGAGATTGTACTATAACATTTTTGGCGTCATTTTTTAGGATCACCTATCTACAGTACTTGATACTCCAATTATTCCTTCATAAACCATTTTCTATGAGTATTTGTCTTTTCTATGACAATCTCTAGGCTTAAATTTCCTACTTAGCACTCATTATACCAAGTGACACTCACAAAGGTCAAGCCGTGGGATTGAATCTAGCTAAATCAACCATTGAATAGAATCAATCATCATTGTTTATGTTTTACAACCAATTTAAGCACCTCATACAAAGAGAAAAGCAATGAGTAAAGGATGTTAGGATCTAACTTGATAAATAATGATTAATGAAGCCTAAAGATATTGTTTTAGTTGATTTTCTAATGGGGCAGAAGGGAAAAGGTGGTTGATTACTTTGTTTAATTTATATATAATTCGTTATAAATTTACACATAGTGGTCTACAATTATAAACCATTCGAATTGTCATTACATAATGATGGGGATTTCATTGCCATTAGATAGTATAAGTATTATTATATTGCCTATTCACATGAATTTTTTTCCTAATAAATTTAAACAATGAATGTATAAAGTAAAGAGATTGTAACCTAATTCTATAAAATGTATTTATATAATTATAAAATAGTATAATATTCATATTATTTTAAACCAACTAAAGAATCTCAATGAGAGAAGGGTCCTAGGATCTAACACCACACTAATGGAGGTTAGAGAATTTTTTTTTGGCTAATTTTCTAATGGGATTGAAGGGAAAAGTGGTTGGGTTCAATTTATATAGAAGTCATTATAAAACCATGCATATTTGTATGATTTTTTAAAAGTTGTAATACAAAAATTAGAATTAATTATTTACTTGGAAAAAATTACAAAAAAATATACATCATATCCGGACATGAGTCTTCTACTTATATATAAAATAATATAAACACATATTATCATTTTATTATGGTTAGGGTGGTCAAATAGATACCTACTTCTTATTTTTTCCCTGAAATTTAAGTACTATTCCATTGAAACTTAAAATTTTCACCAAATAGATTTTTTCTTTTTTTAAATAAACCTAGTAGTTTAGAAACTACATCCAATTTTCTACAGACTATATTCTTACATATTTTTTAAATAATATAGATAGCTTATTCAAATTTTTATGTTGAGTTACCTAACTCTGATTTTTCTAAATTTTTCACCACTTAAGGGCCTATTTTTTCCATGATGATCCTACACATACCCGACCACAGGTTACCTTGAAATATCTATTGTTGGTCAAAATGCAATATGGCTTTGTTATCAAGTTTTAGTAAAACACTTTGGCATCAGTGGTTTGTATTTCACATAGCAAATATATGCTTGTAAAAGTGATCAAACCTCTATGGTTACAAATGGTAAATGTTTATGGTAAAAAGAAAGCAAATGAAGTCAGTTTTCTTTACACAACTAGTGGTATTTGATACCTTGGATATTTGATGTCATATTTCACTTTGGAAATGACACCTACAGATTATGTGGTGATGACTTGGAAATGTCAAAACGTTTTCATACGTCACGTGGACAATGACTCATGTATTGATAGCAATAATAAGAGTCAGCATCAATAATAAAAGGTATTATTTGAAATATTTGTATCATGGACTTCAAATGATTACAAAATGAATTGAAGTTGTCAAAAGTTTTCATAGTAAAGAAGATAGGGAAAAATCATTTTTTCATTTTCATTTTATTTTGAACATAAACCCTAGTTGTCATGCATGTTTACAGTGATAGTTATTGAATCTTTAGTGATGGTTCTTTTGTTCGAGCCAGTAGTATGATGGAAAGTGTAGAAAGAAGAATGGTTTACTTGTAGCTAAAAGTAGAAGTAGAGAAGGAAGATTTTGTGAGATTTGTTTTCATTTTTTGGCCACCATAGTAAGGCAATATCTGCACAATCTTTTGGTTCTTCGAAGTAAATGTTGATAAGTTTTTTCTTCATCAAAAGTGAAAAGGTAAAATGATTTCAGTTGCATTTGTTTATGATTTAGTTACTTCAAAATGAGAGTAGACAATTTTTGTTCAAATGCATTTTCCATTTTTGATAAACCCTAGTTAACTCAAGGGTTTCAAAATTTTGGAATAAAAGGTTTGAAAAATGTGGATAAGGTTTTAATATTCCAGTCTATAAAAGCATGGTATTTTCAACCATTGCAAAGTGACAAAGGTTGGAACGAAATAACTAAGTTCTTGTTGAAAAGAATAAGGGTTTCTGACATTAATATTCTTGTATTCAAAAGAGATAGATGAACGCTTAAATTATTTGATTTCTCTGGCTCAAAAATAGAGATAGCATCCAAAATTTTAGAGTGATTATCTTAGTACTGTCATATTCAATACAAATTATAATGGGAATTATTGTATATCTTTTATATGTACTTTGCTGATATTTTTTAATTGCAAAAATAATTCAGTTATAAGGTCCTAACAGGTTGCATAGTTCTTGAGAAACTTTGTAAAAGAGTTGGTGCTCCTACTGAAGTTGGTGTTTCAAAATTTTGGTGGAGTTAGTTCTCTTGAATTGTTATAGAGTTGGTGCTCTGAAAAATATTGTAATCATTTTGGAATTAATCCTATAAGGAATTTTGGAGTGGTTTTTCTATCCCAAGAGGTTTTTCCACTCGTGAAAGTTGTGTTTCTCTTTTGTGTGGTTTGTTCTTATCTTGCTTAAGTTTTCATTTTTTCATCTGTCAAAGTGGTTCATGAAATGCTCTGATACATTTTTCATTCTTTCAATTTGTCTAAAAGATTTTACAAATATGGATGTTCATATTTCAGATCATTGTCTTATTGATACTCAATGTTATATGATCAGTTAGTTCAATCATTACAGTATAATCAAACAATTCAAATGCATACTTAATGTGTTCAACGAGTTGTTCTTGATAAAGTTGCAATCATATAAATTCATTGTTTGAGTTCAGTTTCAAAGTTGTTTTGTTCAAATATCACATTGAAACAAAGTGGTATTTGTCTCAAGGTCTCCTTTTATTTTGCACATCAAGGTTAAAATTTTAAAATTTGTACATTACTCTGATTCACCCCCCCTCTCAGAGTAATTTATGTTTGAACAATTGGTATTAGAGCGTAGGGTCCTACATTAGGTTTTACCACCTAGGATTGATTTTGGTCTTGGAAGTCAATATGTCACAAGTTTTAGAAGGTATTTCTGTTTGTTTGTATAATCTATATGTTTTGTGAAAACATATCTAATTTTGATTAATGTTGGTGTAAAAATCTAGATCCTTGCATAAACCTAAATAGATTAAGTTCAACCAAGTTCTTGATAAGAGAAGTACTATGGGTGAGTGCAAAAGAAACAAAAGTCAGAAGAAAAACACTAGTTTCTCGAGTCAAGTGAAGTTTTGTCTCAAGCAATACTTCTACCAGTTAAACCTAAATGTGATCCTGTAGTTGGAGAAGAATAAATTCACTTAGTAAGTGAAAAAGAATATGAAGGTGATGAATTTGAGGTTGATTTGGAGGAAGAACTGCTCGCTACCTTAGATGAACTTAAGAGGCTTAGAAAAGAAAATTGAGATATTAAGGTATGCCTACAAGAAAGTGTCAACGTTAATAAAGCTGTAATACAAAATCATGATGGTGATAAAAAGATTATTGAATTTCTGAAAGCCCAAATGGTTTATAAGAAAAATACTAAAGAAGGATTGGAATCCAAGTTAAAAGACAAGGATAAATTTTGTAATAAACTAGAAAATGAGATTGCCTCTTCAAATAAATGTTCAGATAATGATTTCTTGTTAAAAGAACTAACTCTTAAAGATGATATGATTATAAGTCAAAAAATTGTAATTGAAGAATCTAAGAGGATAGCAGATGTTGTAAGGTCTGATTTGGAGGTAGAAAAGGTTGAATGTCTAAAACTTGAAGGAGAAGTTGCTACATTAAGAAAAGAGCTGGAAAGTGTCAAGGCTCAATTAGATAAAAGTCAAAAATTTGATCATAGTACTAATTTATTGAATGAGATGATTAGTAGAAAAAACCATTTCAAGGATTCTATAGGAGTGGGATATGAAGTTCAACAAAGATCTGCAGATGGAAATAATTTTACAGCCAAGCAAACACCAAGAATGAAGGTTGATCTTAGTTACCATATTGTTGTACCGAAGGATAACATTGATGCTAGAAGACAATCTAGAGGTATTAGAATTGTCTTCAGATCTTCACATCCTTGGCATGATCATTCATTTAGGTATAATCATTCTTTTCAAGGATATTTTTATTTTTGTAATGACTTTGTTCATAAGGAAATTGATTGCATGAGATGGTCAAATAAGAATCATTCTAATGTCTCTAGAAGTGAAAATGTGGTGTGTTACAATTGTAACAAATTTGGTCATTTTAAAAAAGATTGTAGAATGAATACAAGTGAAAATTATGATGGGAACAAAGTTGGAAATGTCTTTAGGAAGTCTAATGTTCCCCAGATTAGTCACAAGGTCATTTGTTTTAGATGTAATAAAATTGGGCATAAAGTACAAAAAATTCAGATTTAACACTTCAAATAAACAAATAATTTTTTTTACATTGGTGTGGAGAAGAAAGAGCAATCAAGATGACAAGAAGAGAAATAAATATGAATTTGTGAAAACTCCGTGTGCACTACTTGCACATGTGATATCATCCAAGTATTGAGAAGGAGAAAAGACTCAAGGGGATTCTATTATGACAAAACATGTTATCCCTATGAAGTCAAGAATGAGGTATGACAACATGCATTTGCTTGGTGGTTTAAGAAGTAAAGAAAGGGTTTGTACATGTCAATATTTCACTATGATTAGTCTGATTGAATTGATTGTGGAGGTATACTTATGATATTGGATGTTTATGAGTTCTCAAATATTGACAGCCTTGGATATAATAATGATTATTATATTGTGTATAACATATCAGCTTTTACAGGTTGTTAAGGAATTCAAGTTTGAAGTACATTGATAGTTCTTTGGTTCTTTAAAGTTATTCAAACCTTGAATACATCTTGATAATTCATTGTCTCTAAGATGAATTGGTTGAGTATCAAAGATAAATGTTTATCACTGGTGTACACTCATGTTCTTGGAAGATTGTAGATTCATGATTAAAGTTAAGTGTTATTCAAATATTAGCTAGTAAAGATTCTAGCGGACATGTTAAAAATGTGACTCACAGATATAAGTGCTAATGATGTTGTGATCATCTCTAACACCCCACCACGCAACCCTAGGGGAAGTTGCAATTTACTACACAAACGAACTTTTTTTTTTATTATTAAGAACAAATAACATGCAAGTTTACTAACCATTGCCAACCAATCCCCTAAGGTTATGAGGTTGAGTTACTTAAACCCAAACAAGAAACATGAATAATAACCATAACATTTAATTACTTAACAATTAAGAATGCATACATTCCAAATCAAATTAATTACTTCAAGAATCATAAATACCACATGATTTCAATAATGATCACAAAGCAATAAGGTAACAACACTCATTCCCCGAATGTGATGAATCCAATAAGTATTATTACATATTACAAATTCCACCTCGATAACAAATGAGGAGTAAAAGAATTACAATGATTTTAGAAAGAGTACATCAAGAAGAGAAATTGGATCCCACGAGCTCTCCAACTAGAAATATAATCCACCTGAACAAGAAGACAACCCAATGGATTAAGGTGCACGTTCCACCCAACCATGTGATACCCAAAGGCCCACCGCCCGTGCTAGGAGATAGTAACTAGTAATTCCTAAACAAGACCATCAACCTCTAGACACAGGTTAATACATAACTAAACTGGAACGGATACAAGTGCAACATCACTTAACACAAAGGTTACAATGCTTCCAGAGAACAATGATCTTTTACGCAGTACAACAATATTGACTTTTGGTTGACATAGAGAGAGTGTCACACGACATTTGCTATGAGTTACCCTGGCTCAATTATCTAAGGCAACCAAACCCACATCTTGGGCTATCTAGGCTCAACTCTACCAGCCATCGGACCCTCATACCAACTACATTTCTCGTCTCATCTCAAACCTTAAAAGTGAATGAGCTATGAGAGAGGCATTAATTATCTTAATTAGTCTGAGAGTTTTTTTTTCATTAATTATTTTTAAGCTATCACTTACTTAAACCCTAAGTGAGTTACCCTGGCGCCCCTCTATGTGCCAGATCCCCACATAGAGCCACTCTCCTATCGACAACACACACAGTACAAAACCATAATCTAATGGGTAAACTAGATAAGATGACCTCTCCAATCCAAGGAGGCAACAAACAAGGAAACTCACTCCAAACATTGGAGGAAACAAAGGTGAAAATCCTCTCCCAACACTGGAGGCAACAAGGTCAAAACCCTCTCCAAACATTGGAGGAAACCAAAATACAAAACCTACTCCTTCCAAAGGAGGCACAAACCACAAAACCCTCTCCTAATCCCAAGGAGGCACAATGCATCCTTGTTCATGAAAATCAAGTACAACAACATAATACAACTCTACACATTCCCCAAGGCGATTCACAAATTGAACCACTACATGAAACATCCCGAACTAGAGAACTCCTCTGGAAGACTTACAAGACAATTAACCCCATTTTCCCAACATCGAGAATGATAGAAACATGGTTTAAAAGACAATTTTGACAACTCAATAAACTACTATTAGGGTTTCCTAAACCCAAACCAAACATTGGTAGAGTACACGAAATCAATTTAATTAGCTAGCATTATTCGTTCATACTCAAATAAATCAACATGCATTGGCAATAGTAAGGAATTTAGAATCTAACCATTTAATTTCATTTTGCTCTATTATAAATGATATTAAAATAAAATTTTAAATAAAGCCATTTAATTATAAAATCAACTTTTAAAATAACAACATTTGATTATTTAAAATCCACTTTTAAATAATTCACAACTTTTGGTTAAAATAACAATTTGAGCACTTATTAACTTAAAATAGCCATTTAAAAAAAACAATATATTTCAATATTTTTATGCTTTTAAATCAACCCTTTAATTAACATATATAATAAAATATATATTTTAGATAACAACAAAAAAAATTATTTAAATTATTATATATTAAATATATTATATTTTATATAATATATAATATTTAAATATTATATATGTTATATAAAATATAATATAAAACAATATAAATTAAATTAAATTAAATTAAATTTTAAATTTTAAAACTAAAAAGGAAACTAAAAAAAACCATGTTGGCTTGGCCGCAGCCCTAACTGGGCACTCAGACCCTAGCAGTCATCGGTGGCCTATGTGCTAAGCACACAGGGCGCCTTCCTTGTGGGCGGTGACCTGTGTGCTCAGCACACAGTCTGCCCACCCTAAGGGGCGTGACCTGTATCTGAGGCACACAGCCAGCCTCCCATCGGGGGTGCGACCTATGTGCTAAGCACACAACCTGCCTCCCCTGGGGGCTGCGCGATGGTGGGGCTGTCTCCCCTGCCTCCCCACCACCACACACCCAAAAAAACTAATTTATTTATTTATTTATTAAAAGATAAAAAAGCCATCCCCACAACCACAAATAGGGAAAAAAATAAACATATAAAGAAAGCATAGAAAAAATACAATCAAACCCTGTGAGAGAAGGGGAAAATAAAATCCAAAAACTCCATTTAAGTCAAATTTTGCAAATGCACAACAAATTTTGCAAAAATACAGTTGGGTTTAAATCTTAGTTTGAAATGCCAATTCTTTGGTTTCATTCTATTTTTTTAATTGTTTGATTCTAGTTTTGGTCTTCATTTCAAAATCCAACAACAGAATGCAAGTTTTGAAATATTTTCACATGGTTTTTAATGAATTTAAATAGCATTTCCAAGATTTCCAAATGGCATAATAAGAATTTAAACTCTTTTCAAAATGAAACAAAAAACAAAACAAAAACAAAGAGGAACCTGATTTTTCCTCCAAAGCTTGAAGATTCCAATGGTGTTTTCAACTCCTCTTTTGAATTTAGCTCAAGCAAGAGTCTCCAATTCCTTCCCAATCCAACCAAAAGCCACAGCCAAGAATCCCTCCCCAAATTGGAATTTTTTTTCATTATATGAATTTACATTTACTAAAATAGAGATTTTCCCCAAATTGGTCAAAACCCTAAAATATCCCCACCCACTAAATTTATTGCAAAATTTGGAGGATATTTCCAATTTTCAAATTTAAAACAAAATTTTATTTTCTAATTCAAACTTCATGCACTTTTCAAAATTCACTAAAATAAAAAGAATACAAACTTTGCAAAGAAATTACTTTATCAAAAAATTTCAAAAGTCAGATTCAAAACCCATTCTCCTTTTATGTATTTATTTAGATTTAATTCTAACTATCTAACATGATTTCTACTTTGATTTTTAATTAAATCATAATATACAATAATGCCAAAACAACTATCCCATTTAATAGATCACTGTTAATCTAATTAATCAATAAACTCAATCTAATTTTATTAATTAAATCAAATCATTCAATAAAATAAATGACATTTGAATATTACAATTAAATACATTTACACATTAATTTAACTATACAAGCCAATTGATAACCTCTATAAATTGCAATTAAATAAATACTCAAGGTGAAATGAACCAAAATTAAAACAACCAACCCGACAACAACTCGACGACACGCTATGACTATGGTGACAACTTGGCACAGAAAACCTAGCTACTATCTCCCAATCAATTCCCATTGGTCAATGGACATGCTCAAACCTATGAACTAGGTGGAGTCAATGTCATGTACCTGTCAACCTATGAACAAAGAGTACATCGAACATGCATATATATAATATGATCAAACACACCGTGAAGAGGAAATCTCAGAATTGTAGGGCACTCACAAGCAAGTGATATAATCCTATCCCCTTCACCAATACACAATCATTAATTGACGCATCTAACATCAATGATATGATCACAAGCATAAAACATCATTAAATCAAATATCGTCTAAGTTAATCCAAAACATGCCATAAAGATAACATCAAAATAAAATGCCATCACATTAAAATATTACATATGCATCGCTTAACAGATAGCAGTCAACAGTAACCAAGTTCCAAAGTCACAACATAAACATAACCAGCATTACAAAGAAACACTATCGATCAAAGAGCCAAAACGGAGGGTTATTACATCCTCCCCCCCTAGGGTCAGGTTTACTCTTGGAAGCCTAAAAACACCCTTAGTACAACCCATAAAATCACACATAAACCATGGGTCCAAGAATTGAACCACTCCATACCTCAAGATAAAGCAACAACAACCCATGCTATAATCAACCCAATCAAGCACACTGCCAATCTACACCAATCAACATGGTGAAGCAACCACCAACCAAATATCCAAAATACATATCCATGGATTAACATACATAATACCCTATGCACCAATACACATCACCGTGGATCATCACAAGGCCACACATAATGCGGTAACATTACAACATTTACTCAAGACAAGGTATGCAACATTATCATTTCAACATTCATTTAACATTTTGCATTTTGAATCCAGGTACAATAATTTAACATCTACATGATTTCTTAAGACTCAACAATAAAGTTGGGGACTATAGACCTCACCAACAAGATGCACCTATTATGCAATTATCATTAATATGCAATGGTTTCACTTATCCCTTTTCTCTAAAGTTTTACTTATTGTAAAACAATTTTCTATTCATATTATTCATTTTCTATGATTATGAATGCAACTTGGGGACTTATGTCCTTTACCCAAGGTTCAATCTAATAAATCAACCTTCATGAATACATAAGCATTTTCTCATAAGATACAACATACCATGGGTTTCAATACACCACATACTCAAGGATAGGAATCTTCGTTTAACCAATGGGGAGAGAGAGAAGACAAGAAATATTTATAGTTCTAGCATAGGCATGAATGCAATCATGGTTTCTTCATCACACAATCACTTTCACACAAATGTATCAATCATATGAGAGCATGCACAAATCTCTATGAACTAACAACATGATCATTCACTTTCTATTACCATATTTCATAATTTCAAAACAATATAACATGCCAAGCAACTCCAAAACCACATAGGTTCAATTAGGAAATCACTTGCACAATGAGGTAAAGCACAAGAAGACATGCAAGGGCGGACATAACAACAAAGCTGGTTGTCATCCACCACACACAACACACCAAATTCACTCACTACACAATTGTCCATAATGCATTTTTCTAGTAGGAAGGATATTGGTGCATTGTGCACTACACCGAGGATCCTATCCTTTCCACTGGCCTCCTACACCATTGTACCTACACAACGTAACAACAACTTCTGGGTAGACAAGTGAGATCAACCCAAAAGGAAAACATAACTACTGAATAGAGCCTCTAGGTCAACACCATGGCTCATAGTGCCCAAAGTATAGACCTACACAACTAATAGCTTAATGGGCCCACATTATCCTAGAGCGCCTAGTGTTTAAACTTGGGATTTGATACCATGTGTAATGCCCCGCCACACAACCCTAGGGGAAGTTGCAATTTACTACACAGACGAACTAATTTTTTTTTTTATTAAGAATAAATAACATTCAATTTCACTAAACATTCCCAACCAATCCCCTAAGGTTACGAGGCTGAGTTACTTAAACCCAAACAAGAAACATGAATAATAACCATAACATTTAATTACTTAACAATTAAGAACGCATACATTCCAAATCAGATTAATTACTTCAAGAATCATAAATACCACATGATTTCAATAATGATCATAAAGCAATAAGGTTACAACACTCATTCCCTGAATGAGATGAATCCAATAAGTATGATTACATATTACAAATTCCACCTCGATAACAAATGAGGGGTAAAAGAATTACAATAATTTTAAAAAGAGTACAACAAGAAGAGAAACTGGATCCCATGAGCTCTCCAACTGAAAATATCATCCACCTGAACAAGAAGACAACCCAACGAATTAAGGTACACATTCCACCCAACCATGTGATACATGAAGGCCCATCCCCCATGCTCGAAGATAGTAACTAGGAATTCCTAAACAAGACCATCAACCTCTAGTCATAGGTTAATACATAACTGAACTGGAAAGGATACAAGTGCAACATCACTTAACACAAAGGTTACAATGCTTCTAGAGAACAATGATCTTTTACGCAGTACAACAATACTGAATTCTGGTTGACATAGAGAGAGTGTCACACGACATTTTCTATGAGTTACCCTAGCTCAAATATCTAAGGCAACCAAACCCACATCTTGGGCTATCCAAGCTCAACTCTACCAGCCACTGGACCCTCATACCAACTGCGCTTCTTGTCTCATCTCAAACCTTAAAAGCGAATGAGCTATGAGAGAGGCATTAATTATCTTAATTAGTCTGAGAGTTTTTTTTTATTACTTCATTTTAAGTTATCACTTACTTAAACCCTAAGTGAGTTACCATGGCGCCCCTCTGTGTGTCAGACCCCCACATAGAGCCACTCTCCTATCGATAAAACACACGGTACAAAACCATAATCTAATGGGTAAACTAGATAAGATGACCTCTCCAATCCAAGGAGGCAACAGACAAGGAAAATCGTTCCCGAACACTAGAGGCAACAAAGGTCAATACGCTCTCCAAACACTGGACACAACAAGGTCAAAACCCTCTCCAAACACTGGAGGAAACCAAAATACAAAACCCACTCCTTCCAAAGGAGGCACAAACCACAAAACCCTCTCCTAATCCCAAGGAGGCACAACCCATCCTCGTTCGTGAAAATTGGGTACAACATAATACAACTCTACACATTCCCCAAGGAGATTTGCAAATCGAACCACTACATGAAACATCCCAAACAAGAGAACTCCTCTAGAAGACTTACAAGACAATTAACCCCATTTGCCCAACATTGAGAATGATCGAAACATGGTTTAGAAAACAATTTTGAAACTCAATAAACTACTATTAGGGTTTCCTTAACCCAAACCAAACATCGATAGAGTACACAAAATCAATTTAATTAGCTAGCATTATTCATTCATACTCAAATAAATCAACACACATTGGCAATAGTAAGGAATTTAGAATCTAACCATTTAATTTCATTTTCCTCTATTATAAATGATATTCAAAATAAAATTTCAAATAAAGCCATTTAATTATAAAATAAACATTTAAAATAATAGCATTTGATTATTTAAAATCTACTTTTAAATAATTCACAAATTTTGATTAAAATAACAATTTGAGCACCTATTAACTTAAAATAGCCGTTTAAAATATATATATATATTTAAATATTTCAATGCTTTTAAATCAACCCATTAATTAACATATATAATAAAATATATATTTTAGATAATAACAAAAAATATATATTTAAATTATTATATATTAAATATATTATATTTTATATAATATTTAATATTTAAATATTATATATGATACATAAAATATAATATAAAATAATATAAATTAAATTAAATTTTAAAATTTAAAATTAAAAAGAAAACTAAAAAAACCATGTTAGCTTGGTTGCAGCCCTAACTGGGCACGCAGGCCTAGCCGCCATTAGCAGCCTATGTGCTAAGCACACAGGGCACCTCCCTCGTGGATGGTGGCTTGTGTGCTCAGCACACAGTCCGCCCACCCTAAGGGGCGCGGCCTGTGTGCGGGGCACACAGCCTGCCTCCATTCAGGGGCACACCCTTTGTGCTACGCACACAACCCGCCTCCCCTGGGGGCTGCGTGTCGGTGGGGCTAGCTCCCCTGCGTCCCCACAACCACACACACAAAAAAAAGAAATTCTTTATTTATTTAATAAAAGATAAAAAAGCCATCCCCACAACCATAGACAGGGAAAAAAAAAAATACAAAGAAAGCACAGAAAAAATACAATCAAATCCCTGTGAGTAAAGGGGAAAATAAAATCCAAAAACTCCATTTTAAGTCAAATTGTGCAAATGCACAAAAGATTTTTCAAAAATATAGTTGGGTTTAAATCTCAGTTTGAAATGCCAATTCTTTTGGTTTCATTCTATTTATTTTTATTGTTTGATTCTAGTTTTGGTCTTCATTTCAAAATCCAACAACAGAATGCAAGTTTTGAAATCTTTTCACATGGTTTTTAATTAATTTAAACAGCATTTCCAAGATTTCCAAATGGAATAATAAGAATTTAAACTCTTTTCAAAATGAAACAAAAAACAAAACAAAAATAAAGAGGAAACTGATTTTTCCTCCAAATCTTGAAGATTCCAATGGTGTTTTCAACTCCTCCTTTGAATTCAACTCAAGCAAGTCTCCAATTCCTTCCCAATCCAAGCAAAAGCCATAGCCAAGAATCCCTCCCCAAATTGGAAATTTTTTTCATTATATGAATTACATTTGCTAAAATAGAGATTTTCCCCAAATTGGTCAAAACCCTAAAATATCCCCACCCACTAAATTTATTGCAAAATTGGGAGGATATTTCCAATTTTCAAATTTAAAACAAATTTTTATTTTCTAATTCAAACTTCATGCACTTTTCAAAATTCACTAAAATAAAAGAATACAATTTTTGCAAAGAAATTACTTTATCAAAAAATTTCAAAAGTGAGATTCAAAACCCATTCTCCTTTTATTTATTTATTTTAATTTAATTCTATCTATCCAACATGATTTCTACTTTGATTTCTAATTAAATCATAATATACAATAATGCCAAAACAACTATCCCATTTAATAGATCACTGTTAATCTAATTAATCAATAAACTCAATCTAATTTTATTAATTAAATCAAATCATTCAATAAAATAAATGACGTTTCAATATTGCAATTAAATACATTTACACATTAATTTAACTACACAAGCCAATTGATAACCTCTATAAATTGCAATTAAATAAATACTCAATGTGAAATGAACCAAAATTAAAACAACCAACTCGACAACAAATCGATGACACGCTATGACTAGGGTGACGACTTGGCATGGAAAACCTAGCTACTATCTCCCAATCGATTCTCGTTGGTCAATAGACACACTCAAACCTATGAACCAGGTGGAGTCAATGTCATTGACTTGTCAACCTGCAAACAAAGAGTACATTGAGCATGCATATATATATAATATGATCAAACACACCATGAAGAGGAAATCTCATAATTGTAGGGCACTCGCAAGCGAGTGATACAATCTTGTCCCCTTCACCAATACACAATCACTAACTGACACATCTAACATCAATGATATGATCAAAGCATAAAACATCATTAAATCAAATATCTTCTAAGTTAATCCAAAACATGCCATAAAGATAACATCAGAATAAAATACCATCACATTAAAATATTACATACACATCGCTTAATAGATAGCGGTCAATAGTAACCAAGTTCCAAAGTCACAACATAAACAAAACCAGCATTACAAAGAAACATTGCCGATCAAAGAGCCAAAACGGAGGGGTGTTACATAATCTTTGTGTTATATTTGAGCTATATATATCTTAGATTATTTTAGACAACATACTATGATGGCTTATGTTGACAAAGAAGGTTCATCTTTGTGGTGTGCAGTAGAAGGTCAAGGAACATTGCTTAAACCAATTAGAAAGTGAAATCAATAACAATGAACAATAAATGATAATATCATTCAAGAAGTTCAATACTTTGCAATAGTTGAGAAGAGTTATGGAAATTAACTAAAATACATTATATTGGTAAGATTATCTTGAAATTTTCATGTGCAAGTGCTTGTGACATTGTGATAGTATCATGTTTTTACGATAGTATTATGCTTGAAATAAATTTCCAGTGAGAATCTTGTTTGGGGGAGAAGCTCATAATATCTTTGTTGTTGTCATAGTTGATGCCTTGGTACATGGTTATCCATGCTATTAACATTGTGTTTACAGTTGGTAAGATCATGCATTGTGAATTGGTAATTCATTGTCGTGGTGCATTTATTTGCTTTGGCAGCTTGTTTATCCACTTTTGGTGCTCTAGATCATTATATGCTATTGGCTCTTGTTTCTTTCTGGATAGTGATATATTTTGGGCAGTCATCTACTTTGTTTCTCTTTTGTATTTCCATTGCTTTTCACTATGGTTACTTATCTTTCTTGAACTAGTAGTTGACTGGATTGAGAAGTTTTTGAAATGACAGTGCACATTGTTTTAAATGAACTTTTTTTGGGTGCTTGAGTTTTGGATGTAATGGTTTGTCCTAGAAGCATCTTGGTTGGCATCTCAGATGTTCTTGGTGATGTTTCAATTGGATACTTGTGTTTCTATTCCTTGCAAAATTTTAGTTTGTGGTGGTTGCTAACCATTAGGAAGGATTGCTACTTCAAAACAATGACTCAATGTATTAGTGCTAATGAAAGCATTTTTTTTGAGGTGAACATGACAAAGAAGGTGGTATGTTCAAATAACTGGTCTTCAATCCTTGATGACAAAGAAAAAGGCTAGGGTAACAGGTCTTCAATCTTTAGGTATCATTTGACATTTGGGTTTGTAGCAGTATATGTTATGTTTCCCTTGCTCTGGTGTTGATGATATGGACCAAGATTCTTGGAAAGGACATATTGTTATTCTTGCTATGATATCAACTTTTTCATATGTTACATTTATTGGTATATACATATACTTGAGGCATTACACATTTTCTCTACCCTTTGTCTTTGATGCCAAAAGGGGGAGAGATATTTGTGCTTTTCCATCAAGGACAAAGGGGGAGTTTGTTGTTCTCACCTCCTCAGTTGTTTGTCTTTGATGACAAAGTCACAAATGTAATGGTGCTATGTTACTACAGGTGTATGTTTAGGTTGATGGTATTGGTATCTTGGATTGGTTGACATATCCTCATATATTTGCATTTGGTTGACATCTTGCATTGAATTATTGTTGCCTATTATGATTCAGAAATTACAGGGTTGGATTGGTATATGGTATGGTTTGATTGCTTCAAACATGGTCTGAAATTTTAGCTTATGGTACATATTGGTTGGCTTGGTTATTACATGATACATCATCATTAGTGATCATGCATGGCTTTGGAATCATTTTGCATCATTGTGTTGCTTATCAGTTACAATGATTGACTCTAATTTGTGGTCTGGTTCAATTTTTCAAATTTTAGTTACTTTGACACTTCAGTGGTTATATGGTTATTGGTTTTGATACTGATATTTTCCTTATTGTTCTCATAAGCATGAATATATAATCCTTTTAGGATCATTCAAAGTTTAGGTATATGGTGGCTTATTTTTGGCATATCTATTTTCTAGTTCTTTGCTAACATGTTTTCTATTCAGGCTCAGAATTCATTCCACATGATGAGCATTTTGAGAAATCCCTAGTATAAACTTCATTACATAAAAAGAATGCTTGTTTCATGTTTTATGATGATTATTCTACAAGGAAACTATTTCAGATTGAATAAATGGTTGCACATTTTGATTATGAGAGATTGCATGGTTCATTTTTTTAAAATTTAATTATTAATGACTTTACATAAGCCATTTGTGATATATTTAATTCTGACATTATAATGGAATTTGTGAGAGTTTTCTCAAGCATTATTTATATTGAATATTATTTGTGACCACTGGTTACCTTGAAATATCTATTGTTGATCAAAATGCATTATGGCTTTGTTATCGGGTTTTAATAAAACACTTTGGCATCGATGGTTTGTGTTTCACATAGAAAATATATGCTTGTAAAGGTGATCAGACCCCTATGGTTAGAAATGGAAAATGTTTATGGTAAGAAGAAAACAAATGAATTTGGTTTTCTTTACATGGCTAGTAGTCTTTGATACCTTGGACAATCGATGTCATATTTCAATTTGACAGTGACACCTACAGATTATGTGGTGATGACATGGAACGGTCTAAAAATTTTCATAGGTCACGTTCACAGTGACTCATGAATCGATATCAATAATAAGGGTTGAAAAAAATAATAAAGGTATTATTTGAAATATTTGTATCACGAACATCAAATGATTACAAAATGAAGTGAAGTTCTCAAAAGCTTTCATAGTAAAGAAGATAGGGAAAAATCATTGTCATTTTCATTTTATGTTGAAGACGAACCCTAGCCACCATGCATGTTTACAGTGATAGTTATTGAATCTTCAGTGATGGTTTTTTTGCTTGAGCCAACAGTATGATGAACAGTGTAGAAAGAAGAATGGTTGAATTGTAGTTGAAAGTGAAAGTAAAGAAGGTAGATTTTGTGAGATTTGTTTTTAGTTTTTTGCCACCATAGTAAGGTAATATCTGCACAATCTTTTGGTTCTTCAAAGTAAATGTTGATAAGTTTTTTATTCATCGAAAGTGAAAAGGTAAAATGATTTTAGTTGCATTTATTTCCGATTTAGTTAATTCGAAATGAGAATAGACAGTTTTTGTTCAAATGCATTTTCTGTTTTTTATAAACCTTAGTTAACTCAATGGTTTCAAAATTTTGGAATAACAGGTTTGAAAAATGTGGATAAGGTTTTAATATTCTAGTCTAAAAAGGCATGTTATTTTCAGCCATTGCAAAGTGACAGAGGTTTGAATGAAATAACAGAGTTCTTGTGAAAAACAATCAGGGTTTCTAACATAAATATTCTTGTATTCAAAAGAGATAGATGAGATATTAAATTATTTGATTTCTCTGGTTCAAAAACATAGATAACATTCAAAATTTTAGTGTGATTATCTTGGTACTGTCATATTTAGTACAAATTTTAATGAGCATTATTGTATATTCTTTATATGTACTATGTTGAGATTTTATAATTGCAAAAATAATTCAATTATAAGGTCCTGACAGTTTGCATGGTTATTGAGAAACTTTGCAAAGGAGTTGGTGCTCCTACTAAAGTTGGTGCTTCAGAATTTTAGTGGAGTTGGTGCTCTAAAAAATATTGTAATCAATTTGGATTTAAGCCAGGTACAAGGCATTTTGGAGTGGTTTTTCTACCCCAAGAGGGTTTTACACTCCTCAAATATCTGTGTTTCTCTTTTGTGTGGTTTGTGCTTATCTTGCTTAAGTTTTCATTCAATCATTTGACGAAGTGGTTCATGCAATGCTCTGATACATTTTTCATTATTTCAATTTGTCTAAAAGATTTCACAAATGTGGATGTTCATATTTCAGATCATTATCTTCTTGATACTCAATGTTATATGATTATTTAGTTCAATCATTATAGTATAATCAAACAATTAAAACACATACTTAATGTGTTAAATGAGTTGTTCTTGATAATGTTGCAATCATATAAATTCATTGTTTGAGTTTAGTTTTAAAGTTGTTTTGTTAAAATATCATATTGAAACAAAGTGGTATCTGTCTCAAGGTCTCCTTTCATTTTGCACATCAAGGTTAAAATTTTAAAATTTGTACATTACTTTGATTCACCCCCCCAAAGTAATTCATCTTCCAACAAGTTCATAGATATAGCCTATCACCTAATTATAGAGTTGTTTATATCTCCTAATTTAGATATTGTATACCAATGACACATCTTAATCACACTAAACTTCACATTTTCCTTTGATTTTTGTAGAACATATGGTCGCATCCACAAAAGGATATGAAAATCACGGCAAAACCTATCCTGGGAATCAGACGTTCCAATAGGTGACTAATATCTTTTCATGGTCGTTCATTTACTTGTCAAACTAGGGA
Source organism: Sequoia sempervirens (assembly GCA_007258455.2). Taxonomy (NCBI): domain Eukaryota; kingdom Viridiplantae; phylum Streptophyta; class Pinopsida; order Cupressales; family Cupressaceae; genus Sequoia; species Sequoia sempervirens. The sequence continues at coordinate 89,270,250 of VDFB02193867.1, forward strand.
ACGTATACTTGAAATGGAGCAGCTATATGTGCACTAAGAACTAGTTTCAGTCACAACCTATCAAAAATAGATACTTGAAAAGAATTCTACCTACGTTACAAGAAGGTAATACAAAGTTCTCTTAGCTCAACCATAATTTAACCAAAGAAAAAATCATAACAACTATGACTGAGAAACAAACTATGAACTGGCCTTATGCTGCAAGAACAGACACAGGGATGGATTCTCGATGTTGCAAGAACAATATAAGACTGAGTTTGCACAGAAACATCAAGAATGAAATCTAACTTATGATCAACAGAAAATGAATGACAAGCTAACTAACTACAGATACTTACTAAGAGGGCCCCCTTAGCAAGCATCAACTAATTATACCAGTATTGAACTTAGAACTTCGTCAAATTTTATTCATAAACTTAGAATGGTATACATTGTTATGCTCATATGAAAACTAACACAAAAATCTGTCTCTTATTATCATACTAATTCTTACATGATATCCTTTCTATCTCATTATGCTTCCTCACTCACGCAGGAGGAACACTTATTTAAATCTGGAAAACAACTAACTAACTAACCCTAACAGAGAAAGATGTGGATGTAAATGTATCCTGGAATCGAGGAATAGACTAAATAAATGAACTTATCTGCTCAACACGGTTCATAGAGAATTCAACATTCCACTCTTTCCAAATTATTTCACATTTAAATTCCTTCCCAACAATTTCAGTCAAAGAGTCTTTTCCAGAATAACTTCCTCGAAGTTGTGCAATAATTGGACTTTACTGCAAGGCTGAGATCAGCTGCGCTTGACTCATTCATACTTTCTTCAACAACCCGAAAAACACCAGGCAAAAGAAAACATGCATGAAAACTAAATGATATTCATTTATTAATCACATATCAAATTTACTTCATTATTCAAAACTACATGCGTTATACTAGTCATTTAGGAAGTCAAACAGGGTAATAAATATAGACATATCAACATGATAGGCTACAGGAATATAAAAGTGTATTGCCATAGGATATCCCCCAATAAAATGTTTCTAAAGAGTTAAACAACCATGAATGACAAAATTAAGGGTATTAAAAGTACACCATGATACCCAAATTATGAGCATATTTTGGGCTCATCATTTGCCCCCTACTTAACCTAATGTTGGTCCTCCAGCATTAAACTTTTTGGTGGTCTCTTTGAAATCAGTGGTTGAGGCATGACCCTGAAATGAAGTTTTGAATTAGTAATAAAAACCTCTAAAACTTTGCCATCTTTCATACCTATGAGCTTCTGTATCTTCATTAATATTTGTAGCTTGGTAGGGATAAAGAGGCCACATCAGCACAGGAGGTCTAAATGTCAAGGAAAACCATAATTCAAACCTCTTTTGAAGGCCCAACTGTATGTATCTATTTGATCTTCTTAGAGCTACTGTAAAATTCAGTGGACTGTGAGGCTCAGACCTTCTTAACCCAACAGTCAATCTCTCCCATCTCTTCACAATTCTAGAGTATGACAACTTCCAAAATGAGTTTTTCTATTTTTGAAACTCATCATACACCTATTTTCTGAGATTGATTATTTTCATCCTGATTGTACCATTATTGAGGCCATATGCCATAGTAAGCTAGGTTTTCAACATTGTATAGGGATCTGAACTCTCAGGGCGCAATGGAATAGGCTCATCCCTTTCGACTTCTTCATATGCTTCCAATTTCCTACCATAATTAGCTTTGTTTTTTTCCCTAGACATGAGTGATCTTAAATGAATGTCACCAATGTATAGAAGTGGATTCCACTCTGTTTCAGAGGGAATTAGGAGCTGCTTGGTATGTATCATAGAATTCTTTAGTAGTGTGAAGAATAGGATCTAGATTCCTGGAAATTCTCATTAACTAGAACCAAAAAAATTGTTACTTGAGACACAAAGCATAAGCACTAGGCGGTGGTCTACACTCCATAATCTTACCAGTTATTGTCATCATTTCATCCATTTTCTTTTTCATTTCTTGGATTTCGTGTTTCTTCCTTTCAATGTCTCTTTTCAGTTTTTGCTTTTCTTCCTCCCAAAGACTTTGTTGCATTTCAATCTTGGCTAGGTGGTAGAAACTCAAGGTCTGAAATGTGACCGGTCTCCTTGTGATTCTAAGATATTCCAAGAATTTAATCAAAAATGTCTTTTTGTAGACAACCATGGCTTGACAAATTTCAGGGGGTAATGAAGCTTCATTGGCCACTTCCAATTGTTTAGGTTGTTCTTCCTCTTGCTGTAGGATGAATTCCTATTGTTGTAGTGGAGAAGATTATGCTTTCTCTAAAATCTGCATAGCTGTAGTAGCCAAGTCATCAAGACTTGGTACCCCCCTTTCATTATGCTCAACTTCCCTTGTCTCAATTTTTTCTTCTTCAAGAATAACAAATGGACTCTATACAGTATTTTCAGATACATCCTAAGAGACATTATGTTCAGAACCTACAAATTCCTTTGAAATTATGATAACTTCAAGTTGAGGTGAAGCAGGGGAGACTTTACATTGTTTTCTTGTTGAAACTCTTCTTGGAAATGTTGCAGTTGTCGGAGGTGCTCTCGTAGCTTTCCTCTTTTTGAATTGCCTAGAGGGCTTTGCCTTATCAGAAGATGATGGTGAACTTGTGGTGGCAATAGGTGTTGTTGTAGGACAAATTGCTACAGGAGTAGAGCATTTCCTTTTCTGAGGATGAGGGTTAGATTCTGGGATTTGTTCCGCCCCAGATGACTCTCCTGCCTTTGTTTTTCCTTTTTCTCTCCTACTGGTAGACCTAGTTTGTACCCGGGAAGAGGACTCTGGTGTGAAGGCTGTAGAACTAGGTGTTGTAGGAGCAGATGACCCTTGCCCTGCTTTCCTACTAGTAGATGTTATTTTCTCTTTCTTTTTCTTAGGCTATGGAACAAGTGCCCTAGGGGGTTCTAGAAGTTGCAGGCTCTTTTGGGCAACAAATTCTTGCCAAGAAAGAGGTGGCACATCCCTCAAAGAGTGTTTAATCAATAGTTTTATAAGGACATGGTGGGAAATAGAGTTATCCTTCCCCTTCTTGGTTTCATGGGCACATTTTTCTAGAAATTTTAACAAAAAGTTTGGGACATTAACAGCTAACCCATGCCTCATATGACTTAGCAATTTAAAATGGTAGGAATGTAGGTAAGAAAAATGGCCTTCACATGTTAAGTACCTAATTATAAAAGCAACATATTCTGGATATGGGGGAGGCAACGACACTCGCTTGCATCCTTGCTTAGAGACCTCCAAGGGTCCATCAGTTGGTACTGTAAATTCTTCCCTAGCAGAAACAACATCTAAAGAAAAATTCTCTCCTACAGCTGGAAGCCCAGTTACCTCTACAATTTGTTCCTCAGTTACAGCTATTGTTAAACCCCATACTGTAGCCTCTCCTTCAGAAAGGGTTCTTAAAAGTTTGCCTACAGCTTCCTCATTGAAAGTATCTAACCTCAAAAAGTAGTTCAACCAACCACAGAGGCTGAATGCTTGAACTATTTGAGGACTCTGTGTCAATATCTCATGAGCTACAGGCTCATGTCTTACCATTTGACCACCCATATTCACAATTGTCTCAGCTGAAACTTAAACTCTTTTTTGAAAATCCAAAGAAAACTTTTTACTTTTCTGCTCTACTTTTTCTGCCCTGCCGTCACTTTCTCTTCTTTTCAGAGAATGAAATCAAAAGATATTTGCATGTAATGATTGTTATAGCTACTTAAACAAGCAGTTTTAATTGCGATTTATGATGAAACATGCAGTCATATTTGGAAAGTACAAGAAAATAATAAAGAAAAATATTTGAACAGTTGTGACAGCAGCGTAAGTGAAATAGATTATCCCGCCCCCTACTTAAAATATGACATGTGTCCACACATGTACTAAAGAATAGGTAGAGATCGGGTAATAATGAATGATATAGACATAGTAGTAAATGAATAAAATGAAATAAATCAATGGTGTGACAACAAAAGATATCGCGTACCTTTCAATAAATGCACATACGTGCTGAGAAAGATGATGGCTTCAGCATAAAATGATAGTTGGGAATGAAATCATAATTAAGGGTGGTGTGGATGAATGAGGTGGATGGGTGGCATGGACAGATGGGATGTATGGATGGAATGGATGGATGGGATGTAAGATAAGGAAGTGAGAGGTGGCGATGAGTGGGAACAAAGAAAAAGGGTTTCCTTAAAAAGGAAAACTTTATTATGAGCATGCATTGTAACATTATGGTGAAGCTGTAGGAGAAAGGCTAAAGCATTTTGCTGTAGGAAGATTAGTGGTAGGATCCTAAACAAACTACTGCATAAAATTCTTCTTTTGAGACTGACTTATGATACAACTGAAGATGGTGTCCATTAACTAGTAGCTTGAATCAAATAGGATCAATTGTGACTAATTCAACTGAACCATTATCAAATACATTCTCAATTTCATATGGGCCAAGCCATCAGGTGGTGAGTTTATCCTAATTTTCTTTATACCTCAAGTCATAGAGCAACGCCCAATCACCGACAGAGAATTGCTTAGTTTTGATATGTCGGTCATGCCACTTTTTCCTTTGCTGCTACATGATTTCAGTATGCTGCAAGGCTACATTTTTTTATTTTGTCTAGCACATTCAGCTACAGGAGTCATTCCTTTTGGGCATCAAAAATGTCAATATTAAGCTCTAAAGCAGTCTTCAAGGTCTTGTGCTCAAATTCTATTGGCAACATGGCAGTCTTTTCATAGAGTAATTCAAAAGGAGTAAACCCTATAGTTGTCTTCCATGTTGTCCTATAGGCCCGGACAGCTTCAGGAAGTTGACTACTCCAATCTTTCTTGTGTAGCTAAACTATCTTTGTAAGTATCACCTCAATTTCTCTATTGGTAACTTCTGCCTGACCATTTGCTTGAGGGTGATATGGGCTAGAATTCCTGTGTCGTATCTTGTAATCATTCATTAGTGCATTGATTAAATAAGATGTAAATTGAACTCCGTGATATGTGACAAGTTCCCTTGGGACTCCAAATCGAGTAAAGATCTACTCATACACGAATTAAACAACCTTGTTGTCACATGCATGAGTTATTGCTTTCACTTCCACCCATTTGGTTACATAATCAATACAAACTAAAATATATGATTTCCCATTGGATGGAGGATCAATGGGTCCAACAAAATCCATGCCCCACTTATCAAAGCGACTGACTACCACATGAGGATATAGGGGCATTTCATCAGACCCTGGTGGTCTTCCCATGCATTGACATCTATCACATTTCCTGGTATAGACTGCAACATCTCTGTGTATTGTAGGCCAATAGTATCCAGTAGTAAGCACCTTCATAGATGTTCTTTTGGCTGCAAATTGCCCACCGCATGGCTCATCATGACAAGCATGCAATATGTCATAGGTTTCATCTTCCCTTACACATCTTCTCATGACTTGGTCAGGTCCTGTGTAGAATAAACAATCTGCAATCCATGAAAAGTTAAAAAATTTCTCCACCAACAATTGTTTTTCCTTTGGGGAAAAATGGGCTGGAATCTGGTTGACTGCCAAGTAATTTGCAATATCTGCATACCATGGGGTGTGAGCAGCAATGAAAAATAGATGTTCATCAGGAAATATATCATCAATTACCTCTGGTGTGCCAGGTATAGTCGTTTGAAGCCTTGATAAGAAATTAGCCACTACATTAGCCCGTCCTGGTTTATCAATGATTGTGATATCAAATTCATGCAACAATAGGAGTCATCTTGCTAATTTGCCAGATATGACAGGCTTATTCAATAGGTACCTTATTGCTACATGGTCTATATGAACAAATACTTGGTAACCAATGACATAGTGTCAGAACTTGTTTAAAGCATACACAACTACTAACAATTCTTTTTCTGTGACAGTATAATTTAATTCATGACCTTGCAAGTTTTTGCTAATAAAATATATAGCATGCTCAATAGAATTCTCTTTTTGTCCTAAAACTGCCCCTATTGCATAATCAGAAGCGTCTATGTGTATATGGAAAGGAAAACTCCACTTTGGTCCTTGAAGAATAGGTGCCTGAGTAAGCAAGTTCTTAAGCTGCAGAAAAGATTTGTCATAGGCTTCAGTCCAACTGAATTCAGAATCCTTAGTCAACAAGGCATATAATGGATTGGCTATCTTGCTGAAAATTTTGAGGAATCTTCTATAATATCCAGCATGTCCTAGGAAGCTTCTAACATCCTTTTGTTTTGTAGGTGTTGGAAAAGTTAGAATAACTTCTATTTTTGTAGGATCAACCTGAATTCCTGCTTGAGAGATATGATGGCCTAAAACAATTCCCTCTTGCATCATCATGAAGCATTTCTCACTATTCAAAGACAAATTCTGCTCCTGACATCTTTTCAACACTTTTTCCAAATTGGCTAATACTTCTTCATAAGTAACTCCATAGGTAGTGAAGTCATCCATGTAGATTTCAATAGAATCATGAGAAATATTAGCGAAAATACTGATCACTGCCCTTTGAAATGTTGTAGGTGCATTACATAGCCCAAAAGGTAAGATAGAGTAGGAAAAAGTACCCCATGGACTGGTAAAATTTGTTTTATCTTGATCTTCAGGGGTGATTCTTATTTGATTATAGCCACTATAGCCATCCAAAAAGGAGAAATACTTTTTTCCAGACAATGAGTCTAGTACTTGGTCAACAAATGGAAGTAGAAAGTGATCCTTTTTAGTTGTGTTCAGCTCCCTATAGTCTACACAAATTCTCCATTTTACACCTTTTTCAGGGACAATCACCAATGGAGATACCCATTGACTATCTGAAATGGGGTATATAAAACCAGCATCAAGCAATTTTTGAAGCTCTATTTTAACTATTTCCCTAAGTGTTGGATTTATCCTTCTTTGAGGCTATCTAACAGGTAAACAATCTTCCTTAATGTAGATCCTATGAGTACAAAGTTGAGGATTTATTCCCTTCATATCCCCATAGTCCCATGCAAAAGCTCTATATTTTTCTTGAAACATTGTGACTAGGGCAGCTTGTTGAGATTGAGGTAGCTTATTATTGATATTCAGACAATGGCTTGGAGACATTTCTACTTGCTTGATAAGATCATTCATGGAGGCCATTGATAACGGTGGTGTCTGTATTTCATATGGAAGCAAATTATCATAAATTGTAGGAGATTCAGGTGTTAGGTCCTCAGAATTTAGCTGTTGTAGGAAACACTGCTAATCATAGCTATTTGCAGCAGATGGGCTACTTGGACTAGGATTGGACTGCAAAAAATGTAAAAGCAAGTCATCCTCACTCTGAAGCTGTGAGAACATATTATTTTGCAGCATCATTAGTTGAGCCAATGAATTGACTTCTTCAGTTTCCTCTCCTAAATCTGGCCAAATTTGTTGAGACAAGTTTGGCTGAGGCTAAGCAGGTGGGTATAAAGCTAATTTCTTTCTTGACTGACCATAAAAAATTGTCATGTCTCCTGAGCAACATCCTATAAAAGCATCAGCAGTGGCTAACCATGGTCTACCTAGGATAATAGGATATCCTCCCAAAGTTTCCTTAGTGGACATTATGGTGAAGTCTGCTAGGTATTCTCAAGACTCAAGGATGACAATAACATCTTCTACCATTCTATTAGGCTTTACTATGGAGCTATTAGCAAGTTGTAGGATGGTAGGTGTAGACCAAATGTTTAAGATATTCAAATACTCCATTGTATTCTTGGTCATTACATTGATGGCTGCACCAAGGTCAATCAAAACATTCTTTACTATCTGGCCATTAATATTATTTGTACCACAGGACTCCTAGGGTCGATATATTTTGGAATGACTACCTTCCCTAACATAATATTTTCCAACTGTCCTAGAACATGGATAGTTTAGAGATCCTTTTTCTTTCTTCCTGGTTTCTTTAAACATGCCTCCTTAATGAATTTTCTATAAATTGGGACATCTTTAATGGCTTGTAAAAGGGGAATTTGAATGTGTATGTTCTTCAATTGATCCAAAATATCAAAGGTAGGCTCTTCCATAGACCTTGATGTGGTAATTTGCAATCTCTGAGGAAAAGATGGTTTGGCCTGATGCTATAGGATAGGCTCCTTAGAGACAGTATTTGATACAGGTATATGTTTTGCAGGTTCGGTAGATTGCTCAGAGGCAAAATCTAATTTTTTTGTAATTACAGGTGGCTGTGGAGTAGGAAGTGTGGTTCGAGATCTAAGATGGATATCATGAATATTTAGGGCATAAGCTAGATACTGATTGGCTTCTACAAAATACATAGGTTGTTGTTGTTGCTGCTTATTATTAGGATTTGGCAATGGTTGAGTAGGCATAGGCATTTGTTTTGGAGGGCCAGTATTTGCTGCAAGTGCTACAAGAGGTGGCATGAGGGCCTGAGGCTGTGGCTATTGATATTGTAGAGAGGTAGGGGATTGGTTTTGCCATTGCTATGGACTTCTCCATTGAGGGTTTTGCTCCCAGTTTATGTGAGGGTGGAGTCCATTGTCCTTGTGGATGCTGCCAACCTCCTTGAGGAGATTACCATTGAGGACTCTGATAGTTAGGCCAATATGATTGAGGGGTATTCCAAGGGGTGATGGGCCATATGTAGGTTGCCATTGGTTATTATAATTAGAATAAGGATTACCAAAAGTCAAAGGATCTTGAGGCATACCTTGTCTTTGAACCCATAGTCGCCTTTGTGCAACAAAGAATACTTGGTCATCATCACTTTCTACCACCTTAAAGTCAGTAGGTAGTTGGTTAGCCTTCAAGTTAGCCACCATCTTGCATCTACAGTCATGTTTCTTTTGTCTACAATTTGGATAGAACTCAGCCAAGATTGCCTCAGCTTCCTCATTTTTCTTCTGAGCTTGCATAGTATGTAACTGTGTATGCATGTTGTTTATGATATCCTGCTTGAATTCAGACATCAAATTTGTGATCTCCATCCATAAAGCTCCATTAATAGAAGACATTTCCACTGTGGCTTGATAACCTCTACCCTTCTTAACAATTGCTCGAGAGTAGTTAAAACATATTTTCTTGATATCATCCCAAGGTAGTTGGGTTATATCACCTCCTCCCATCAAGTCTAGGGCATCTATACAGGTATCATTGATTCCCCTTAGAAAAAGTAGTTTTGAGATTCTTCATTGAGAGTATGGTCTAAATTCATTTTTAGGGTAAACAAGAATCTTGAGATATAGTCTTCAAGGCTTTCATCCTCCTTTTGTTGAATTCTGAATATATCATCTCCCTTACTACCATTTTTACAATATTCCTTCTATTTCTCAAGAAATTTTGTTTGCATGACTGTCCAACTATCAACAACATCCCTTCCCAGACTCATGAACCATCTAAGAGCTCCTTCCTTTAGAGTAGAAGGAAACAAATTTAGCTTGTGAGCATTTGAAATGTAATCATAGTTGCGACAGAGGATGTCAAACTCGAACAAGAAAGTGTTTGGGTCCTCTGTAACTAATCCATATAACTTGGGGAGTAATGAAGAAGGAATATTTTTGAGGTTATCATTGTCTTCCTGAGAAATGATGGGAAACTCAAAAGCAGGAGGTTGATTAGGTGGATTTTGTGCCATATTTGCTTGATGGAGTATTAGAGAAAATGGGTTTTCCTTAGGTTCTTCGTCAACTGGGTGAAATGGCAATTCAACAAACAGGTTTTTAGAAAATGGATTGATATCTTGGTCTCCTTCTTCCTCAAATAGATTATAAGTTGGTTCAAGAAGGAATCTTCCTAGAGTGTCTCTTCTTCTATGCATGCAATAGAATGAATGGTGAATTGAAGGATTTTGAAAATGTTTGAATAACAGACTAAACTACTGCTAAAAATGACTTTTAACAGGTTCTTAGCTTGACACCATTCCCGGCCCAATGGCACCAAAAATGGTCGTGCCCACAAAAGGATATCAAAATCACGGCAAAACCTATCCTGGGAATTAGACATTCCAACAAGTGACTAATTATCTTTTCATGGTTGTTCATTTACTTGTCAAACCAGGGAATGTATAATTGAAATGGAACGACACTATATGTGCACTAAGAACCAATTTCAGTCACAACCTATCAAAAATAAATACTTGGAAAGAATTCTACCTACGTTACAGGAAGGTAATGCAAAGTTCTCTTAACTCAACCATAATTTAACCAAAGTATAAATCATAATAGCTACGACTGAGAAACAAACTATGAACTAGCCTTATGCTACAGGAACAGACATAGGGATGGATTTCTGATGCTACAGGAACAATATAAGACTGAGTTTGCATAGAAACTTCAAGAATGAAATCTAACTTATGATCAACAAAAAATGAATGACAAGCTAACTAACTAAATATACTTACTAAGTGGGCCCCCTTAGCAAGCATCAACTAATTATGCCAGTATTGAACTCAGAACTTCATCAAATTTTATTCATAGACTCAGAATGGTATACATTGTTTTGCTCATATGAAAACTAACACAAAACTCTATCTCTTATTATCAGACTAATTCTTACATGATATCCTTTCTATCTCATTATGCTTCCTCACTCACGCAGGAGGAACACTTATTTAAATCAAGAAAACAACTAACTAACTAACCCTAACAAAGAAAGACGTGGATGTAAATGTATCCTGGAATCAAGGAACAAACTAAATAAATGAACTTATCTGCTCAATACGGTTTAGAGAGAATTCAGCATTCCACTCTTTCCAAATTATTTGACATTTAAATTCCTTCCCAACAATTTTGGTCAAAGAGTCTTCGCCAGAATAACTTCCTCGAAGTCATACAAGAAATGAATTTTACTGCAAGGCTAAGATCAATTACGCTTGACTCGTTCATACTTTCTTCAACAACTTGTGAAACACCAGGCAACAAAAAATATGCATGGCAACTACACAATATTCATTTATTAATCACATATCAAATTTACTTCATTATTCAAAAACTACATGCATTATACCAGTCATTTTGGAAGTCAAATAGGGTAATAAATATAGACATATAAACATGATAGGCTGCAGGAATATAAAAGTGTATTGCCACAAGATATCCCCCAATAAAAGGTTTCTAAAGAGTTAAACAACCATGAACAACAAAAGTAAGGGTATTAAAAGTACACCATGATACCCAAATTATGAGCATATTTTGGGCTCATCAACATACTCAAGACAAACAAATTCAATGATAAGAAGAATACTATAATGGACATAATGATAAAAATTATATCATCAAAAGAGTAACCTACAACCAATGATTGTCAATATGGGATGTTTATATTTTTTAAAAGCTTCACACTTTCATTTGATAGAAATGTTGCTCTTCATTTATAACATTGAATATGGTTGTTCTCAATTACAATGGAATATTTTTGGGATCTCAAATAACTTAACAATATTCTCCTCTGCGTAGTTGTATTGAAAAACTCAAATCAAATTTATCTTTCATCAATGGCTATTGTTTGCGTTAATTTTATCTATTGGTTGTCAATAAACTACTCCCAAATTCTTTAAATTTCCCTTTCATGCACTAATGTATTATTTCAATGCATCATTCTCTTGCCTACATATTGTTCTATATGGTCACAATAGCAATTCTACATTCGTCTTCAACTCCTATGCTCTCTCCCAAATTGTCCTTAGCATTCCCCTCTTTATTTCCTCCTATGCCTAAACAAATCCCTGCCATTTGGACGTCCGCTCCACCTATCAGCTCATCGTTGCATGTCACTACATGCAACTACTAGTTTTATTTTACTTTGGAACTATTTTATTTGCTACATATATGGTGACATAAATTTTATGTAACGTCTATTTTAAAAGTATTATAGCTATTATTAAATATTTATATTTTAACATATAAATGGTTATCAAATTTAAAGTAAAATATAAGAGGTTTTCCTAACACACTCACACCATCACACTCAGCTTTTTGGTGTCATTGTAGAATGCCTCTCAATATTAATTATTTTGATAAGAAAAAAATTAGGGATACACCTACTTTCAAGTTTAAACCTTCATAATTTTTGAATTTATAGACTTATTTTGAGTTATATATTTTTTAGGGCATCATTGCAAAGGTGAATAAATATCACATGAATTCATAATATGATATTTAATATTAGAAAAAAAAAAAATCCCTAGATATTAAGGGTAGAAAGGATAATTATATTAATTATTTTCTTAGGTATTGGTGTAAGAGATTGGAAACGGCTAGGGGTTGGATCTAAGGTTTAATAAGTTTCCTTAAAAATTATATTCCTTTATTTTTTAATTTTCATGATATCACAAATAGGATTTGGTTATATTATTTATGTAAAGATTGTATATAGATTTATTTTAATCTTAACCAAGGTAAAAAAATGAAAGTGTTTGTACATCATGCAAGGGATACAAGTTCATTTTAAATATAATGATTCAACTTATATAAATATTTTGAGACAATGTATAAGGTAAATGGAAAATAACACTCCATGTGGGAATCCTCTAGGAAGATGACATGCATCAAATTAGTTTCTATCTTGAAATTTATAAGAAAGCCTTTAGCTATTTTTTCATTTTTAAATATCTCATAAAATGGAAAGAGTTTTTGAAGCTTGAATAGGTAGATGTTGTTAGGATTTCTATTAAGATCATAATAGAAAAAATATGGTACTTTCATAAAAAAACTTGCATGGAATGAGCCTAATTTATATTATCAAAGGTATTGATAAAAGAGTTGATTAAAATGTACAATATGATCTTAACTAAATAGGCAAGGTAGTTAAGGCAGTCATATCACACACAATGAGTGACAAAACCTTCAAAGATGAAACACTTGTCAAATCACATGAAAAGTGTTCTAGTGAGTGGAAAGTGAGAACACTTGTCTCAACCACATAAAGTGAGCAAATACTCTAGAATTCCTCTAAGTGAGCTTAAGTGTAGTGTGAATAGAAATCTACTAAGTAGGCTAAAGACTGACTAGTTTAATAATACCTCTTTTTACACTATAATCACCCCCCCTTAATCAATAATTAGGGAATGAACTAAACACTAAAAAGATGAGTCCAAATAACAAGGTTTGGTAAGGTACTCATGTACAATAACGATCTCTCACAAATAGAGAAAAAGGAGAAAACCCAATGGGAACAAAAATCCTCTCCAAAAAAGAGAAAGAGAAGGATAGGACCTCCTAAAAATATGTACCACGAAGATAAGGATGTGATGTGAAGAACTCCTAAAGAATTTCAAAGTTGCAAACTCTATTGAAGATGATATGGTGTTTGCTGGAATCAACGAACCTCTAGAAAATGTAGATCAAGTTAAGAGATTGAAAACACTACATGAGTGAACATATAGAACACTAATCAACCATGAATACACAAATACTTGTGAAGTTGAAAATATAGATAATAATATGATTCTTGAGTACGATCAATAAATGCACAAGTGACATGTAATACACTACTAAAATGTGCATCACAATAATCTACATAAGTACTAGAATATCACAAAATATGATCCACTGAAATAATCCTCCATATGAGAGATAAAGATAGAAGTTCTATGATAACCCCCCCCCAAAAGTAGAAGGTTCCTCCACTGCTTCATTGAAAGAAGCATTAGCACAACACTATTATAGTCCCCCTTAATGCTAACAAGAAAGAGGTAAATTCTAACCAACTAAAATCAGGCATAATGTGTGCCTAGGAATTTAGACCCAAAATTAGGTCCAAAATATCTACAAGAATTTGAAAAAGTATGTGCATCAAGGCACACTCACATGAAGCAAGAATCATGAGGATCCATTGTTGTGATGGAAAATCAAGGAAACATATACATGAGCGAGAATCACAAGGATCCATTACTGTGATGACAAATCAAGGCACTACACAACCCACCATTACATTTTATAATTTAGTGTAAATTTAATAATTCCTCTCTAAGGAACACAAATTTAATTTTTGTGACACATTATATGAGTGCATTTACAAACTTATTTATTATTTTTAGTCCTTACAAGTTTATGTCATCAGGTACAAAATGAAGACACCTATTAAGAATGTCTTTCAAACCTCAATAAAATCACAAAAAGTTTAAATGGAAACCTCCATTATTCAAAAAATGACCCCCCACCCCATTTGCAAGTTATTTCAAAACAAGAAAAGACCCCTTTTTGCAAGTTCTTGATGTTTTCCTAGTAACTTATGTAATAATTAACACTAATTTTAGTATCTATGGGAAATATTCAGTTTAGCAGATTAGTGCATAAATAAACACAACCCAAAATAAGCAATGAAGTACAAAGGAGTAGATATCATGAAAAAAAAGAAAGATATTACCAAGTGTCTTCTGCCTCCATGATTGACCTCCATTGCACCTTCTCTATTTGTTGCAATATGTATTTTTCCCTCAAATTTTGTGTGAGCAATCTATGAATATGCCAATTCCCTAAGAAAATGTTGAAGGATTTGATCTAAATAGCTACACAATGCAACTAAGCAACTATGAAGCAAGCCTAAAGTATGTCTAAAAGAGCCTATGAATTCCAAGATGTCAAGATGGAAAAAATCCAAGAGCTTGTCAGATGAAGTCAAGAGCATGACAGATGAAATGTGTAAAATTGAATGAGATGTAGATGCAAAGAGATTAAGAGATGAAATGTGTCAAATGAGACTAAAATTGTCATTTTATAAAAAATGCAATTTTGAATGAATGACCAAGATTGAAGATTGGCAAATGCCCTAGAATCAATGGACAAGATTCAACGTGACAACCCATAATTAGGGTTAGGGAAACCGTAGGGTGAACTTGAAATGAGTGGTCAATTTTTTATTTTAGAAAATCAAATCAAGGGACAAAGTTGCATGTGACAAGAAGATAAGGATGGAACATAAAAGAGAGAGCTGGAAAATTAAAAAATATTAGAAATTACTTGATTTATGGAAGAAAATTACTATTTGAATTAATAATTAATTTAATTCAAAAAGGTAGGGTCATATGATAGTAAATAATTAATTTAAATTATTTACTAAGAGAGGGAAAATTAGAAAGTGGGACCATTTTAAATAATTGATTTTATTTAAATTTTACTTATTTAAATAATCAAGACGAATAAAAGACATGAATTAATTACATAATTAAGAATTATTTAATTAATAGTTGAAAGTGGATCCTAGGACATAGTTAGATACTTTAATTATGCCAAGAAGAATGTGGAGCAAATAAAACTTGCAAGCCTAGGCCATTTTTATGTGTATACATTTTTCCCCTCTTTGTCATAATGCAACCTGTTGCATTGTGATAAAGAAAAATCAATTAGAAATATGCCCCAACAAAGGTACAAAATATCCATTTGCCATTACTTCCAGATGCCAAGCCTGTAAAATAGAAGCTATGAAAAATGCATCCTCAAATCACCTTGTTAATCAAAGTAGAACTCAAGAAAATGCTAGATGTGGGATTCATACAGTCAATAGACTATGTTGCATGGATTTCATATCTTGTGCCAATCACAAAGCCAAATGGTCAGATACACATTTGGACAGACTTTCGAGAATATTTGAATAAAGTGTTCCCAAAGGATGAATTTCCATTACCAATCATAAACATCATAGTGTTGAAATGTAGGCCTCAAGTATGTAGGCACCACATATCAAAGAACTATGGAAACAATATTTCATGACATGATGCACAAGCTAATGAAGGATTATGTGGATGACCTTTTGGAAAAATATTTGACACACAATGATCACCTCAATGTGCTAGAATTTTTTTTCAAAAAACTGGAAGAGTAAAAGTTCCCCCTAAATCCTAAGAAATGTGTCTTTGGTGTAACATCAAGAAATTTTTTGGGATATATAGTTTCTTGCAGAGCCATTGAAGTTGATCCTACCAAAGAAAAAGCAATATTAGACATGCCTCCCTCAAAAGAAATAAGTGAACTTAGGACATTACACAACTAGTAGACAAGCATCAACCATTTCAGTATCTCCTGAGCAAGGGCATCCCCTTTGTGTGGACTGATAGATGTCAAGAGGCCTTCCAACAAATAAAGAATTATCTATTGTCACCACCTATCGAAGGAAAACCTTTGATTCTATACATTTCTGCAACAACTTTGGCACTAGGGGCATTACTGGCAGAAAAAAATTATGATAACAAGGAAATGGCCATATACTACATATGTCGAACATTTGTTGGATATGAGCTAAACTACACATCCATTGAACATGCCTGTCTAGCAGTGGTTTTCATAGCTCAAAAATTAACACATTAAAATCTTAAGTGAGTATGACATACAATATGTGGAACGAAAGTCCATAAAAGGAAAAGTGATAGCACATCAACTGGAAGATGCACCTATACAAGGAAATCATCCACTGGTAGCAGACTTCCTTGATGAGTCCATATTTCATATAGAACCTAAGTCACCATGGAAACTTTATTTTGATGGGTCTCATACTAGTCATGTCTCAGGTGTAGGGATACTATTTATCACACCACAAGGAGACTCTATCCCTAAGTCATTCCACATTGCCTTTCCATGCAAAAATAATGTTACAAAATATATTATCACAAGACTCTAAATGGCCATAAAATGGAAAATCAAAATGCTTTTGGTCTTTGGAGATTCTCAGTTGTTCATTGACCAATTCAATGATGAATATGACACCAAGGATGAAAAGATAATGCCATACAAACACATGGTTAACAATTTGTATAAATACTTCCATAGGCTTTGTTTTGAACAAATTCCTAGGGAAAAAATAAGGCAGCAAATGCAATGGAAACAATTGGATCTCTCCTAGATGTTCCAAGCAATGTGCCACAATTTGAGTTCTTGGTGGAACAACTCTTGGTTCTTGCATATGACATTCCAAAATCAAAGATGGTTTGCAAGCTTGTTGGTCCCAACTCACCATGGTATCAACATATATATGACTATCTCCAATCCTAGACCCTCCCCTTCAACCTATCAAATAACCAACGAAAGTCATTTTTTAGAAATGTTGTCTAATACACCATCATCAGTGACACCCTATATCACTGTAGCTTTGACAATACCCTTATTTGATGTATCAACACTCACCAAGGATGAACCTTACGTGAGGTACATGAGGGTATACGTGGATCTAATTTGAATGGTCCTACTTTAGCCAAAAAGATCATGAGACTTAGGTATTACTAGCCAATAATGGAAAAAGATGCACTTGAGTTTTCTTAGAACATGTCACCAATGTCAAATACATAGTGATTTGATTCATGCACTAACATAGGAACTTTGGTTGATTTCTTCTCATTGGCCCTTCACACAACAAGGACTCAACCTCATTGGAAAAGTACATCCTACCTCTTCCAATGGCCACAAATTCATTATCACCACCATTGAGTACTTCACTAAGTGGATCAAAGCCATCCCCCTCACATACATAACCGACAAGAATATTTCCAAATTCATTCTCAACTAAATTATTTTCCAGTATGGTGTTCTACAATCTATCATTACAGACAATGGTTGTCCCTTCAAAAATTAGGATGTGTGTGAGTTGTGTGAAAGCTTCCACATCCAACATCATTTCTCCATGTTGTAATACCTATAATAAAATGGTCAAGCTAATGCATCCAATAAGACAATCATCAAAAATTTTAAGAAGGTAGTTAATGACGCTAGTCGTGACTAGCACATACAACTTAATCCTGCTTTGTGGGCTTACCATGTTGTACCATCATTCACATGCCTATAGGAGCCACTCCATTCGCACTAATCTTTTGAGATGAAGCCATCTTTCCTATTGAGGTTGAAATTCCATCCTTAAGAGTCTCCATGAAGGGTCTAATCAATGATGAAGAATATAGATAGTCACGACTGCATGAGCTAGAAATGTTAAATGAAAGGAGACATAATCCCTTCAATCATCTACAAGCATATCAGAATCATCTCTATTGCAATTACAACAAGAGAGTCATGGTCAGAAAGTTTGACATTGGTGACTTGGTCCTCATGCAAAATCCCAAGAATTAGTCTAACAAAGAGAAACCCAATAGGTTCCAGCCTAATTGGCAGGGTCCTTATATCATCACATCCTCATTTAGTTTTGGAGCATACTAGCTAGCTACTCTAGACGGTGAACAACTAACAGAGCCTATCAATAGTCAATATCTTCAAAAGTTCTATGTATAGCATCAAAGAGCTAGGTTGAGAACCATAAAAAATACAAAAAATAAAATAAAATATAAAAAAAATCATCACCCTAAGGAAATCGTGGCAATTAGGCATCTTGGTGACACCAAAAAACAATTAAAAAAAAGAAAAAATGACAAAAATAGTAAAGAGAAATAATTCGTCCAATAGTGAAAACCTAGTAAATAGGAACTTTGGATAAGTACCATGGTGAAAAACTAGAAAATAGGCACCATATGTAGTTGGTCTTTGCTTCACCATCTACTATCACTCTATCTACCTTAGTCCATAATAAATACACACTTTTCTGACACTATCATGAAACTCGTCACAAAACCTCTCCACTTCTTTCCATGGATGAAAATTTTTGACATTAGGTCTTTCCATACCATCCATCAGTCATCCCATGCATGACCCTTTCCATGTCCTTCAAATTTCACTAGTCCTAGACCTGACTGGGGGAAACCCTTTATCATCTGACTGCAGTGGGTATCACACATGGTCCTGCCAATAAAAAAATATCCTAAAAAAGGAGAAAAAAATCATAAAATGTCTTGAAAAAAGACAAAAAAATTATAAAATATTTTGAAAGAAGACCTAAAAATTGAAAAATGTCCTAAAAAACAAACAAAAAAAATTATAAAATGTCCTAGAAAAAACACAAAAAAATTATAAATGTCCTAAAAAAAGACCTAAAAATTGAAAAATGTCTTGAAAAAAGAAAGACCTAAAAATTATAAAATGTCTTGAAAAAAGACAAAAAAAATCATAAAACATCCTGAAGAAATACAAAAAAATGAAAATATGTCAAAAAAACAAAAAAAAGTCATAACTGGTCATGTTAGTCAAGTCAATCAGTCCATTATCATTGTCGAACTACATTGTCTCTGTGCATTTTCTATGTAGATAAGGCTCCTCTTTGGGCCCCTAAGACATTAGGTCAGTCCTTTTAGGTTTGTTCAAAATAAAATCATGACTCAATCTCTTGTCATCAAGACAAAGTCATTGGTCATGTCAAACTACGAGGTCTTTGAGTGTATGATGTAGGTAAGGCCATCAATTGATGAGCCTTCAAGGCCACACTAAGTCAGTCCATTAGGGTTCATGACACTAGACTATCACACACATTAATTTTATTCAAGTTAAATAAATTATTCCAAAGAAAACTCCTAAGACAAATAGATAAATTCAGACTACAACAAACTATGACAATCATTTAATCAATATGTCAATTACATCAACATGTAGTCAATTATGTGAAAAAAATTCAAACTCAATCAACTTCGGTCAAACTAAGGAAAAACTAGTCAAACTATCAACCTTTGGTTATTCTTCAGATGTGTCCTTCTAAATGATCACCTAGTTATGTGTAGGATCATCATGGAAAAAACAGGCCCTTAAGTGGCACAAAATTCAGAAAAATTAGAGTTAGGCAACTTGACATAAAAATTTGAATAAGTTATCTATATTATTTCAAAAATATGTAAAAATATAATCTCTAGCAAATTGAATGTAGTTTCTAAACTACTAGGTTTGTTTGTTTAAAAAAAAAATGTATTTGGTGAAAATTTGAAATTTCAATGCAGTAGTACTTAAATTTCAGGGAAAAAATAAGTAGGTGTATGTCTAACCACCCTAACCACAATAAAATGATAATTTTTTTTAATAATATTTTAGATATAAGTAGAGGACTCATGTCGCAATGTGATGCATATTCTTTTGTAACTTTTTTCCAAGTAAATAATTAATTATGAACTTTTTATTAAGACTTTTAAAAAATATAAAAATTCGTAAGTCTAACCACCTTAACTTGGTCAAAACTTCGTGAAATTCATTTTCTTTTTAATCTTATAGTATGCGAAGCATAGTATGTGACACATTTCAGATTCAAAAAATGTGATACCATTTGAAAGCTATAGATGTTTTTCAATTAGCCTATCAATCAAGACTTTAGTCATAATTTAAATAGAAAATGAATAATAATTATTATTAAATTCAAAGTAACGCATAATTTATATTTGTGGAGAGCTGAGAATCTCCTTTAAAAACCCTTTTCATTTAATCAATTTTGTGTTAAAAAAACTTGTCAGCCACATACCCCTACACATACCCATCATATCACCACTTTTTGGCCCATCATGATCCTGCACATACCTACCCTTGTCATTTAATTATGCCTGAGGATGTGTCCTTCTTAGGCATTGTCATTATCATTTGGCATTTCTGAGGGATTCTCTTGGTATCTGAGGATCGATCCTCTTAGCATTAACATTATTCAAGCTACATCCTTCCTAAATTTGGCATCTTTGGCATTCATTGTCTCAACACCATCAAACCTAGCACCTTGACATCTAAAACACTTGACATTCAAACACACTTGGAAAACATTATCTTGGAATTTTGTCATTTGATCTTTCATCATGCTACTAGTTTCTTGAGGATGTCCTAAGAACTAGATTTAGAGAAGCAGTGAAATATCATGATGATTGTCTTGTATTATCTTTTCCAAATAGTCATGTTGCTAGTTCCTCAAGGATGTCTTGGCAATGGGATTTAGAGGAGAAATGTCATTCCATGACTTGGCTTTATTTTCTCTCTTGTCTTTTTATGTTTGTGGTTGATTATGACAAAAATACTAGGAAAATTATGCACTTAGTATGAGTCATGATCATCCTTGACTGCAACTGCTTGTGTCATGTGATGGTACAACCTTGCACACCATTGATCTGTTTAATATCATAATGTTTGTTGGCCATTACAATAATCCACCTCAAGATGATTAAGAGAAATAGTTATTAGCCATGTGGTAATATGTTGAAGGATTCAATCTCTATACTAACATCCATCTCCTTTTGTCTAGTAATGCCACTTCATCTGTCTCTTGACTATATCCTATGACATACAAAAATAATTGCATACATGGTCATATAAACATTGCTTTAATTCATTAAACATTCAGATATATTCATTCATTTGGTTACACTAAAATATTTCCATTTACATCATTAGCATATCATTGGCATTCATGACTTTGCATCCACATAACATATTAGTGCATTTAACATTTCCATACATCATCCATATCATTAATACACATACATCACATCATAAGACATCACATTTTGCATTATCCATACATATATAGTCATACATTAGCACATCTAAAATCATACAAATGGCATCCATTAGAATCAAAACATTACACATCCATTTAAGGAAATTGTCATCATCATCATCATATAATAATCATCCTACCATAATATCATCATGGCATATAAGCATGAAATAATCATCATAATTGCATACATCGCATGCCATATAAAATGCATCATCATAATCATCATCATAAAATCATATATCATAAACATAATCAACACATAATTCATCATCACATAACACATAGAATATAGGTTGCATCAAAAATGCATCATATATATCATCTCAAAAAATCATGACACAGGATAGAGTCATGAGATATCCCAAAAAAATGAGCTTGAAGGCTCCATGGTAAAAATATACATGTCATAACATAATGTCAAGATAAAAATCAAAGTTCCTATGCTGAACTCCCCTCATCCCCTAGAAAAGAAGAACAAGATGACTAATGCTCGGTGACAGGAACTAATATTTATGGCATAGCGGACATGGTAGGATGAGTCTACGAGGCTACTACAAAATGAGTCTGAGAAGCTGATGGATTTGTAACTAGAGGTTGACTATGCTCTAATTTGTGCCCTGAACTAGATGACCCATGACTATGGCTTGATCTATGGCTGGGGGAATTCCTATGACTCTAATGAGAACAATGACTTGATGAATGCCCTGAGGAAGTAGATCCACCCACACTACTCTGACTATGTTATTGTGTGTGCAGATGTTTCTCCCTAACCATATCCCTATCATACTCTATGATCTCAACAATCCAGGCTCTCCCTAATTAGTTAGCACTTCTCTCTCGTATAACATATTGTACTAGCCTTTGCTAATGCCAATCTTGGCCAACTCTCTAGCAATAGATCCTAATGGCCTTGAACATAACCAAGAAAATCCTGCACACCATCTATTTTTCTCCCATTGTCAGATCTCCGCCTAATCTCTCTCAACCCATGTAACCTCCAGCTCTTCTCGTAGGGATCTAATATTTGTTGTGGCCTCATCCATTCTCTATTGCATATCAGCTAGATGTTGATCCACTGTGGCATCTCAAGACAATGGTGGTACCCCAAATATATCTTACTCTCCATCTATCATCCTCTCCTAGAGCTACCTCTCTACCTCATCCATCTCATCACCAACATCCTCATCATCCCCAATGACCTCCTCTCTACCAACATAAAATACCTCCTCCTCCCTTAGCATCTCTACCTATGGCGCGAGCTCCACCTCTGACTGTCTCACCTTTGGCTATCCCTCCTCCCTCATAATTTTTGGCCCTCTCATCACCCCTCCTCTTGTATAACCTCGACCTATGGCTGATCCTCCTCTCTCTCCTCCTCAACCACCTTGGGGATCACCTCTAGTGGCACCCTCTTGACATGTTGTCTCACTCTCCTCCTCCCACCACCACCACCATCTCCTCTGTCACCTCCATTATCTCCTCCTCCATCTCCACCACCTCTTCCCCCATCTCCTCAACCTCTATCTCTCCCTCTCCCCTACCTACTCGGCCTCCTCATTGCACCCATGGAATATCTGATAAGAAATCAATCAATGTTGGACCATCCAAATCAATCTATGGATCTGGCCTATATGTTTTCCACTACAAATTATAATTTGTGAATGTCCTTGGATCTGTCATACCTCCACTCCAACCCCGCTATGCTATCAACTCATCTATCTACTGCTCAACCAAAGGAATTGATATTGTTCACCCCCATATTATCTCTCACGATGACCATGCATACTCTCTTGTCCCAACAAGTACACCCTGTTTCTCACCAAACTGATGTAGTACCCCATTGGGGTAGGTACATCTCAATAATCAACTATGACTACATAATTTGCCCAATCAGATATCAAAACTGCTTGCAAAATTCCAAATGATCTCCCTCTCTAGCCCCCTGTGCACTATCCCTATAAGGCCTCCAGACAAATTTTGTCATAGTATTGATCTAGTGCTACTAGAATCCAGTCTCTCCGACTCTCGTCTATTGTAGGGAACCCGCATACAAGTAAACATAGGGCATCCCCTCTGCCAGTTCTAGCCTCTAAATGGGAGGATGAAACATAGAAATATGCTCCCAAGCCTAGATCATCAACAATATTGTCCCACAACTAATTCTATGCACACCTTTGTATGCTACCTCATGCAATTGGTGATACAACATCCCAAGAAAACAACATCCTTATGCAAAAACTATCCTATCTCATTGCATACACACTAGTACATCTCCCCATTTGACCAAGAACTCATGTCCTCAACAATCTGGAATAAGGACTCTGACAATAAAGGTACATAACATTGCATCCCATCATGGATAGTGCTCAACCAAGTACTCCCATTGAATCTCTTACCCCTCGATGCCAAGGTCTATGCCATCAACTACCTCATACAACTCGGTCATAGCCTGCACTCCTCGATGTGGATCATACACCACTTGCTCCCCTCTGATCAAAATTTGTAGAATCTTATACACATCCTCTAGAGTAATAGTCTCCTCCCCCATTGACAAGTGGAATGAACATGTCTCGAATTTCCATCTCTTAGCTAGTGATGTCAAAAGCCCCCTATTAGCTTGGATAATGGGCATATAGGTGACACAATATAACCCCAACCACATCAGTTGCATCTACTCTTGGTCTGTCAGCTGATCCTAAAATGAATACGTCAATGGCCTGAACTCTTGTATATAGATCGATGGTAATCATTTATGCACATGCAGAAACAAGAAGATAACACATTATTGAAAATCATTATTACCATCTAACTAATCAAAAGCATCTAAAAAATTGGGCATAAACTAAAGTCAACATGAATCAAAGTCAAATGCATCACGTTGACTTCACTTGCATTGCGCCCCGACATTTGTGTCGTTTCATCCAACACTTTTGTTGCATTTTGGTACTTGCATTGTTTTGACTCACAAATGTGTCATCTTCAATTATTTGCATTGATGCATTCCTCAAATGCATCATTGATAGTTGAATGAGTTGCATGGCTCTGCATATGCATCTCAATCTTGTGAATGTGCTGCTAAACTAATCATTTGCGGTGAAAAATGGTGAATGTGTCTCACTAGACCTCAAATGTGTCACACTTAACTGCAACCTAATAGGTTGATCACATTTGCATCACGATGCATCAAATGAAAACAAAAATGTGAATTATGTGAACGCATATGAGTCACAATGCATTTGTTGACCTATGTTTAAACCCTAAAAAAGCACGTAAATTGATATAATGACAAAGTGGGCCAGACATACTTACTGATAGCTCTACGCCCTCTAGCCATCTGAAGGTCCACATGATGTATCCATGGTGCTTGATCACTAGAATCACCATCTTCATGCGAGGTCTCCTAGCTCTGAGCTCTCCAAATTTACAAAGGTGAAAATGAAAATGAATTAAATTTTTACCTATTTTGAACCTATTTATAGGGTCAAAGTGGGATTTCTTTCAAAGCATTATTATTGGGGGATCATTGGACCAACTTTGACCAACTTGTTGACAACCTTAAACACGTCGAGATCCAAAACTGTTTGTACCATTTCTTTTCTAGTGATCAAATTGACTTGTCGAGACACTTTCAAAAAAATTTTATAGCTGGGCCAAAATTTGAAAAATTTATAAGGGAGATAGATACTTCGTACCTTCATTGGGGCATGTTTTTGACTGAATTTCTTCGTCACAATGCAACAAGCTACATTATAACAAAGAGGGGGAAAATGTACACATAAAAATGACCTAGGCTTGCAAATTTTATTTTCTCCATATTCTTCCTGGCATAATTAAAGTATCTAATTATGTCTGAGGGTCCACTTTCAACTATTAATTAAATAATTCTTAATTATTTAATTAATTCATGTCTTTTATTCCTCTTCATTATTTAAATAAATAAATTTTATTTATTTATTTAAATACGTCACTAATTATCTAATGTCCTTCCATGATTAAATAAATTATTAAATTTATTTAATTATCTCTTGTCCATTATTTCCTCTTGATTATTTAAATAAGTAAATTTTAAATAAAATTAGTTATTTAAAAGGGTCCCACTTTCTAATTTTCCCTCTCTTAGTAAATAATTCAAATTAATTATTTACTGTCAAATGACCCCACCTATTTTAATTAAATTAATTTTTAATTCAAAATAGAAATTTCTTCCATAAATCAAGTAATTTCTAATATTATTTGATTTTCCAGCTCTCTTTTTTGTACCATCCTTATCTTCTTGTCACATGTAATCTTGTCCCTTGATTTTATTTTCTAAAATCAAATCTTGACCACTCATTTCAAATTCACCCTAATGTTTCCCTAACCCTAATTGTGGGTTGTCATATTGAATCTTGTTCATTTATTCTAGGGAATTTGTTAATCTTCAATCTTGGCCATTCATTCAAAATTGCATTTTCTATAAAATGAAAATTTTAGTCTCATTTGACACACTTAATCTCTTAATCTCTTGGCATCTACGTCTCATGTAATTTTACACATTTCATCTCTCATGCTCTTGACTTCATCTCACAAGCTCTTGGCATCTTGGCATTCATAAGATATTTTAGACATACTTTTGGCTTGCTTCATAGTTTCTTAGTTGCATTATGCTGTTGTTTAGATAAAATCCTTCAACATTTGCTTAGGGCATTGGCATATTCATAGATTGCTCACACAAAATTTGAGGGAAAAATACATATTGCAGCAAATAGAGAATGCACAATGGAGGTCAATCATGGAGGTTGAAGACACTTGGTAATATATTTCTTTGTTTTCATGTTATCTACTCCTTTGTACTTCATTTCTTACTTTGGGTTTTTTTTATTTATGCACTAATCTGCTAGCCTAAATATTTCCCATAGATAAAATTTTATTGTTAGTGTAACAAAAAATGCTAACTATAAAGTGTTTGTTTTTTCTTTAAAAAAAAAAATTACATGTGATTGGAGAATTTTTCAAAGTCCAAATGGATAGGCCACTCCAATTGATTACCAAGTGTGAAGAAAAAAATAATAAATACTTGAGGTAGCATGTGAAGAGAGCCTCTTAGAAGAGGTGTGATCTACAAACAAATGACAATTTATGTGTTGAGATTAACTTCATAGACCCATGACTTGTAGATAATTCATGATTTTCTCCTGATATGTTGGTTGCACAATGAGTAGAGGAGGCATTTGGGAGCCGTGGATGAGAATAGAGGCCATGATTTGGATTTCTTGCCACATAGACAAAGCACATGAAATAATTATTTTGTACATCTAGTCAAAATTTTGTATCCTCTTCCCAATCAACTACAACATAGGTGGTCAATCATAAATCAACCCTACTTAAGATGAGGCTGCCAGTGGTGTGTAGTATACAACTGTAAATGAGGTGGTAGAAGGCACAACTATTGCAATGATTTAGTGTTAAGACAAAACTCGAAAAGGGTTGTGATTGCAAGAAAAAGTGTGGGTGGCTGTAGATTGGAGGTCATCTTTATGAAGAAAAGCACACAAGAAAAAAAACCACAATTTGAAAAAGAAGTGCAGGACAATTTCTAAAAGATTTCAAATAAAATGAAACTAATGAATTTCTTGAGGATGATGCAACCGTCAAATTGTAGTCTCAAAATAATTTCCTTAACAACAAAATTTTTTCAAATGCAATGGTGGTAACTATTGATTGTATGAATAAGGAATGTTGCCAAAGAACTCCACATAGCCAAAAAACTTGTAGGTCAATGGAGTGGAAAGAGGTCGTGTAGTTCATGGGAGTAGAGGGTAATGCAAGTATTGATTGGTATCCTAAAACAAGAGATCATATTACAGTTGTGATTTATAATTGCTGAAATATGTATCATGTACATTGACCTTATGAGATTACATACAGATCAATATCACATTTAGATTCATGCCTAGCTAATGTCTTCATAAAATGTTGCAACTTGCTTGTCTACTACAAACTCATGCCATCAAAATAGAGATCACTTTTACACACAAATCAAATTGCATGGAACTCTAGTTAGGTTTGATGCTATATTTTGGGAAGGGTTTTGTTGGTAGTTGATGTCATTGATGTCAAAACTGATGGTTGTCATTGTGTCAACACTAAGGAGGTTGTAAATTTTTATATTTATTGTCAACACTATTTGTTGATTGTCTCTCATGTCAAAGAATGCTATATGTGATTGTAATGTGTGTCAACATTTATTATTGGAAGATGGTTAACCGTTGGCATTGGTTATCATTATTATATTCATCTTAGAATAGAATTGTGATGATGTTCATGGTTGATTCCATGCCTTATCAAAGAAGTGATGAAGTTCATGGTTAGATGTCACGCCTTATCTAAAGAAGAGTTGATGAAGTTAATAGTTGATGTCATGCCTTATCTAAAGAAGAATTGTTAAAGTTCATGGTTGGATGCCATGCCTTATCAAAGAAGAAGTGATAAAGTTCATGCTTAGATATCAAAGAAGATTTTTTTATGTTCATATAATGCATTATTACTATCGGAATATTTCATAATGATATATTAGGATGAGGATTTAAAGCATGACTAATAATGGAGAGATGTTGCTAAAGGTCCCCAGTATGTCTTATGCTGTCTCCTGATGCTCCTGATGAAGTATGTATTGCTAAAAGAAATTTTTGGCCTCCACAAATTGCTTAAGTGTTTATGTTTTAGGATATTACATTGAACTATGTCTAGGAGAATGCTCTATATTCCTCCATTCTTGCAGTTCTAGTCTTCTACTTTTCTATTTAATGTTAGTATTTTGTGGGTGTTATACTCCTATCTTTTCAAGTAACCTGTGTTTCCAAGGAGAGTTTCTCAAATTGTAGAATTTTGTTAGTGTTATTGGTTGTGAGAAATGCTCTACATTTCTCATTGATTTCTTTGCTTTTGTAACTTGGTAAATGTGCTCTCTATGTTATTGTAGTGTCTTGAAGTTCCAATCTCATGTGCTAAAGTGGTTTGCAAGTGGATATGTTAATGTTATATCTCATGATTATGCATTCTATGCTACCTAGATAAAGTAGTTTGTACCTATTTATTTAGCGGTGGCTATAGATAGTATTAAGATATGAAAGAACTGTATGGAAGCACTAAGGTGAAATCACAATACTGTGTGTAATTTTTTTTCCCAAGATGAACATTTACATCAAGATTTTTAACTGAATCTTAATCTCCTACCTGACCTATAGTAGCTAAGTCATTAAGAATTTAAAGATGATGCAAAATAACTTGATTTGTGGCAATTTGTGTTGTAGATTCTAAATATACTTTTAATTTTTTTTTTTGAAATAAATCATGAATCTTTCAACATCTCCTTTAATAACCAGTTTTAATAGAAAAAACACATTTTCATAAAGTAACATTTATGTCGTACAACATAACCTTTTTTCTATAAAGTCCATAAAATTCTATTTTTTGAAATATAGATTCACAACATCAATATCTAGGGAAAAGGATATTTTTTCATAATTTTTTTGTTATATATATATTTTATTAATTAATTTTTTAAGTCACTGTAACTATAATTTGGACATGTGTGTATGTTGTATAACCTAACTTATTGTGTGTATATAGAAATCCATTTTTTCTTTCTTTAGTCAAACAAGGACATCAATACCTAGGGAAAGGAATATTTTTGAATTTTTTTAACAATGGTTTACTATTTTTTGACCTCTATAGAATGAAGAGATTGATGTTTCAAGAAAAGCCTATGTTTAGTAAAAAATAAAAAATAAATACAAGATAAAACGGAAATATATCAAAACTATACTTGTTGGAAAGATCATTTTGAGGGCTACAATCTTGCAAAAGATCATTTTTAAATGACATAATTTAATCCCTCAAAAGGTAAAGTAAATGTGTCTTTTTGCCAACATTTTGATAGGTGCAAAGGAGACTCCATTGTGGGTATGATTTAATACTAGAGGGGTTCTATCTAAGCGTGTTTGATCTAAGGGAGTCTTATCTATACTTGTTCAATTAAAATCCTTTATATGGAACCTCTCAAGGATAAAATCATTAGTTTTTCTAAAAAAAGTGATTTCAGGAAAAAATCAGCATGTCCCAAAAGTGAGACACACTATTGTTATTCGTACATTAATAATTGGCCTCTTTGGTGGCATATTATGTCTTGAATTAGATTTCTTGGTATTTTGTGGATATTTGGATGACAAGAATTGTTCCTTTTCTTTGGCTATGTGCTTGGAGGGCTACATCAGAAATGGAAGATGTGTCATGATAGATTTGGGTCCTAACCTATCTTGTTTAGGTCTACATCAAGTAAATGCAATTAGAAGAATATTTTTGACTAACTCATTATGGGATTTGTTGAACACGTAGAATAATAAGAGTGGGGGTTGATCTATATAGGATCTAGGACAAATTGCTTACAGAATGCGTAACGTAAAAGATCACTTAATACAATGCTTAACATAAATGATTACATAATAAAATGCTCAAATGAATAAATGAACATAATATAAATGCCAAGATAATGAACTGAAAAGAAAGAGAGAAGAATAAGAGGAGACAAACAAAATTGATAACGGAGTTTGTCCCTAAGGACTACGTCTCCGGGCCCCTCTCCAACGGAGTGACCGATCCGATTATACTCCAAAATCAGTTACAATTGCTTCAATGACTATCTCCTTCAAGCACAGTAGCATAATGTTCCTCTGATGTGTGGAAATGTCTACAAAATCTCTTGAGCATTCTCTTGTTCTCACCACCTAGACTTGGGAAATCTCATCTTTACCCCTCTTTTTATACATAAAATTTGCCTAATTAGGCTTTACCATCAATTAAATGCATAACCTTCCTGATCAGCTCATATAACCCTCTGATATCTCCATTTAGTTTGTTGGTTTTGATTGTTAGAGGTAGTTTTGGTTTGTTTTGGCTTATTTAGCCATTTGATTAGGATTTGGTCTCAAATCTTTAACAAAACCAACCAAACTCTACATGCATTTTAGGAGCTTACGTGGGCTCAATGGTGACTATTCGTTTTGTTCCCTGCGAGGTCAGGGGTTCCACACCTACGCGGGTCATTTTTAACCCAAACACCAACTAATTCAATAACAAAAGAAACCGCTGACTCAATATAGTTAAGTGCATGCCCGCGGGTGCAATGGTGAATGGCTCAGCTGGTCGAGCCGAGATCGTGGGGTCAAACCCCAACAACTTTTTGTTAAAACAGATCAACTGTCCACGGTCAAAACATACGCCACGTGTCACGATACTATTAGACCACTTAGGATGATGTGTCTGCTAACGAAGCCACCAATGAGGATAATCGTACTGCTGACTGGGAGCCACATGTCAGAGCCCTATTCGCGGAAAGTGCTGACGATGCTGCCACATGTATTGCCACGTTCGAAGATGGATGCCACATCACTAGTATGGACAGACACGTGTTAGTCGCCGATTGGTCCGTACAGTTGAGTCACCTACCATGTGTCAGGTTGGAATTCACCTATGTGTACTATGTACGGTATGGACTGCCACGTCAACATGATGACGTCATCACCTATACCCTCTAGTTGACTGAAGTTTGGCTTCTTGTAACTCGAGTGTATGATGTCAAATTTTGATGAAACGAACATTGCTAGAATCATCTCGACGAGCTCTTCGCGATGACGCTGGTTCCATCTATTTCTGAGATGATCATTTTTTCACCTTTTGGACGCCCCTGAAGCCAGTATGATTGGAAGTTTGACTGGCCGTAACTTGCACAAACGGAGTCCTTTTCGCCCCGTTCAAGTTGCGTTGGAGTCAAGACATTGTTCTCTTTCTAATGAAGCTAAAATATGGAGTATTGGGAACACTTCAATTTTCACTGAAAAATTGTCCCCTAGATCAGGCCTCCCCACTGGAGAGCTTTTGGACCTCTGAAAGCTTGATTACTTGGAAAGTAAGTGAGGGTAAAGTTCCCTCACTTTACCAATCTCCATCCATCTTGCTTTGCTTGGATGCATCCCCTTCAGGCCCACTCTGAGGTACTCAACATCTCCTCTTCGTGAAGTTCTGACATTCCTGTCGAGAATAACATCTTTTGGCAACTCTAACATGTACTTTGGTGAAAGGTCATCAACTGATGGAACTTGAATGTCTGTGACTTTATCTAGGATCATTGGAGGCTCATACAGTTTCAAATTCTCAACATTGACAACTGAGTAAATATGCATGTATGGAGGAAGATTGAGGCAGAAGGCATTGGTACCAATCTTCTCAAGGATCTCAAAAGGACCATACCTAATTGGTTTAAGATTTTTACCTTCACCTTGCATCCTTTCCTTGCTGATATGTAACCAAACTCAGTCTCCAACCTGAAAATGATGATCAGTGCAATGCTTGTCATGGCAAACCTTGTATTTTGCTTGGCTCTGTTTCAACTGTGCTTCCACTGCCTGATGAATTGCTTGGACTTTCTGGATGAACTTCAAAGCCTTCTCTACATCATGGCATCCATCTTCAACATCATCTTTCCCAAAATCAAAATCCATCGGTGTCTTGGGCACATAACCAAAGCATGTCTCGAAAGGAGACCTCTTAGTAGAAGAGTGTGCTGTATGGTTGTAGGCATGCTGCACATAATGAAGACTCTCATCCCACAACTTAGGATGCTTACTGCAGTAACCTCTAAGTAGATGCACAACTATCCTGTTTACAACCTCTGTCTGCCCGTCGGTCTGCGGATGGAAAGCTGTACTCTTCTTCAGTTTGGTGTCCATGTGTCCCCACAAAGCTGACCAAAATTCCCCCAAGAATCAAGAATCTCGATCCGATACAATAGAAGTAGGTAACCCAAAATGAACCCATACAAATTGAAAGTACATATGAACTGTCAGTTCAGCAGTGACTTGCTTTTTACATGGCATTAAAATACACATTTTGCTGAACCGATCAACTACTACATACAAATAATCATGTCCCTTCCTAGACATAGGTAACCCCCCAACAAAATCCATTGATACACTTTCCCATGGACGAGAAGGTATAGGTAGAGATGTGTACAAACCCAACTTCCTGTTACTAGGCTTACTAGTTGCACACATAACACAACCTCTAATATACTTAGTTATAGTTTCTTGCATACGAGGCCAATAACAATATTTCTGCAGCTGAGTCAATGTTTTGTTTACCCCAAAGTGTCTTGCAATCAATGAGGTATGTTCTTCTCTAATAACCTGTGCTTGTTCATCTTTTGGAACACATAATTTTCCCAAGTGATATAACAGTTTATCTTGCACATAATAATCTTTCTCTTCTACATGTTTACCTTTCATTAAAGCAATATAGATATCCTTAAAGTTCTCATCATTGTCATATTGTTCTTGAAAACTTTCATGAACCATAGAACTATTCTGAAGGATTATCAAAGCATTCATCATAGGAGGTCTAGAGAGCATGTCTGCTACTTTGTTATGGGTACCTTTCTTATACTTAATAACCAAATGAAACTATTGCAAAAAACCCATCCACCGAAAGTGCCTACTTTGTTGTAGTTTAGTTTGTGAGTGCAAATACTGAAGTGGCTGGTGATCAGTGTGGATTACAGTTTCTTTCCCCATTATGTAATGTTTCCATTTTTTAACACTCTGAACTAAAGCATAGAGTTCTTTATCATAAGTGGGATAGTTACTTACTACTCCTGAAAAAGTTTCAGAGTGGTAGCAAACTAGTTTACCTCCTTGCATGAGTACTGCTCCCATGGTAAATCCACTTGCATCTGTCTCGATCTCAAATGGTTGATGTAGATCTGGTAAGGCCAAAACTGGTGTGGTGCTCAACTTTCCCTTCAAAGTGTCGAAAGCCTTCTGCTGTGGACCTCCCCACTGAAAAGTTGCTCTCGTACTGGTTAATGAATGTAATGGTGATGCTATAAAAGAGAAATTTGCAATAAAATTTCTCCAGTACTGAACTGCACCTAGGAAACTTCTGACCTCTGTGACTATACTTGGCTTAGGCCAGTTTACAATAGCTTCGACCTTCGCAGGGTCTACATTCAATTGACCACCCCCTACGACATAGCCTAAGTACACTAAGGATGTCTTAGCAAATTCACATTTAGACATCTTTACATATAGTTTTTCTTTTCTCAATACATCAAAGACTTTCTTTACATGACTTACATGATCTTCCCAAGTTCGACTGAATACCTCAGATTTGTCATCTTCTTTGGCTTTTACAAGCATCAATACAAAGTTTTTACTTGAGTTGACCAACCTCTTCATTTGACCAGCATTAACTAGTGTAAGATTAGTCTTCACCTTATGTGCCCGTACAATGTATTCTACCCCATCTTTAAAAAGATGATACCTATTCTCCCCCCCTATAAAAGATTGATTTTCTGTCATAAAGATAAGGACTTCCCAACACAAGCCCACAAATATCCAAAGGGACCACATCTACTTCTACCTCATCTACAAAGTTTACAGTGATAGCAAATCTCAATTTACATTGTTTAGTTACTTGTAGTTGAGCATCATTGCAAACCCATCCAAGTGGATATGGTTTCAGATGAGGTGTTGTAGCCAAATTAAGTTTCTTTACAACTTCTTTAGATATTAAGTTGACTTGTGAACCCATATCAAATAGAGTATCAACCTTAGTGTGTTTTGTTACAACACGAATGTGAAACAATTCATTTCTTTGCTTATCAACCTTAGGAGAAGATTCTTTACTTGTACTTGCACTGGCATTAGAAAAACTTGCATCAGATGAGAGAGATATACCTTTCCCTTTACCTTGGATTCCGGTAGCAACAATCTTTGTCTCATCTTCGGAGTTAGAACCAAGATCCTGTTGAATCACTGCAGTAGTCTTCTGCTTGCCTTTATTACCTCCATATCTTTTCAGCCTCAATTCAGGATG
The DNA here is from genome assembly GCA_007258455.2 of Sequoia sempervirens. Classification (NCBI taxonomy): domain Eukaryota; kingdom Viridiplantae; phylum Streptophyta; class Pinopsida; order Cupressales; family Cupressaceae; genus Sequoia; species Sequoia sempervirens. The sequence goes on from VDFB02193867.1 coordinate 89,304,491, forward strand.
AAGCTTCCAACATCTTGAATCATCATGCCCCTCTTTCTTGCAATGGGAGCACGTGGGTTTCTCACCCTCTTTCTTAGCTATAGCTGTCTTCTTCCCTTTGCCTTTATCTTTGTCTTTTTCTTTTCCTTTAGACTTACCCTCGAACTTAGATGGCTTCTTGGAAAAGTTATCACTAAAAGTGTTCTTAACCCTTGACTCTATATGAGTAGCTTGAACAAACACCTCGTCTAGATTGTTGGGACTCAACATCAAAATAGTGTGCCTAAGGTAAGAATGTAAACCACCAATATACTTAAGTAATGTGTCTTGGGTATACAAGGGAACATTTAGAGCAATGGCCCGTTTTCTAAACTCATGAGTATATTCCTGGACAGACTGCCCCTTACCTTGCCTAAAGGTTTGCCAATTCATGGTTAACTGTTGCATGTAACCTAAAGGATAGAATTGTTTCCTAAGGGCAGCAACAAACTCCATCCAAGACATATTAACTTGACCATGGCGAGCAATTTCTTCACGAGTTTTACTCTCCCACCAGGTGAGAGCTGTACCTCCCAACCGGAGAGTTGCTAATTGAATCCTAGAAGCATCTTCTACTAGGCCTTGAATCCTAAAGTATACTTCTACTTGTTGGACCCAATCGTCTAACTTCTCAGCATTTAACTCCCCACAGTATTTAGGTAACTCAAATTTTACATCAAGCTTAATTACAGGCTTAGACTTGCTCTTAAATGGATTTACATTAGAAGAAGGAGTAGGAGAAGGAGGAGAAGGGGGAGGAGAAGAAGAGGGAGAAGATGGAGGAGGAGTTTCTGGAGCTTTCTCCTCTGTGTCTTTTTAATCTTCCTGCTTCTCGTGCTTTGAAGAACCTCCCTTTTCGTGCTTCTTCTTTTCTGCATAAAGTTTTTTCACCATTGCCTTCATGTCAAGAAATAGCTTCTGGAAATCCTTGACACTGAGCTCTAAACTTTGTCCACCTTCTTTTTCTTCCATCTATGATGGTTGATTAGCTCTTCGTCTTCCGATTTCTGGATTGTATTCTTCAAGTTCTCCTTCGCCTCGTTGCAACCTGGATCTTGTTAGCATTCAATTTGAAATACAAGCCACACACAAAGCTCTGATACCAACTTGATCTATATAGGATCTAGGACAAATTGCTTACAGAATGCGTAACATAAAAGATCACTTAATACAATGCTTAACATAAATGATTACATAATAAAATGCTCAAATGAATAAATGAACATAATATAAATGCCAAGATAATGAACTGAAAAGAAAGAGAGAAGAATAAGAGGAGACAAACACAATTGATAACGGAGTTCGTCCCTAAGGACTACATCTCCGGGCCCCTCTCCAACGGAGTGACCGATCCGATTATACTCCAAAATCAGTTACAATTGCTTCAATGACTATCTCCTTCAAGCACAGCAGCATAATGTTCCTCTGATGTGCGGAAATGTCTGCAAAATCTCCCGAGCATTCTCTCGTTCTCACCACCTGGACTTGGGAAATCTCATCTTTACCCCTCTTTTTATACATAAAATTTGCCTAATTAGGCTTTACCATCAATTAAATGCATAACCTTCCTGATCAGCTCGTATAACCCTCTGATATCTCCATTTAGTTTGTTGGTTTTGATTGTTAGAGGTAGTTTTGGTTTGTTTTGGCTTATTTAGCCATTTGATTAGGATTCGGCCTCAAATCTTTAACAAAACCAACCAAACTCTACATGCATTTTAGGAGCTTACGCGGGCTCAATGGTGACTATTCGTTTTGTTCCCTACGAGGTCAGGGGTTCCACTCCTACGTGGGCCATTTTTAACCCAAATACCAACTAATTCAATAACAAAAGAAACCGCTGACTCAATATAGTTAAGCGGATGCCCGCGGGTGCAACGGTGAATGGCTCAGCTGGTCGAGCTGAGATCGCGGGGTCAAACCCCAACAAATTTTTGTTAAAATCGATCAACTGTCCACGGCCAAAACATACGCCACGTGTCACGATACTATTAGACCACTCAGGATGATGTGTCTGCTGATGAAGCCACCGACGAGGATAACTGTACTGTTGACTAGGAGCCACATGTCAGAGCCCTATTCGCAGAAAGTGCTGACGATGCTGCCACGTGTACTGCCACATTCGAAGACGAATGCCACATCACCAGTACGGACGGACACGTGTCAGTCGCCGATTGGTTCGTACAGTTGAGTCACCTACCACGTGTCGGGTCAGAATTCACCTATGTGTACTCCGTATGGTACGGACTGCCACATCAACATGATGACGTCATCACTTGTACCCTCTAGTTGACTAAAGGTTGGCTTCTTGTAACTCGAGCGTATGATGTCAGATTTCGACGAAACGAACATTGGTGGAATCATCTCGACGAGCTCTTCGCGATGACGCTGGTTCCATCTATTTCTGAGATGATCATTTTTTCACCTTTTGGATGCCCCTGAAGCCAGTATGATTGGAAGTTTGACTGGCCGTAACTTGCACAAATGGAGTCCTTTTCGCCCCGTTCAAGTTGCATTGGAGTCAGGACGTCGTTCTCTTTCTGATGAAGCTAAAATATGGAGTATTGGGAACACTTCAATTTTCACTAAAAAATTGTCCCCCGGATCAGGGGTGAATTAGTATATTGCTAAACCATTTAACTACTAATCATTTGGTGATCTCACAATACTAGTTTACAATTTCTGGCAAAACTAGACATTGAATTGAATTTTTTTAACTAAATCTTGACTTTCAAGCACCTATAGCTACTAAACCATGAGGAATTTGAAGATGATGCAAACTAGTGATTTCTAACATTTTTTTAGTAGATTCTAAATATACATTTTAAAAAAAAATTGGAATCAAATTGCATTTCTTTTACCATTTTCTTTGAAAACTAGTTTTTAAAGTAAACACCATTTTTAAAGAGTGATCTATTCACTGTAAACAATATAACTTTTTCTCTATGAAGGATATTTGTTTTTTATATAATTTAGCTTTGGGGTATGTGTAGGATCATGATGGGCCAAAAAGTGGCGATATGATGGCTATGTGTAGGGTATGTGGCTGACAACTTTTATTTTATCCAAAATTGATGAAACAAAAAGGGTTTTAAAAGGAGATTCTCAGCTTTCCACCAATATAAATTATGTTTTACTTTGAATTTAATAAATAATTATTATTCATTTTCTATTTGAATTAGGAATAAAGTCCTGGTTGATAGGCTGATTGAAAAACATCTATAGCTTTCAAACAATATCACATCTTTTGAATCCAAAACATGTGTCACATTCTATGTTTTGCATACTATAAGATTAAAAAAAGTTGAATTTCATGAATTTTTGACCAAGTTAAGGTGGTTAGACATATGAGTTTTAATAATTTTTAAATTTTGAAATAAAAAATCATAATTAATTATTTACTTGGAAAAAATTTACAAAAAATATGCATCACACTGAGACATGAGTCCTCCACTTATATCTAAAATCTTATGAAAAAATATTATCTTTTTATTGTGGTTAGGGTGGTCAGACAAAGACCTACTTCTTATTTTTTTCTTGAAACTTAAGTGCTATTGCATTGAAATTTCCAATTTTCACCAAATAGATTTAAAAAAAAATAAACCTAGTAGTTTAGAAACTACATTCAGTGTGCTACAAATTCTATTCTTACATATTTTTCAAATAATATAGATAACTTATTCAAATTTTTATATCAAGTTAAATAACTCTAATTTTTTTTGGATTTTATCACCACTTAAGGGCCTATTTTTTACATGATGATCCTACACATACCATTTGTAACTACAATATCTAGCATGTTCATTTGGTTTCATAGTGTTTTATTGAATAGTTTTTCTTAATTAAAGTTTGAAGCCAAACCAATTACAATTTAGACATAGGCGGAGTGTTTACAACATAAATTTTTTTGTATGTATCAAAATTCAATTTTTTTTTAGATCAAGGACATCAATACATAACCTAAACATATTTTTTATAATTTTTTTGATAATCTACTATTTTTCCACATGTACCAAACATAGAGACTAATTTTTGGTGGAAAACCTACAAAATGAAACTAAAATATATTAAAATTATATTTGATGGATAACTCATTCTGAGGAGTACCATCATACAATTGGGTCTATGAAATTTCCTCCATTTTTATCCTTAACTTGAGCTCAAAAAGGAAAAATTCTATAAAAAATGCTAGAGGAGAGGGAGAAGGGAAAAAGGGGTTGAGCAAAGCCCCCTTGACCCCTTAAAGCAAACGGGGGTTCACTCAAAGCCTCTTGCTTTGCAATTTTCCCTTTTTTTCCTTAAAAAAATGTGTCAAAAATGGATAACATCATAAAGGGGTTTGTTTGATGGAGGGTTCAATCCAACCCGTTGTTGGTTTCGTGTGAACTCCCCTTCAAGCGAACCCCTTAAAATACTTTTTTTTTGCTTTGAAGCATTTTTGCAATTTTCCTTCCTTAATGAAATTGTAAACCAGGATTGTGGGTTTACCCCATTCAATAATTAAAACATATTTAGTTGCAATTGTAAACAAAAACATGAAAGGAATCATAACACCACATGAGACATGAACACTGGGATTTTTAAGTAGAAAATCTAGAATGGAAAAAACCATGATGAGGATTAGCTCACAATATATTATAACTGGTCATAAGATATGATAGGAAGCACTGCCAGGACACACTGTCCTTGAAAGTATCATAGCCTAAAATGATTATAAAAGTGTGTGGCTCACTTCTAAAAGAATGGAATGATGAAATAGACATTTTGTGTGTTGAGTTTAGTTCCAATTAAGTTCTAGAAAATAAAGTGATGCAATAGGTTGTAGGTTCATAGAAACTACCAATACCTTTTCACAATATCATACTATCACATTATTACTTGTAATTTTTGCATAACACACATACATCTTTGTCTATATCTATTGATTATAAAAATGTTTCATACATATATATATATACCAACTTACATCAACATACATCAATTAGGTCATCCTAATTAGATGTAAACATACTTGATTCAAAATAGCTTGTTGGCTCAAAACAAAAACTTCTTTGGTACTTGAAGAAAAATGTGGAACACATAAAATAGGGTGGCCTAGACCTAATAAAGAACTCTTTATTCACCCACAAAGTGAACACCACTTAGCCATGTTGGCCAGAAGAATGTATAATGCCTATATTTCGATCTGTTATCATTCATATCTCTCAACCCATTCAACCAAAATCATCGAAAACCTGTCCATAACTACAATTAATAGTCATGACTAATGTATTAAAATAACATATATTGATTTTATGATATGAACAATTCTAGACCAGATTACTATATTGGAGTACCTAAATCACTATTTACTAGATAGATAAAATTGTCACAAACCAATGTTGGCATCAATGAAAACACAACAAATGGCATCTTCTTCATTCTTCCAAAAATATCCCCTTTTTTCATTGATGGAAACATGTGCCAAAATGAATCTTAATAAAATGTCTTCACATGCCAAAACCAAAGTATTATGCGAACTCAACTTCCCCTTTTAGATATACACAAAAAATTCTTCACAATATTATTTTCTCCATACATAGACCCTTGTCCAGACAGAAACATCTCCCCCTTTGACATCAAGGAAAAAGGGTAAAAAGATAAATAAAAATGTTTAATCAAAACTAGGGGTGCCCCACCTTGTAATTCCTTGACAATAGCTTCCCAAGAAAGTTTTCCATCATCCCAAATCCACTTGGATTTGAAAATAGCTTTGTGTAATGATTCTAGTTCTACTAAGCATTCTTCTCCTTCTTCTGGAGTGGATGGATTAAGATTCATCTTGTCTAGTTTCTCTGCATCCACCAAGGCACTTGATATAAGAATGTGTCTAGACATTACTAGATCTCCAATTTGTCCAAACCCACTCATAGCATCTTCTTTCTACCTCTATAGGTTAAAAAACTTGCTTTGCAAGTCTACAATATAATTCTAGGCAATATAATTTCAATCCAATGCAATCCTATAGGTTTCAGAGGCATTGGAAACTTGAGACTCTATTGATTCGATTAATTCATTAATTTCTTGAGTGGTATCAAGCCATCACATGTAATATAAAAATATTATCTAGGCTTCGTCGTCGCAATCCTTTACCTCTTTCATACTTTGCAACACTTTGTTGTGTGTGATTTCACATTTATCATATAGAACTGATAACCTTTTCTCTAGAAGTCTTGACTCCACCTCTTTCTCAGTTTGTATCTAAGGCTAGAGGTATATTCTTTGAAAAAATCAACCAAGAACTTTAATTTTTCAATAGGTGCTAAGGAATCATCAATTGTGGCACTAGGAGTTGTCTCCTACAAAGCCTTAATAGCTTCATTTACCAATTCAGTCCCTCTCTAATAGTTATGTTCAATTTCTTGTGTTATGGAGTTAAGAAAAGTATCACAAATCTTTATCCTTTCTATGGGTGACACCTTACTTAGATCCACATAGCTTGGATGTGACAAAAGTTGAATCAACTAAGGTGGTAGCACAGGATGAATCATTTTTTACCTTGTTAGTAGAACCTTAAGAGTAATTTTGGATGATTCTTTGAATGTATTTGATGGTTCAGTGGTCTTGGGGGAATCTTCTTCATTTTTTCCAATTTTGTTTCTTCCTTGTCTTCTTCTTTCTTTTTCTCTTCTTTTCTTCTTCAAAGGATCTTTCTAATGTATTTGATTTCCTTTTTTCCTTTGTCATTTCTTTGTGATATTTTCCATCATTACCCTTTTTGTCTTTGTTTCCTTTATCTTCATTCTTGTCTTCTCCTACATTATTTATGGTATCCTCATGGTATTCTTTTGGATTGTCACTAGTATCATTCTTATGCTGATTTTTTGTGTGTTTGTTGGTTGTTTCATTTGTATCATTTAGAGGAGAAAACATCTTTGAAGCAACATGTATTTCACCAACAGTTTCTAGATCAGGTTGGTCCATTAGAGCTGTGATAGTAATAGGCTCTTGTGCTTGAGCTGTATGAGATGAAGAACTAGTTCTCATCCCATAATTCTTTGTCATTTACCTCATTGTATCTAGAGTCTCTTACCTCAACCTTTCAATACTATCTTTCTCTTTAGTCATTAGAAGAGTGACTCTTTATTTGACCCTAAACAACTTAGAGCATTCATTTAATAGGGTAGCAACATCTTCCTCAGATAAGAAGGATCCATATGTGTTCCAAGAATCAAATTTCATTTTGTCACCAACTATTACAGCTTCGTGCCTTCTTTGTAGTAAAGCTTCCCATACATTGTCAGTCACCTTCTTCCTTATAGTTTCCATATTCTTATTAAAAATAACCATGTATTGAATGAAAGCATTTACAGTTGTTTCCTTATCCTCTTTATTAACTTCATCAAATAACTTAGAAGTAACTAGCAAATCCTTAGATTCTATCATATTATTTACTAAAGCTACCATCTTTAAAGGTGGATGATCACTTATCAAAGGAGACCTAGGTATGTCCTCCATAGGTTTTGATGTACCTTCTTCTCTCTTATCATGTACATTAATTTTAAAAGATTCCATTTCATCTTTTTTCTTTTCTTCATCAGATAATATTTCAACATTATCTCTGGTTTCTGCTTCTTCATTATTGGTGGAGGTACTGCTTCTTATATTCCTTTTCAACTATTTATCTTCTTCAAAGCCAAAATAAAATTCTTCTTGTACATAGCATTGCTTATGTTCCTTTTCCTTTTTAACTTTTGCATTATTCTTCTTCTAGGGGTGGTAGATGGTGCAACAGGGGGTGCATTTCTCTTCTTAGAAGCTCTTGTCTTGGGTATGGATGAAGCAGCTACATTAACTACTACACATGTACTATGCTCTACCTTCTTTCCTTTTGAGTTGTAGATTTTTGTGGTTTAGGATGCTATGACTCTCTTGCTCAAATAAGGGTTTTCACCTGAAGGAAATCGATAGATCCTACACAAAATGTAGGTGGTTCACTCAAACTAATGAAAGTATGATGGAGATGTGTCTAAATACAATGACCTAAATGTAGAAGATTGATAAAATAGATCACTAATTGAATGAAAAGCTAAGAAACACAAAGTGTTTGAAAACACATTGTGATATGCAAAAAGGCCTAGAAAGATGAGTAGAAAGGCAAGTATAATAGAAACTGATGAGACTAAAGTTGTGTACCTAGAAAATTTCTAGAGACTGGAAATGACTCTAAAATTCTAAAGATGTTGATTTTTAGGCCTGGTGGGACTCATTCGCCATTCTAGGAAAGTCAGTCCTAGTTCTAGAAAACTGTATTAGGGCCTGTTTTAGGAAAATGGATGTCCAAATCTCCAAAAATATCCAAAAAAAAGGTACAGTGAGACTCATTTGCCACTTTGGATGAATTAGTCCATTCTGGCTTCTCTGAAATCTCAAAAATGGAATATGAAGCTTTTGGTCTACTCAATATGCACCTCTAGGTGTTTGAATGTGAATCCTTGATTTTTAGCATTGTTGGTGAATTTTTGTGTAGGTTTTGACCTTTCTAATAGGGAGATGATTTCAAAAAGTTTTAAACATATTCTTCAATCATGTCCAAGCCATCCAAGCACCTAAATTTGTAATCACACAAAAGAAGAGAGAGAAAACTTTGATTGTTAGGGATTGGGGGTTTGCCTTGGTCAAACCCCATTTGAATAATTAAACCAAAATGATGAAATAAGATAATGAAACATGAAATATTAAATAATTCAATTAGAAACTTGCCATGATGAAGGATATTGAGTTGTTGCAACAATGGATGAAGAATCTTTCTCTTGAATGCCTTAGAAATCTATCTTGATGACTTAGAATGCTAAAACCCTAGCTTGCTTGACTCGATAATATGGATGAATGATGAATGATGGATGGATTATTGGTGCAGGAGCACCTAGGCTAACCTCCATTTTGTTTGTCATCAATTTTGGCTTGTACCTGATCTTAGCCAAGTCAGGGTATTAGAATGTTTGCTTTGGACCTTAGAAGGTCTTGTTTCTGTGTGATGAGTTAGTCACTAGGACTAAAGTCATCTTAGTTAGTCATTGATGTTAAATGTTGCTTTGATTAGCTTTAGATAACTTATGTTGGAATGTAGGGTATTAAATGTGTTATAACCACATCCTTGTTGTTAGAAGATGCCAAGAGGCAGTTGAGGGAGTTGATGGTTCAAAATCAAGGAGTTAGAGGTCCTAAGATTTAGGATCATGACATGATGATAAGTTGCAAAATGTTGTTGCAAAGTTGCATGACAACATTGTTAGGTTGCATGCAACTTAGTTGGATTGAATTCCCTAAAAATCAGGAGTATGGGATCGATCAACTTCCCTTAAAAGATGGAAAAGGCATCTATGTAGGTGTGTGGCTCGTAGAAAGCAGTCAGTTTTTGTTGTAATCAAGTTTTTTGTGTGGAATAGAGGAAAGCAGTTGCAGAATTCTATGTTTTCCTGAGTACTTTGAGAAACAGTGGTATCAAAGGCATTGAAAATACTGATTTAGCATAGTAACTATAGTCATAGGATAGTTTAGAGTAACTTTCATTTTGCATTCAGGTTGCTTAGAGTAGATTTGTTGTTTTGAATTCATAAATTAGATTGTAGAGGGTTTGTTTTATCTGTTTTGAGCAGTTAGACTTAGAATGGCTCCCCCATAAATACTAACCACGGGATCTTCCTGAGATTTGTTGAATATGGAAGGGGAGCCAAACAACTATAAATATTTAGCAGTAGGAATCCCAAAGAGCCAAGTAAGTATTTTTAAACTCAAACCCTAGGCGAACTAGGACAGTCTGGTTAGGAGTTTGATTGAGAAAAGTGAAGAACTTAGGCAGGGTTAGAGAGTACAATATGGAAGAAGTACAACCCTAGGAAGGGATTAGTCATATCTTGACATGCTAAAAATGATTGAGGTCTATCCAATCCATTTGTGTAAGAAAAAGGCAAGAAACTAGTGTAACCCTAGGAATTAGGCCTAATTAGCCTATTTGCCCTTGATAGTAGGAATCCACTGTACGGATGAGACAGGGGTCTAACACCCTGTGAAACATTTAAAGGCCCAAAAACGGTGTTTGGAAGTGAAGTTTATTTGATAGGTTGTTTGACAAGTTTAAGCAACAAAGGCAGAAAAGTGACTGGTAAGGGCTACTAGAAATTAGGCCTCACCAAAGCAATTTCTTGAAAGCGGGTAGTGTGAAGATTGAAAACTAACCAAAATGGTTCTATTTGGATGTGAGATGCATGATTACAGTACCTCTAACACCCCTGCAAGTAGTACAAGTTCGATGATGAAGTTGGCACTTAGATTCTTCTAAGTCCAAGAGAGAGTATACTAGTTTCAAAAGAGGTGTTGGTTTTCCAAAGGTAAAGCACAAGTGGAAAACTCTTTGAGAAGGGTTGGAGCAGGACTTGGTTAATCATCCAAGCTCAACAAGAAGCCATTAGTATCAGGTTCCAGGAAGGAGATAGTGAAAAGGTCTTCTAGGAGATTGTGCAAGCAACCTTTGGTTCCCCATACACCAATTATGAATTAAGTGAATGAATTAGGGTTAAAGTTCTCTTTTATAGAAAAGAGTTAAGAATAAGAATCATGATCAAGGGCCAAGATTATATTGGAAAATAACTTAATCAATGGTGGAGGTTAATTGAGAGAAGAAAGACATGGATATATAAAGACTTGAGGTGAAAGATAAGATTGGCACAAAAAAGGAGGTGGTAAGAGAAATTAAATAATAAATATTATTTAATTTAAGTGCCAAGATACGAGAAATAAATAAAATATTAATTTAATTTACTTAAAAAGAAAGGTGAAAAAATTAAATAATTAAAATAATTACTTAATTATAGAGGAAAGGTGGGGCGTTAAACATTAAATAATTAATTATTTAATTTGGGATATGAAGAAAGGATAAATAATTAATTAAATATAACATTTATTTAATTATAGAGAGAAAAGACTAATGAATAATTAAATTATTTAAATAATTATTTAATTCAAAAATAGGGAGGAAAGGACCATTAGACTTAAATGCTTAATAAAAGTCAAGAAAAGTGTGAAAGTCATTTACAACACTTTACAACACCTTTACAAGACATCAATAAATCCATTGTATTTAGTTTGCAAGGGTTCAAGACCTAATGTGGATGTGAAAAAAACCTCACAACATTAAACCAAGGCCCCATTAAGTCCAATTTATCATCAATTATTCCCAAATCAGGCAAGTTTCCTTTTTTCTATAGTACACCTCTTACTATTGCCACTGTACTAGGTGTTTTAGGTGTAGACATTGAAAAATTTCCTAGGTCTCCAATGACACTTTTCACTAATTTTTTGTCTAAAAATTATTAAATAATTTATTATTTAATTAGTACTAATTTCTTCTTCTAATTCCCTATAACTAAATATTTTTTAATTATCTCATTGTTTTTCTTCTAAACCATTAATTAAATAATTTTCATTATTTAATTAATGTTCATCAAGCTATTTATTCCTAACTATTCCTCTGACCTTTAATTATTTAATCCCTTAATATTTCCTCTCAAATTAAATAATTCTATAATTATTTCATTTTTCTTCAATTTAATCATCCCTAAACTTGTTAATTTTGAAAGGTGAGGATAATTCATCTTATTTAATTATAAAATATTTAATTATCCTCACCTAGATTTCATTCCCACTTAACTCACTTAACTCTTATTTTCCACTCACTTAACTCACTTATCTTTTATTTTTCTAATTTCTAACTCACTTAACTATTTCCCCTTTCCACTCATGACTCTTATTTTCCAAATCCATTCCCCAATTTCGAAATCACAACTTTTAGTTGAAAATAAATAGTTTCCTTATTTATTTTCAATTAACTCTTCTCTTTCTCAATTTAACTCATCCTTCACTCTTTTATTCCTCCACTTGTGAAAAATTATATTTTGATGAAAATAAATACTTTATTTATTTATTTTCATTTAACTCATTTTGTCCTTCACTTTTAAATGCAAATTTCCCTTCTAACTTATCCTTGCATTCAATCTTGCCAATTCAATTATCTTTTTGAAATCTATAAATTGAGGACTTATTTCTCAATTTAGGGGAGACCGCATCTTCAATTTCCTTGCAATCATTTTGTCAAATTTATTTCAATATTTAATGCATTTGATCACATTTTAGAGCTACACATCAAATCTATTGAAGGCATAAGGACAAAAAAATGGAGTGAGAGAACACATCACGAGGGTTTTCATTTCTATATTTCTTTATGCATTTTGTTCTCACAATCTTTTTGATGTATTGGGATTTTATTTCACGATATTTGCATTGTGGAATCAAAAATTTGACATCATGTATGCTTTAACCATTTTCCCTAGATATATTTGGTGAACGCGGCGCAAGCATGCATTACACTTGATCCAATTTTGTGGGTTTTTGTAGGGGGTTTTAGGTTCTTTGGTGACTTTGATTGTAGATCTATGCAGTTGGAAGAAAATGTAACATTCAGAGTTTATTTGAAGATTCATTCATTTGGTTTAAAATGAACAACAAATCTTCATCTAATGCTAATTATGGGGTTTTTAAATTGACTACAATTTCACATAGCCTAATTAGGGGTTAAAATTGATGACAATTTTTATTTTATTTTTTCGTTTAAAATGAATCCTACAATTCTCACATACTCTTAATTAAGATTTGGATCAAAGAAAAAAACAAATTTCACATTTCATGTAGGCAAAGTATTTAAAATGAACAACAAATTGCATTTAATCATGGCTTGAATTGATCAAATCTTTTCAAATTAAGGTGGAATTATCCTCATTCTAGATTAATTCTTAATTTTAGATTAATTATTAATTTATATTAATTTTTAATTGTAGACTATCTTTTAATTTCTTAGATTATTTTTTAATTTTAGATTAATTTCTAGTTTAGATTAGATTTTGTCTTTAGAATTTAGACTAGCTTTTAATTTGAATTAACTTTTAATTTAGACTAGTTTCTAATCTAGATAAATTAATTTTTAATTTTAGATTAGTTTCTAAATTAGAATTAGTGTCTTGTTCCTTCATAGTTTAATTATTAATTTTGTGGCTAATCATTGGTTTTTTTCTTGCAGGATTGCATGTCAGAGACTCGAAAGTTGAAAACATAAACGCACGTTTGCTGAAGACTTAAATTTGAAATTTCTAATGATATTTGATGTAGGACATTTGTCAAAGACTTGATTTTGAAATCGATTGTCTTTTAGATTAGAAAAAAAAAAATTGGTGCTTAAAAAGAACAACTGTCTTCTTTCCACATAGATTTAAATAGGGGTTTAATAAACCAATGTTTTTTGTGCTAGTAAATATGGTAGGTATTATGGCCTCACCTTGTGCAAAATCAATGATAAAAAAAGCTAGACCTATCTTTTTTCTATGTTAATCCCTTAGATGGGCCGGTCCTGAAAGAGGTCCAACAACTCCAACTAGTTTTTCACTTGGGCTGGTATATAAATGGATAAGATTAAATTGTCAATTCCTCATGGTATGTAGGGCTTAGCCATGTAGTGTCATTTGAAATAGGTTACCTACCTTTTCTTTTAAAGGTATAAGAGCCCCTAGTAGAGTTATTAATTCCTTAAGTGGCTTGTTGAATGCTTGTGAGGCGCCATGTCCCCAAGTATTCACTAAGAACCACTATTTTAGTAGCCAAAATCCTTTTATTTCTTGGCACAAGAAGTCAGACCTATGAAGCCATCCCACATACTCATGGTTCTTATTAGAGATGAAGAGTTTATCATGGGAGATTCATGACAACTTGAAGCTTGATTGACTCAAAGAAGTGAGTGTCGTGGAGGGGAGCCAGTGTATCCAAGCTTCTAATTCATCTACTAAGAATAAGAACAACTAGTTAATCCAAGTGGGAATCTAGTAAATATTGTCCTTTCCAATCCTACAATTGTGCATGATTGTTTTCATCTTGAATCAAGAACAAACTCAAAAACATTCTATCTATTATGTCTTGCATATTTGTTCAAAACAAATCTCAAGCAAACACCACACTTGAAACATGTGACATTCAAACAAACTAGGTCAACACATCCAAAACAATCTTGAAAAACCAAGGAATTGCTCACTTCATTTATCCATCACCCCATTTTTTTGCATTGGACATTCCCTATAGGTTTAAACTTTAGGTAATCCTTTTAGCTTTCATTAACCTCTTGCAAAAACCTCTTGATTAGGCAGCCCATCAAATCTAGACTAGACTATAGCCTCAAATATGTATTCTCTTGATCTTATCTTTCGAACAATATTTATCCTAGTCCTCATCATTTAGGTTGGTTCCTCAACTCATTAGTCTAATTTGAGACCACCTTATCAACATATCCTATTAGTATTTGGTATACCCATGGTCATTGGCAATCAAATTGGTTTCTATACCTATCTTAGTTTGATTAGAAACCATATCTTAGGTTTTAGCCTTCATACTAGTCCATCCCTTCATTCTACACTTTGCATAACTTAGTCATAGATTATCATCACCTTGAATCTTATTCTAGGCATTGTTATTCTATATATTCAAAAATCCCCCCCACAAAAAAAGATCTTAGGTTGCATACCTTAGGCTTAGGTCATACCTTTTCATTATCATTTTCTAGAATTCACCTTGATATGCTTACTAGTCAAGTTCAATATCAATTAATCCGCAATGGTCAATACCATCAAGCCATAGAATTCAAAAGACAATTCATCCAATCCAAATCCCAATCACCCAAAACCCATGGTCAACCACCCATTTTTCCCTCTTACCAACAACTCATAAACCCTATTCATCCATCCATATACCCTCACTATCAAGATTCCCTTAGCACAATCCATGCCATTAATCCACAATAAACATCCATTAATCACCTTTATCCTAACATTGGCAAGGGAAACCAATCTTCCACTAGTCCATTCCAAGATGCTACATCCTATCCTAGTCCATCATCCCTCAACCCATTCCAAGTCTCTAAATCCTATCCTAGTCTATCATCCACTAATCCATTCCTATTTACTCCATCCCAACCTACATTTAGCCATGAAAATACATTTGGTCATGGTCTCCAAATTCACATTCCATTGCCTAAACTTGAGGATACATATCAAGATGAAAATTGAAGGAATGACATCATAACTTCATCTTAATCTCAAGATCGAAGTAGTCCATCCCATGACCCCATCCTTAAGTCCATCCAAGAAATCCTTTTAGACAATCATGTCACCCAAGACAAACCTATCTTTAATCAAAACATTATCATTGATCAAGAATTCCAAAATGATTTGATCATCAACCTTTATGTCATTCATGATCAAACCTTTGAATTTGATCATATCCAAGTACAAAAGGCATCCATTTCCCAAAATGAGACACTTGCCTCCTTTGGACACATATATGATTTTCCTCTAGAACAAGAGTCTCCTTCTCTAGACATATTTGAAAATGATCAAGCTATAGTTGAATTCACTAGAATCTATGATAATGACCATAAGGAATGTTTCTACATAGACTTGGAAGCAATGATATCTTTTGAAGAACCATTAGAATCCAATGTTTCACAAAATCATACAAAAGATATCAATCCAAAATATATCCAACATGTCAATGAAACTATGACATCTTATCAACTAGGATCATCTATCTTTTTCAAAGCAGACTTTCTTGCAGATGAGAAAATACAAAGTAATATTGTCCACATACACAATGATGGGTTAGCATCTTGTTTTCAAAACAAAAAATACCCCATCGCAAATAGAATCGATTAGTGCATGTAGTATCAAGGAAAAGGACTAGCCTGGCACAAGAAAGGAATTCTAGAACCAATACAGATTTAGGAAATTTTGGACATCAAGGTCTTGGTGTAATGCCCCATCATAATAACCTAAGGAATGTTGCATTTGTGTATAAAGGTGAAATAATTTTTTTTTTAAAGTATAATTATTAAGTTCATTAGTTGCATACATCCATTAAGTTACACGACGTTACACTACTTTGAGTTTCCATAGACAACTTTAGTATTTCGCATTGCACATATTAATTAACATAAACATTAAAAATAAACATTGCATATCATTTGGAATTCCATTCAAGATAACATAAAGTACATATATGTTTCCCTACATTGCATTTGATAAAATATACAATACTCATTCATCTGATGAGGTGGATCAAATAATAATTACAATTTACTTTTACAAATATTCACCTCATAAACAATTGAGGGATGTTTTCAAATACAAGATTTACAATTTACAATGAAGAAGTACAGATAAGTTTCCAAATGCGAGCTCTCCATCCATGAAGCTCTCGATGCCATGATCACAAACTGGGGACCCAACGGAGTAAGGTGCACGTTCCACCCAATCATGTGGTACCTGTAGGTCCACCCCCCATGCTAGGAGATAGTAATATGGTTACCTAGACATAATCTACTAACCCTAGACACTAGTACATAACAAACTAATGGTTACATTGCTTCCAGATTTTAAGACAATTGAAAATACTACATACACTAGGTTAACTGTTATTTTAGGTGGAGTGTCATCACAATATTGCAAAGGTTACCCTGGTGTTTCTTCCTAGGTTCTGGCATAAAATATCCAAACAAAGTATCGTAGTCAAATAGTGTGAAATCATAACAGTAGAAAACATAAGCATAAATGGAGGGGTACTACATCCTCCCCCCCTAGGATCAGGCTTGCTCCTAAAAGCCTGTGAACAGATAGGGATAAAGTTCCCTCATGCGTGTTGCATCCTCCCAAGCAGCAGAAGCCTCATGGCTAGGATCCCATTGGACCCTCACCTGATCAACGTCTCGACCCCTGAGATCGAGCGTCCGGCGCTGTAGAATGGCCACGGGCTCCAAAGCTAGCTGCCCGTCCTCTACCTATAACACATTCCAATCAAGTACATGAGATATGTTGAGACGATATGGTCTAAGAACTGATACATGAAAAACATCATGAATACATGACAAACTGGGTGGTAAGGCGAGTCGATACGCCACAACACCAATTCTCTCTAAGATCTCAAATGGACCAATGAAATGAGGCACAAGCTTAGAGCCTTTTCCATATCGGATTGGACTCTTTTGCGGCCGCACTCAAAGAAACACTCTATCACCAATAGCAAACTATTGGTCTATCCTATGCGCATCAGTATATTTCTTTTTCCTAGATCCTGAGCTAATATCAAATGTTCTCTAATATGGTCAACCTGTTGCTCCATGTCTCGAAGCATCTCAAGTCCAAGTAACACTCTATCCTCTAATCAATCCCAACTTAGAGGAGTTTGACAAGGACGACCGTATAATGCCTGAAATGGTGGCATACCTATGGAGCTCTAATATCCGTTATTGTAAGTGAATTCTACTAAGTACAAATAATCCTCCCAATGTGATTGTTGGTCCATTACGTACATCCTAAGCATATCCTCTAATATTTGGTTAACTCTCTCTATTTTTCCATCAGTTTGAGGATGATACGCTGAACTAAAGTTCAACTATGTACCTAAAGCATGTTGTAATGAAGTCCATAGGGCTGAAGTAAATACAGGATCTCTATTCAAAATAATCCTACAAGGAATCCCATGCAATCTATGTCCTCCATAAATATCCTAGCTATGGATGAAGCATTATATGATGATCGTACTAGTGAGAAATGAACTACCTTAGTCAATCGATCAACAATTACCATAATGGCATCATGTCGACGTGATGACGTAGGTAACCCTACAATAAAATCAATGGATATAGTATCCCATTTCCATTCAGGAATGAGATGTGGACGCAATAATCCAGTGGGATGTTGATGCTCAGCTTTAACTCGCTGGCATTCAAGAGATCTCGATTCATAATCAACAATATCACATTTCATTCCAAGCTAGAAATACAATTTCCAAAGATTAGCATGCATTTTCTTGACACCTGGATGAGCTGAATACGAAGCTCAATGAGCTTCAGTCATAATTAATGTACGGAGACCCTCAAAATGTGGTACATAAATATGACCCAAATGTCGTAATATACCATCCAATTCTAGGACATATCCTACAAATCTACCTTCTAAAGGTCTACTAGATTCAATCTCTGATCTCACTTCCTGATATAATCTATCAGTAGGAAGTCCAGCTAATATTTGACCTCTCAAATCTACTTCAAGAGTAGTAGCAGAGATTTCATGTCGACGACGACTAAGAGCATCAGCCACTACATTCTCTTTTCCTTGAACATATTTTACTTCAAAATCGTACTCACACAAGAACTCCATCCACCGTCTTTGCCTAGCATTCAAGTTAGGTTGGGTAAAAATATATTGTAGACTACGATGATCCGTATGAAGTTTAAAATGATGACCTAATAAGAAATGTCTCCACCGAACTAATGCATGCACTACCACAGCTAGTTCTAAATCATGAGTAGGATAGTTTAATTTGTGATCCTTGAGTTTGTGAGACTCATATGCAATCACACACCCATCTTGCATCAGAACTGCTCCCAAACCCTCTAAGGATGCATCCGTGCATACTACAAAATCCTTAGTAGGATCAAGAACAATCAGTATAGGCACATTAGTTAACTTTTCCTTAAGTGTTTGAAAAGCCAACTGACATTTCTCTGACCAAACAAACTTCTTCCCTTTTCTCTGAAGAGAAGTAATAGGATGACCAATTTTAGGGAAACCCTCAACAAACTGCCTATAGTAACCAGCTAGACCCATAAAACTACGAACTTCACCTACATTAGTAGGCACGAGCCAATCTACAATAGATTGGATCTTTGAAGGATCCACAACAATACCTTTACCAGATATCACATGATCAAGATATTTTATCTCAGTTTGAAAGAAGTCACACTTCTTTAGGTTCGCATATAATTGATTTTCCCTTAAACATTGCAATACCTGTCTCAAGTGTTCTTCATGTTCCTTCATATTTCTTGAATAAACTAAAATATCATCAAGAAATACCAGGACAAAGTGATCAAGGTATGTACAAAAAACACCATTCATTAGACTCATGAATACTTATGGTGCATTCGTTAACCCAAATGGTACTACTGTGAATTCATAGTGCCCATAACGAGTTCGAAAAGCAATTTTATGAATGTCTGCTTCGGCTATATGCAATTGACGGTAACCAGATTTCAAATCAATTTTAGAGAACACATTAGCTCCCTTTATTTGATCAAAAAGATCATCAATTCTAGGCAAAGGATAATGATTCTTAATCGTAACCTTCTTCAATTGACAATAGTTAATACACAGCCTAAGCGATCCATCCTTCTTCTTTACAAAGATGACAGGTGCTCCCCAAGGGAAAACACTAGGAAGAATGAAACCCTTTTCTAATAATTCCTCTAACTGGATACGAAGTTCCTCTAAC
Source organism: Sequoia sempervirens (assembly GCA_007258455.2). Lineage (NCBI taxonomy): Eukaryota > Viridiplantae > Streptophyta > Pinopsida > Cupressales > Cupressaceae > Sequoia > Sequoia sempervirens. The sequence continues at coordinate 89,323,910 of VDFB02193867.1, forward strand.
TCCTGAGTCATCATTCTATATGGAGCTCTAGATATAGGCTCAGTTCCAGGAACTAGGTCAACTCTAAAGTCAATATCCCTCTTTGGTGGCATTCCAAGAATGTCATCGGGAAACACATCTGCGAATTCCCTAAGAATAGGATGATCATCAAGAGATACCTCTCGACTTTCACCCTCTTCCAAATCAGTAACTATTGTTGCAAACAGTTGACATCCCTGACGAAGACATCTCTTTAATTGCATAGAAGATATCATCCACAAAGAGATAGGTCTTTGAATACCTACAATTTCCACTTTCGCACCTAGATCATTAATGCAACTAACTGTCTTAAGTTGACAGTCAATCACAGCATGATAAGATGCTAACCAATTCATACCTAAAACTATGTCATACGATCCTAAAGGTGTAACATATAAATCTACCAAGGTAGTTAACGTACCAATTTTAAGTTCACAATTATGTACTAAGTTTTCTACTGCTACTTTCACCCTAGAGATGATTTCAACTTGCCACTTACCACCTTGTTTTACCACCACAAGACCACAATGGTCAACGATGGTTGGTGAAATAAAGGAGTCGGTAGCTCTGGAACAAAAAAGAATAGAAACACTAACACCATGTAACTTACGTGAAGTCTCAACCACTGTGTTCTGGTGATCGGCTTGGCGGTCATTAACCACAACATATAATGTATGTGATCGTCCTGCATCACCCACTATAGGCTCTAAAACTGTAGGTGAAGGCCCAAAACTAGTAGAACCTCTCATTGGACATTGCCTAGCTATGTGTCCGTGCTATCCACATGAGTAACAACTTGTGCCTCTACCAAATCCTCTGCCACTCGAAGGTGCATTGGATTGCTGGAAACTACCTCTACTAACAGTAGACTGAGCACTCTGCGCAGGCTGATCCTGCCTATTGCGCTTGTTGCTCCACCAGTTGTGACCCTTTCCTGTTTGAGGACTATTGCCTTGATGTGGTTGTGGATTATTGTTCTTTTGAGGTGTTTGTTGTTGTTGTTGCTGCCCACCCTTTGTGCATGTCTGTTGGTTCCTAGAGGAACCTCCTATCTATACTTGTCCACCTCGTGGACTAAAACCTGTTGCAGGAGCACTGCCAATCTGCACTCCTATGTGACCACCTAACACCATAACAAGGTTCTCCTCCACTATACGAACCTTCTCCACCGCAACCTCCATAGTCTTTGGCTCAAAGAATCAGACACCACCACTAATGCGGGTGTTTAAACCCTTGATGAAGTGTTGAACTAGCATAGGCTCATCATCGTCGATACCAGCATACTGCTTAAGTTCATAGAATCTACATTCATATTGCTCTATAGAAAGAGCCAACTGACGTAGATCATGGAACTTGTCAGCTCGTCACTGCCTCCAGTGTTCTGATAGGAACTGTGATCTAAACCTCTCTAGGAACATCTCCCAAGACACTGACCCAATATCGAAGTGGATCTTCTGCTCCTCCAGGTGCCACCAAGTAGAGGCGAATCCTCTCAGATGCATGATAGCGCATCTCACACGGGTATTGCTACTGTATGGGTACATGGTGAAGCACCTACCCAAATCTAGTGGCTAGGTCTTAGCCTCTAATCCACCTCCTATACCATCAAATGTAGGAGGACGTGCCCTCAGTAAATCCCTCATGTGTCTTGCAGTAATAGCATCTTGATGTGCTAAGTCATCTACTCTCCTAGGAGATCTATCTTTCTCTCTGACAACCTCCTGCTCATCTTCCTGTCTAGGTCTAAGATGAGCTAGGACCTCCTCTAATAAAGGATGTATCTGAGAACCCTCTACTCCTGAGTGTTCAAGATTCTGCCCCCCATTCCTCTGATCCAACTGTTCTGCCTGATCACTGTGATGAGGGCTTAAAGGGGGAGTAACCTGAGGGATTGGCCCTCGGCCTCCACCTCAACCTCTACCACGACCTCTTCCACCTCGCCTAGGCATGTTCCTACACATAACAATAACGAGTCTTAGATTCTATTCAACCAAGGCTAATAGTTTGCAACACTACATACTAGGTCAACCTAATGGGTTTGCGATTACCCAGAGCATCCAGTGTTTGTAATCTGGCTCTAATACCAATCTGTAATGCCCTGTCATAATAACCTAAGGAATGTTGCATTTGTGTATAAAGGTGAAATATTTTTTTTTTAAAGTATAGTTATTAAGCTCATTAGTTGCATACATCCATTAAGTTACGCAACGTTACACTACTTTGAGTTTCCATAGATGACTTTATTATTTCGCATTGCACATATTAATTAACATAAACATTAAAAATAAACATTGCATATCATTTGGAATTCCATTCAAGATAACATAAAGTACATATATGTTTCCCTACATTGCATTTGATAAAATATACAATACTCATTCATCTGATGAGGTGGATCAAATAATAATTACAATTTACTTTTACAAATATTCACCTCATAAACAATTGAGGGATGTTTTCAAATACAAGATTTACAATTTACAATGAAGAAGTACACATAAGTTTCCAAATGCAAGCTTTCCATCCATGAAGCTCTTGATGCCATGATCACAAACTGGGGACCCAACAGAGTAATGTGCATGTTCCACCCAACCATGTGGTACCCGTAGGTCCACCCCCCATGCTAGGAGATAGTAATATGGTTACCTAGACATAATCTACTAACCCTAGACACTAGTACATAACAAACTAATGGTTACATTGCTTCCAGATTTTAAGACAATTGAATATACTACATACACAAGGTTAACTGTTATTTTAGGTGGAGTGTCATCACAATATTGCAAAGGTTACCCTGGTGTTTCTTCCTAGGTTCCGGCCCCCAACTTGGGTTACCCTGGTAACCTCTTACGAAACCTGGCCCCATTGCAAATCATTGCGGAATCGAATGTCTTTTGAAGAAACAAGACATTGATTTGCCATTCTAGGCCTTCTCATCTTATACTCATGACTATACTAGCTCAAGAGTCATTAAGTGAGGCATAAACATCTTATTAAGATTTTTAAATCTAACTACTATGTTCTTTAGTTATCACTAACTTACTAACTCTTTGTAAGTTACCCTGACACCACTTTGTGTGTCGGCCCTTACAAAAAGCCACTCCCCTAAACATAACAAAGGTATACTAAGTTTTCCTGACTAGGGTTTACAAAGTGCACAAAAATTCAATCACTTTATAACAAATGACACACACAACGGTCATTAAAATTTTTTATCATAAACTATATAACAAAACACCATATTCTAACTCGTGCACAACCCAAGTCAACTCATGAAATACATTTGAACAATAATACACCCTTACTACACAGATCTTTCTAGAAGACTTATACAACTAAGACTTTCCCAATTTGCCCAAAAAGAAACACGATTAAAAGAAAATCAAGAAAAATAAATGTCTATTGTTCAAATATACTAAATCCACATGCATCAGTTTGAAAACAACATGTTTATAAATGAACTTAATAAAAGATCTATTTTAAAATCAATAAAAATAACTGTTTCATTTAATCTCTTTTCTTTTTTTCATTTTCTCAAATTCACTATATGTTATATTCTATAATTTCTCAATCTTGATTTTCCATGCATTATGATTTAAAAAAATACCACAAATCATTTTTCCTCACTTAATAAGTATAATTATAAATATATAATTATATTTATTTATTCTTCTTATATATATATATATATATATATATATATATATATATATATATATATATATATATATATATATATATATATATATATATATTCATATTCATATTTATATATAAATATAAATGTAAATATAAATATTATATATTAAGGAACATTAAATTAAAAATCGGATTTTAAACATAAACCAAAATTTTACCATTTAGCAAATGTAATATGAAATTTTAATAAAGGTTTAACACTATACAGTCGGCGCACTGGCCGCGGCCTCCCTTTTGGGGAGGACGTAGTCCGCACCAGGGCTGCACCCAGCAGCCATGGTGGTTGCTATGTGCAACCTGGGTAAGGGGTGAGGGGAGGGTTTCGGCCCTCCCCAAAATACATTAAAAAAATTTTTATTAAAACTCGCCCGTACGGCGAACGAAAAACTGTGATTTTTTTAAAATAAAATTTCCTAACGCGCCTGTACGGCGACAAACATGGAAATAAATAGATTTTTTTAACAATCCAATTTATATATGAAACATATATGTATAAAATATATGTACATATATATATATATATTAAATATATATATATGTATATATATATATATAATTTTCACAGGATTTCACAATAAAATATACTAAAATTTCTTTAGGGAAACTGTAAAATTTTCTTCGGGGTTTTATGTGGGAAATTTTGGAAATTACAAAAATTTCAACAGGGATTTCAAAGGAAATTATGCATAGCATATTTAATCAAAACCTAATTTGTTTCCTGAGGTTTAGATTTCCTTTTTAAACAATGATTTCCCTCACAAAAACTTTCTCATACTATTCCACAAAGAGAGCTACAAAAGTATTTTTTTTCAATTCAATATAACTTTAACAGAGATTGGACAGTAATAATCTTTTCTGAGAAATACAAAAATTTAATAACAAGAAGCTTTCCTTTCTCAAACATTCCTTTTCAAAACAAATAAAATGAAATTTACAAGAAAAATACCTGTTATTAGAAAGCTGCCTGTAGAAGAAATCCTCTTGCATGTAGCGTACCACTCCCAAAAGCTTCTCCAAAGAAAACCCCAAATCAATAGGAAAGCTATAACCAACACCAAGAATTTCCCACCAAAGGGATCTTCCACAAGTATACAGTATTTCCAAAATAACATAAACAGAAAGTTTTGCAAAAGCTTAGATATATATATTTTTTTTTCCGTGAAGAAAATTGAATAATCCTTGTGTTTTTTCCCAGATCCAAAATAACCTTCATGAACAAATTTCCTCAACCAAAAATCATAATTGCACTGGCACACATGTCAAGAAGTGCAAAATATCTATTAACCACTTCTCGGCCATCCTTTCTTTTTAAATTGCATGCATTTAATTAATTTATTTTAAATTTACAATTTTCAATGCAAAAAATTATTTAATAACCAAAAATACCATTTCCACAAATTATTTAATTTAAATATTGATTCTATTCACACACAATTTTTAAAACAATTTAATTTAATTAATTAATTTATTTAATTAAATAAATTTAATCTTTTAAGATCAAACCATTTAACCAAACAAACTAATTAATTACTTAAATTACATGTAAAACTAAATTTCTTTAACATTAAAAAATTAATTTAAATAATAAGAAATAAAACATAATAAACTATTATTCAAATTGACATTTTTCCTTTCAAGAAATTAAACCAAATAGAAAAATACAAGACAACCTATGACTTAGAACTAAAACAGACAATGTACTATGACTGGGTTATAGACTAGATTAGGATGAACCAAACTACTACCTCCCAATCAACATATCCGTTGAGTCTTGACACGCTCAGACCTGAGTAACCAGGTGGAGTCAGTGTCATGTACCTACAATTCTGCAATCAAGCAAATAACATGCATATATATATATATATAAACCATTGTACAGGCACACCATGTGGAGAAAATCATAGATATCACAGGGCACTCGCAAGCGAGTGTTGCGATTTCGTTCTCCACACCAATACACGTCACATCAGACTGATGAAATAAATAACTGTTAGTCCATCATAAACATATACATAGCAATAATCAACTAAAAATAAACATCTATGCTATCTCAAAGCATATCAGAAATCAAATATCTCCATACAATGTATCATCATGTCATAGAGTAAATCTATTGTCGCTCAAAACCAGCGATCAAAATATCCAAACAAAGTATCATAGTCAAATAGTGTGAAATCATAACAGCAGAAAACATAAGCATAAATGGAGGGGTACTACACTTGGCTATTCTTTAATCATCAAATATAATGATGTTAGTGGTACCTCCTTCATATTGAGGTAAACTTTATCATATACAAACATCAAAATGGAGGCCATGAGTTCTTCTTACCATAAGATTATTGCCAGAACTCCTTTCGTCCACACCACAAACCATCATTACCAATTCATTAAATCCACTCATTGCAACCAACAAAAAGAAAATTATTGCAAACCCAAAGTTTAAAATCAAATTCAAAGGCCATTGAATCAAACAAAGATCTTAGTGTAAAAATGAAGTAAGAATGGATCCCAAAGAAATAAGTTCAAAAGTAAAAAATCAATCAAAATGTGGAGCCACAAGAAAAGAGGTTTCCCACATATAATAAATGTCCACCTCCTTCAAAATGGTCATCAAGTAAGGCATATAAAAGTGTTGGTTCCAAACACTATCCCAATCAAAATTCCAAACTCTCTCATCCAACATCCTAAGTTTGGAAAATAAAAATTGATTCATCCAAATAACCAAACAATCCTCCCACATATACCATCATCTATCATAATCCTACATCTTGCCTAAAATCCAAAAATCCAATGTCACAAATCTATCACATCTTGGATTTTACTCTTTATTGTAAGGACTCTCATGGAACTCTATTGCGATGTGCCTATTTTGATAAGGCCAACTCTAGTGTTAGGAAGTATCACAATGACATCAATCAGTTGTATGCAAGTGCTATGATCCTAACAAGGCAACTACTTCATAAAGGTCATTATTGGCATATCATGGCACTAGTCTCTACATCATCACCATTGAAGGACTCAAAACAATCAGTGATTAGCTAAAATAGCAAAGCTATATAGAATATCAAAAAGATAAAAAAAAATTAAAGAAATAAAAAAAATGTTACCTAGATGAAAACCTGGCAAATAGGTATCTTGGTGACACCAAAAAATTTATAAAAAAAAAGTCAAGAAAAAGTTTAAAAAAAACATAAAGAGAAAAATTTTGTCCAATAGTGAAAACCATTTTTATGGTGCTTTGGATAAGTACCATGGTGAAAACCTGGAAAATAGGTGTCATGTGTAAAAAAGTTTATCTATGTGGACCATTAAAATTGGGAGCATTTTTTCTCATCTCCCATACCCTCTGCATGACATTTCTTATGGCATTGCCATCCATGTGATTTTCCATCTATTTTCCCACCTACTTTGATCTTGAGAAAGGATTGGGGTATAAACATAAATCATGCTTTGGAAAAACTCTTGCATGTTTATCCTTTAGTCGTACACTATCCATGAAATATCATGCCATTGCCTTCATAGAATTATCCAAACCCATACCTTGGAAAAAACTAATTATTCCTATGCGACATAGTCCTTGGAGATCATATGCTAATTCTACCATCCAATAATCCTCATGTTTAATATCCTTTGTGAAAATAAATTCATTACCCTTTCCTACCTATTGCATGTCTTTGTTTTCCCTTATCAATGGTCTAAGGATTCTATTCCACCTATCCAACATCCCTCCATCATCCCATTCAATCCTAAGAAGAAGTCATTCCAAATGTAATAAGCTTAATCCTTACATTGTTTTGAGATTTGTCCTTCCCACATCAAACAACATCATCATTATCATCATAACCTGTCAATTGGTATTCAACTTGACTAGGGGCAAGATCATGTTTGTCATAAGATTCTTGTGCATGATGGCTCACTTGCTTGTAGACATCATTCATATGCATTATTCATGGTCCTTATAGTGTATTTACCCCATAACATTTAGAGAAAATCCCTAAAAATCATAAAATGTCCTAAAAAAAATTCATATAAATCATAAAATGTCCTGAAAAAATCCAAAATATCAAAACATGTCAAAACCCAAAAACATTCAAATAACTTTCAAAACATCCCACAAAAAAAAGTCAATGTCAGTCATGTCAATCTTTGTCATTTTCAAACTATGTTTCCTCTGCAATTGGACATAGGTAATGCCATCTATTGATATGCCCCTGAGGCATTAGGTCAATCCTTTAGGTTTGTCAAATAAAAAACAAATTCATGATTCGATCTTTTGTCGTTAAAACAAAGTCAAGGGTTGTGTTAAACTATGAGGTCTCTATGCATTGCTACATAGGCAAGGCCATCTATTGATGTTTCCCCAAGGCCCCCTAGGTCAGTCTTTTAGGGTTCTTTAGGTCATTCAAAATAAATCAAACAATGTCAACTCAGATGCGATATAATCATCTGAACTTCTAACACAAAAATATTAAATCAATATGACAAGCAAGCCAACAAGTCTCAAAGTTAAATCAATCATTTTCCTAATCAATCCAACTAGTCAAATCAATAGAAACCAATCGTCTTATACTAGATGTGTCCTTCTTTAAACTTCACCTTTTTTCATTTGCCTTATATAGGTAGTTGCATGATCGAAACTAGACTTGACATCTTATACAACATGTTTCTTCTCCTAAAACCAGGCCTTGTCAAAATAGTCAACCCATCACTCACTTCATCCCTTAACACAATGGAAACACTTATTTCCAAATAATTTGAATGACTATTGATCTTGTTGGTCTATTTTGTCTTATCTTTTGGATTTTCTTTGGTCATGTTACTAGCTACCTAGAGGATGTCCCACACAAGATTTAGAGGAGTGAGGATGTCTTATGACTTGTCTTTTATTTTATTATTGTCTATAGTTTGTCTTGACAAAAAAATTAGGGAAACATGACCATTAGTATGAGTTAGGACATTCCTGTGACTTTCAATTTTTATGCAAAAGGGACTACATCATCACCTTAGCTTTTTGTGCCATGGTGTGTCAGATCCATTTTGCAAAATCAAATAAGTCTCTTTAAAATAAAGTGCACTTATGAAAGCAAGATTTCATCACTAGTAAGTGTTCATCTCTTTCAACCATAATTCTTCACTCCTTCCTAACCATTCATCTCTTTCATGACATTTCATCTTTCTCTAACATTCTTCTTCTTTTGACATATCATTCATGTCTTTAATGCACAAAACAGCTCTTGAGGAGGCATCCTACCTCCATCTCTTGATCTACTGGGGAATCATTTTTAGTTTTTCTTTGAAATAACACTCAAAATCACATTGTCTCAAAGAGGGGAAAAATGAAAACATTGCAAATTGTCCTACGTCTCTCACAACACTTTTCACTAATTTTTCATCTAAAGCTGATTAAATAATTTATTATTTAATTAGAAATAGTATTCTTCTTCTAATTCCCTATAATTAAATATTTTTTAATTATTTAATTATTGTTCTTCTAAACCATTAATTAAATAATTTTCATTATTTAATTAATGTTCATCACTATTTCTTCCTAACTATTCCTCTTAGATTAAATAATTATTTAATTATTTAATCCCTTAATCTTTCCTCTCAAATTAAATAATTAAACAATTATTTAATTTGTATTCAATTTCAATCATCCTTAAACTTGCTAATTTTGAAAGGTGAGGATAATTCATCTTATTTAATTATAAAATCTTTAATTATCCTCACCTAGATTTCATTCCCACTTATCTCTCCCACTTTCTCTCACTTCACTTTCACTTTTCTCTTCCACTTTCCAATTTTCATTCCCATTTATCTCTTCCATTTTCCTAATTTCTATCTCACTTAACTCTTCCCCCTTTCCACTCATGACTCTTATATTCCAAATCCACTCCCCACTTTCAAAATGATAGCTTTTAGTTGAAAATAAATAGTTTCCTTATTTATTCTCAATTAACTCTTCTCTTTCTCAATTTAACTCATCCTTCACTCTTTCATTCCTCTACTTTTGAAAAAGTATATTTTGATGAAAATAAATACTTTATTTATTTATTTTCAACTAACTCATTTTTTCCTCCACTTTTAAATGCAAGTTTCCCTTCTAACTTATCCTTGCATTCAATCTTTTCCATTCAATTATCTTTTCGAAATCTACAAATTGAGGACTTATTTCTCAATTTAGGGGAGACCACATCTTCAATTTCTTTACAATAATGCCATAAAATTGCTTTCAATATTTAGTGCACTTGATCACATTTGAGAGCTACACATAAAATCTATTGAAGGACTAAGAAGGACAACAAAATGGAGTGAGAGAAACACATCATAAGGGTTTGCATTTCTAGTTCTTTCTTTATGCATTTTGTTCCCACAATTTTGTTAATGTATTGGCATTTTATTTCATGATATTTTCTTTGTGGTCTCAGCATTTTTACATCATGTATGCTTTAACCATTTTCCCTAGATAAATTAGGTAATGCAAAGGTAGTGGTGGAAGATTCTCTTCCTGATCTTCTAGGCCTAGAGGGTACTTCAACCGATTTGGTCTTCTCATTAGAAAATTACCTCAACCATTCAACGTAATCCTTAGAAAGTGAATGGATTTGAAATAATTCCTTAACATTTTTATTTAATATTTTACCCCTTTGAGGTGCTAAAGTTTCCAAATGTAGTTTGGTATACTTCTCTTCATATGTACCATGTCAGGGTAGAGTGGGATCAGGTTAGGACTGCTTAAGAACATTTTAATGAGGTCCTTAGTTATTTGTTAATCAACATAATATCCTAGAGGCTCTATCCATAGAGTTATATGTTCCACCACCTATATGATTCACTCATTAGTGGACACAAGAAAAGTTATTTCCTTTGCATATTTATTTACTAAGCTCCTTGGAACTCTATCTCTTTCATACATGTTCTGAAAAATATGAAGAATGCATTTAAAGCATCATTTTGTGCTTTGAAGTCTCCAAGGCTATGTAAATGTTCAAATATTTTATGTTGCACTAGTCTATTGGGATTTCATATAATGTTTTTCCTTCTAGGTAGCTATCTTAGAAAGTAGAATGGCAAACAAACTACCAATAAACCAAACTTGAGTGCATACTTCTTTGTCTTAGTTTGGTTTAGGTAATCCATAAGTTGCTTCAAGAGAAACTCACACAAACCATAATCCATTCCATTAACCACCATGTCATATGCAACATAAATTGCAGTTGTCAACACCTAATTTCCTATGTTAGTAAAGTAGATTTTATGACCAATCATGACTGTAGCATATCTTATAGCAAGGTTTGTAATGGATTTTGTTGTGAGTTCTCTCTCATCATATGTGGCAGTAGTTAGTTTCATGACCACATCATTCTTCACAAATTTTAGCAATAGTATAGGTCCAATTTCACAAAGACCAGTTACAACTTTAATCACTTCCTTGGTAATTACTGCAACTACACTTGTCCACACAAATTTATCGTGCACTCTGCTAAGTTCCATCCTTATAAATTTTCAATCCATTTCACTACAAAAGTCTGGAAACCAATGCCATGCATCTAGTTTCTTCCTTCACCAAGGAATCATCTCTAACTATCTCCTTTAGCCATTTATCCTTGAGCACCCAATGATCAAATTCTTCTAATTTTGTATTTATGTATTTGGCCAAAGAACTTGTAAAATTGAGGGTAGTGGTTGATAACTTTGGAAGTGTGAGGTTATGTGGATAATATGTGTTGATATTAGTAAGAGGATGAGATGGGATTAGATGATTGGAAATTCGATAGATAGATGAGATGGATTTGGAAGAAATTTGATAAGGTTTGAAGGTAACATGTTGTGTTGAGTGGTAAGGATTTTGAGATGTGAGGATAAGGGATTAAAATTTGAGGTTGTAAGATGTTTGATTAAAAATTTTATTTGTGAGATGGGATTTTGATGTGAAATTAAGATGTGGGATTGATAGTTTGAGATGAAATGGGGATATTTGAAGAAGATGGTAGATGTGAGGGATCATGATTACTAGAAGAAGGTTGAAGATATGTGGGATGATGATGAATATAAGGAATTTTTTTGGATCATTTGCGATATTTTGAAATCATGCAGTAATTTGGAACCTATTTTTACTAACATAAGGATGCATTCTTTGATATGTTTCATGATATATCAATGCATGAAGTCCATAGCTTGGGTATCTTGGGAAAATTATTATAATTATTTTGGTGAATCTTGATCATGGATGATATAGGATGGAGATGGGAATGGGGTCCGCATAGGAACTTGGTGGAATATCTCCTCAAAGATTATGTCATTAGATGATGATGGGAACTTTTGGGAGGCTGTGATTTTTTTTATTTCTTGTTACCTTGTAATAGGAATCTAGGAAAGAGATTATTAATGATGGGATAAACCTTGGATTTTACATGATTCAATTAGATTGGATAGAAAGGATAATGATGGATGGAAATGAAACAATGATAGGATAGAAAGGATGATTGATTGAAAGGACAATAATTGATGTAAAAATTGGAAAAGATAAGGAGAACCAAAAATTTTGGAATGATAAAAGACCAATATTGACTAAGGTAAAATCTAGATCCTTGATTGATAGGGATGATTTTGCTTACACTAGACTTAGATAATTAGCTAGGCAAGGCTTGGATAAAGGATGATGATTTCTTTCTTGAACTTGGATAATCATTTAAGTAAGGATTCAATGGGGATTTTGATAGCTAACTCTGGGTAGACAAGTTCACGAGATAAGACAACCAAAATGATAAGACTAACTCAATATAATACTTGAGATATGAAATTTCTCAAGCAATACACAAGCTTGAGGATAAAAAGAATAAGGATCTAGATTATAATTTTAATAGTATTGGTTTTGATTAGTATATAATATGGTTTTGGATTTGGTGATGAGGATTTTTTATAGATGACAAGGATTAGATTGGATGCTAGGATTGATCAATGATTAAAGATAATGGATAGGAAGGATAAGATAGATGAATGATTATAGATGATGGATTAGATAGAATGGATAGGAATTGTATTGGAACACAAGAAGGATAAATGGTGGAATAAATAATGATAGAAGTGGATGATGGAATGATGATAAATATAGCATGGATGTTGATTGGTGCAAGGTTTAAGGATGAAGATAGTGATGACTAGGTTATGATAATGGATGAAAATTATGAGATGAGGGAAATATGAGGGTTTTTGGATTAATATGGTAGAAATGGTTGATGTTTTAGGTAAAATTATGGCTATGAATGGGCCTCCCAGGTCTATTCTAGGTCTACGAAGGTCAAAATCTCAAATTAAAGGCCTAAAGTGTTAAGAAAAGGTGTGTTTTCCACCTTGCATAATGTTATAATATAGCTATTTATTTATTATGTGGTGTACCTAGTGTTGGAGTTTAGTTGTTTATGATTTTTGGTTTGTCCTTGATGACAAAATTGGTTCTCTGATTTGGAATTTTCAGCTTGTTTGGTGATATGATATGTAGTTACATTGGTTGGTGTTATTATATGTAGTTACAAGATTTTGATTCAGGATTTTGATATATGATGTTGCTAATAATGTCTATCATTTTGATAGGATGATTTTCAATTTGATCCTTCAAGGTTACAAGTCATAGGTATATTTAGTTGATTATTATCAATTTTTCTTTGAATGATATATTAATGCATTATTAATCTCATATTATTGCAATATTGTAATTTTTTAAGGTATTCATGATATTTATACTTGATTTGTATAGTGGTGTTTACATCTAGCTTCTTTAGATGACCTTTGGCTTAGTTTGGTTGCATTGGCATCATTGACATCATTTTGGTCTTTTCCCTTGAAGTATTTCAAATTGATCAAATAAGATGATTCAAGTATATTCATTTTTTTGCTAAGGATTCTTAAGCTTCCTTGTTACATTCAAATGTAATGATTATTTTTTAAGGAAGTTGACACTCACATTTCTTTGTGGCATTTCCAATATGTACTTCCATGGTTTTGATAAGGTAATCAACATCTTATATGGTTATGAGATCTTTCAAATTTACTATATGGTTTATAGTTTATAAGTTATGGCATTGGTAGCAATCACCTTGTAAGGTTATAAAGGTATCGAGAAGAATTGTTGTTGACTTATGTGATTGGCATTTTGTTTCGATGCTAAGTTTAATCACATTAAAAATCTTATATTGGGTTCTTTATCATTGTAGTGGTCGATATGTTTAAGATATTTGGAGCTATCTTTTACTTTGGTGTTGTTACGATTCTTGGTATTATAGTTGTTGGCACTTTTGGAAGAATTATTATTGGTTATTTTGGTAGTATTGGTTGAAAAGCATTAGGATCTCAAATAATTATTATTGTTTGTAAAATATCCAAAAAGATTAGAAGTATGTTTAGGGATAAAGATATTTTGTTGATTCATTCATCTTGTTTAAGAGTGAAACCCTAGCCACCATGGACTTTTTTTTGTCTACAGTTTTGAGTCGTCTCTCAGTCGACATACTAAGAAGATGTGATATTCATTACTATGTGAGCTAGTTGGCTATTAGGATGGTCCAACATATTGGCATTTTGGTTATGAGTTTGATTGTTTACTGTTACCTAATGAAAGCTCGACTGTGGAAGTTGGACAAAGAAGAATTATTGTCATCTTTTAACTAGGTAGTTATGGAACTCCTCAATAGATCTTTATGGTATTTGTTCAATTTTCTTCCACCATAATCAGGTAATGCAAAAACCCTCTTGATGCTTATGCACCTTGAGATATTTTTTTAAGGAAGTTGTTAAGAATGATAAAAGGATTATATTTTTTTCTGAAAGGCATGAAACTATTTTTATGCTCAAAAATATTATATCATTCTTGGATATTTGACAGTTATAGCAGTTGATTGTAACAGGTTTTGGGTAAGATAAAATTTGTATTGGTTTTGTGAGTAAAATATTTGGTTTTGAAATATTATTGTTAATGATATTTAAGGGCTTAACTTTTGTTGATTATGATTAAAACCCTTTAGGTTTTTTGGATAATCCTTCTCAGGTTGTAACATAATATACTCTCATTTGCTACGAAGTTAATGTACCTACTTAAACTTATTAAAGATTTTGTTAAAAGACTCTTTAGGGTTTCTCACCTATAACCCTAACCCAAGTTGGTTTACAGTTATTGAAATTGCATAGATAGGTTATTTCACACAACGAAGTTTTAAAATATAACCTTCAGAAATTTTTCTTAGTTACCTGGAAGAAGAATATTAGGACTTCAGACTTATCTTTAATAGGCATTGTACAAAAGTTGTATTGTATTGAAAATATTTATAACAATGATTCTCAAATTATTGTATTTAAGGAAGATGTTGTCATTCTCATACAACATTCTTCGGTGTGTTTATGGAAAATATTCATAGTCTTCTATTGAGACAATAGGACTACAAATTGCACATCTAGGGTATTGATAGTATACTATAACTATTATGCATTGTAAAGGATTTGGTGCTCCTATATATCTTGTGAAGTTGGTGCTTCTGAAGTTTGTGGAGTTGATGCTCCTGAACTTTGTGGAGTTGGTGCTACTGAAATTTGAAGAGTTGGTGCTCTAAGTGAATAAAGAAAAAGATTTTTTGAGCGGTTTTTATTCCCCAAGAGGGTTTTCCACTCAATACATATATTGTTTTATGTGATGATTTTATGTGTGATTTTTTCTTATCTGTCTGATATCAATGTGTCAAGAAATGCATTGAATGGGTTTTAATTATCATTATTTCATCTCTGGGAATGTTTATGTAAAAATATCATGTGTAAAAGGTTATATTACTAATGTGGGCTGTAATACATATGAAAGTGTAAAACATATTAAGTTCAACCTATGTTAATGTTATTTCTATATGTTTAATTCATGGTTAATGCAAAAATAATATTATTCATGCACAAGTCAAATCTGTTCTATAAACAGTCATTTGATCTTTTGGTTCAAAAGTCAATTAAATCCTTGGATTTGTAAAATTTTTGTGACTTATATGAATCACATATTCACCCCCCCGTCTCAGTGATTCTAGTATTCCATCAAGTGGTATCAGAGCATAGGGTCCTCATATAGGTCTAATCCACCTAGGATAGATTTTAGTTTTGGGAGTCTATCAAACATGTCATAAGCTCAAGAAGGTACTTCTATGTCTAAAGATCCACTATTTGATGGTATAGAATATGTATTTTGGAAAATTAAAATGGAAACATAGCTGATTTCAGTTGATGTTGATGTATGGAGCATAGTTCAAGATGGATATGTTGTTCCATCCAAAATTCCCTCTAACTCTGTTGAGAAAAATAAGTATGAAACTAATGCTAGAGCTAAACATGCTCTATTGTGTGGGTTAACCAAATATGTATTTGTTAATGTCATGCATTACAAATCAGCTTAAGAAATTTGGGAAAAACTTGAAAATATTTATCAAGGAAATCATAAAGTTAAATAGTCAAAAATCCTTACTCTTAAAACTCAGTTTGAGGAAATGAGAATGAATGATGATGAAAAAGTAGTTGAATACTTTTTGAGAATAGATGAAGTTGTTAATGCAATAAGAGGGTTAAGAGAAGAAGTAGAAGAGTTTGATGTGGTCAAAAAGGTCATTAGAAACTTAAATCCTAAATATGAAACTAAGGTCTCAACCCTTGAAGAAAAGAAACATTTTGACAAGCTTACCTTAGATGATCTACAAGTAACCCTTACTACTTTTAAAATGAGAACAAGAAAATGCAATCCAACAGGAAAAGAAACTACTTTTAAAACTGAAAAAAGGAAGATGTAGTTGAAAGTGAGTTAGAAGACTCTGATACAAAAAAGTATCACTTTGTTAGAAAACTTAAAAAGGGATCGTGTAAATACAAAGGAAAACTTCCCTTTAAATGTTTCAACTATGGAAAAATTGGACATTTTGTAGCTAAATGCCCCTATGTTGAGAAAAAATAGTGTTGATGAAAAACCTAACAAGCAATTTAAGAAGGTCTATAAACCTAAAAGGAAATTCAATTTCAAGAAGAAAAAGAGTTTCTTCATCAAAGATGAATTAGACAATGAGATAAAAGACTATTCAGATGAAGAAGAAGAGACTCTATTATGGCTGAAGTCAAACAACAAGAAGATATAAACAACAAGACTGATATAGAAGATGGTGAAATAGATCTAGAAGGTGAGCTAAAATGTGCTTTAAAGGAAATTAAAAAAACTTAAAAATAAATTCCTTTCTGAAGTACATAAACTAGATCAAGCAATAGTCTCTTTGAAGACTCAACTTGAAGAATTTTAGAGAATTGAGGACTATCTTAAAATAACTGTGAGTTTCAAAGACAAATAAATTCAAATATTGGAGCAATAATTTGTTAATCTTAGAAAGAAAATTGAAGGGTATGAAAGTACAATAAAGCTCAATGGTGTGCTTAGCAAGCAGAAAATGAATAAGGATAAAATTGGAGTAGGGTTTGAAAAGGGTGAGCGTTCAATTGATACTTCAAAGAAAACACCTAATTCTACAAACAAGAGTTCAAACCAAATCATTATGAACCTAGTAAGAATTATGTACATTCTTTTGAAAATAAAAGAATGCTATTCATATTCAATTCTTATATTTATGGTTACTACTTCTATTTTAACAAGTTTGGCCATAAAGTGAGTACTTGTAGATTCATGACTTCTAGAATGCCAAGGTTTGGACATAAGAAATACTTTGGTTTTGTAAACCATGTCATATGTTTTGAATGAAACACTTTGGGGAATACAATCAAACAATGCAAAGTTGATCTGCATGATAAATAGTAGAAAACATAAATAATTTGGAAACCTAAGTTTGTCAAAGGCATAGAGCAATCAATGCTAGTCCAAACTTATTTCCATACTAAAAAAGACTTACGGATCCTAGATAGTGGTTGTTCTAACCATTTTACATGGGAGAAGGACGGGTTTATCAAACTAGAACATTATACTGGTGGATATGTGAAATTTGGTGATAACACTAGTATATAGATTAAAGGTAAAGCTTCACTTCTGCTAAATGAGGACACACCCATTTATGATGTATATTATGTGGAAGGTCTAAAGCACAATCTAATTAGTGTGAGCCAAATCTATGATAGTGGCTATCATGTCATGTTTACTTCATGTAGGAATGTGAGATCAAGAACAAGTCTAGAAAGACTGTTGCAATTGGGAAAAGGACTAAAGGTAATGTTTATAACCTTCTAGACACCTCTAGTAATGATAGTAATGAAGGTATGTGTCAAATGGGTCAAGTTGAAGAAAGTGGGTTATGGCACAAAAGATTAGGACATATAAACTTTGATAATCTGGTTAGAATCAGTAAAAACCAAAATGATAGAGGTTTACCAGTTCTTCATAAACTAGAAAATTCTATGTGCAAAGAGTGTTTAAATGGTAAAAAAACTATAGTAATATTTAATTCAAAAGAACATTCTTCAACTAAGCCTTTACAACTAGTGCATATAGATTTGTGTGGCCCAATTAGAATAGGTTCAATTAATGGTGAAAGGTATTTCATGTTATTTGTGGATGACTATACAAGAATGCTATGGTTAATTTTCTTAAACATAAATCAGAAGCATTTGAAAGATTTAAGATCTTTCATAAAATGGTTGAAAAATAATCTAATCTAAAGCTTAAATATTTGAGATTTGATAAAGGAGGAGATTTCACCTCTCAGGAACTCATTGAATATTGTGAGCAGCATGGTATTACAAGACTATATGAAGCTCCTAGAACACCTCAACAAAATGGGATTGTTGAATGTAAGAATAGAACTGTGAAGGAGATGGTAAGAACCATGTTAGATGAGGCTAAATTTCTAGACATGTATTGGGAAGAAGTTGTTCATACAGCTATATACATTTTAAACATAGTGTAAATTAGGGTGAAATCAAAATTCACTCCTTATGAATTGTGACATGGAAAAGCTACCTCTGTAAAAAAAAATTAAAATCTTTGATAGTAAATGCTTTATCAGTAAAGATGATGAACATCTAGGAAGCTTTCAATCAAAGTGTGATGAGGGTATCTTTTTGGGATACTCAACTCAAAGAAAAGCCTACAAATTCTATAATAAAAGGATCAATAATATTGTTGACAAAATAGATGTGGAAGTTGATGAAATATTAAATTTAGAAACTGATCATGTGCAGATTAATGAGGAAGAATCAGAAACAAAACTTCAGATAATACCTAAAGATGTTGGGACAACAAGTCCTATGAATATTGTTCCCAAAAATCCTTCAAAATTTGTTGCTAAAAAATCATCCTCAAAATTAGATCATTTGGGATAGAAATGTTGGAGTTCAAACACAAAGAAAAACTACTCAACTTGAAGAACAAGCTCAAATAGCAGAGCATGTAGCCTTCTATTTAGTCACTAAATTTGAACCTAAGAATTGTGATGAATCTCTCTTGGATGAATGTTGGCTTAAGGCTATTCATGAAGAAATAAATCAAATTGAGAAAAACCAAACTTGGGAGTTAGTCCCAAGAAATGATGACAAGAATGTCATAGGTTACAAGTGGGTTTATAGGAATAAGCTTGATGAAAATGGAAAAAAAAAATTCAGCAAGGCAAGGTATGTCCACAAAGGCTATGCTCAAAAGGAAGGTATTGATTTTGGTTAAACCTTTGCAACTATTGCTAGGCTAAAATCCATTAGAATATTTTTGGCTTATTCTATTTATAAAAATTTCATAGTTTATCAGATGGATGTCAAGATTACATTTTTAAATGGCTATTTAGATGAAGAAATCTATATGGAACAGTCTAAAGGGTTTGTTTGCAAAGAAAAGCCTAATCATGTTTACAAGTTGAAAAAGGTCTTATATGGTTTAAAACAAGAGCCTAGGGCATGGTACTCTAGGCTAGACAATCATTTGACATCAAATGGCTTTGTTAGAGGTGGCATTGATATCAATCTCTATGTCAAGATTGAAGGTACAAATATTTTGGTTGTTGAAGTCTATGTAGATGATATCATTTTTGGCAGAAATAATGGGGTATGTGTAGGATCATGATGGGCCAAAAAGTGGCAATATGATGGGTATGTGGCTGATGACTATTTTTTTACCCAAAATTGATTAAATGTAAAGGGTTTTTAAAGGAGATTCTCAGATTTCCACCCATATCAATTATGCTTTACTTTGAATTTAATAAGTAATTATTATTCATTTTCTATTCAAATTATGACTAAAGTCCTAATTGATAGGCTAATTGAAAAATATCTATAGCTTTCAAACAGTATTACATTTTTGAATCCAAAACATGTGTCACATTCCATGCTTTGCATACTATAGGATTGAAAAAAGAAAAATTGAATTTCATAAAGTTTTGACTAAGTTAAGGTGGTCAGACATACGAGTTTTTAAATTTTTAAAAATTTGTAATAAAAAATTCATAATTAATTATTTACTTGGAAAAAAATTACAAAAATGCATCACATTGGGGCATGAGTCCTCTACTTATATCTAAAATATTATAAAAATATTATCATTTTATTGTGGTTAGGGTGGTCAGACATACACCTACTTATTTTTTCCCTAAAATAATATAGATAGCTTATTCAAATTTTTACGTCAAGTTACCTAACTCTGATTTTTCTGAATTTTTTGCCACTTAAGGGCCTGTTTTTTCCATGATGATCCTGCACATACCCAATGATGCTTTAAGTAAAAAATTATCTCATATTATGAAATCTTAACTTGAAATGTAAATGTTGGGAGAATTTACTTTCTTTCTTGGTCGTCAAGTTTCTCAACTTGAAAGTGGTATATTTCTCTCTCAAAACAAGTATGCTAGAGAGATGCTTAAGAAGTTTCAAATGGATGGATTCAATCGTGTTAGTACTCCAATGGCTATAGGTTGCAAACTTACTAAGGTTGATGGTTCACCTAATGCTTGAATCAGTCTGAATATAGATCAACGATTGGTAGTTTGTTATATTTAACTGCTTCTAGACTTGATATAATGTATGTAGTTTGCATGGTTGCAATATTTTAGGCATCACCTAAGGAATCCCATGTTACTACTATTAAAATAATCTTAAGTATATTCAAGTTACTCTTGATTATAGTCTTTGGTATCCTAGAAGCAATGATTTCTCTCTGATTGCATATATAGATACTGACTAGGCTAGTTGTTTGGATGATAGGAAAAGAACTAGTGGTGTTGCATTCTTTCTTTGTGATCAGTTAGTTGATTGGAATAGTAAGAAACAAGAATCTATTTCTCTTTCTACTACTAAGGCAGAGTACATAGCTGCCAATTCTTGTTGTAATCAATTGCTTTGGATGGCTCAAATGTTATCTGATATGGGTATCAAAATTTCTAAGCCTATTTCTATTTTATTTGATAATACAAGTGCAATCAATATCTCTAAGAACCCTATTATGCACTCTTGCACTAAACACATTACAATCAAATTTTACTTTATTCAAGAAAAAGTGTTGGCTAATGAATTATGTCTACAATTTGTTGCTTCACAAGAACAGGTGGCTGATATATTCACTAAACCTCTATCCAAAGAAGTCTTTGTAAGGCTGAGGCTCAAATTGGGAGTTATCTCTCAATCCTTACTTCATTGATTCTCCTATCTTTGGTTTAGGGGGAGCTTGTTTCTATATCTTTTCATTCACAACTCTCTTGCATATTTATTTATTTTCTATATTTCTCTACTTGTAGCTGGTTATTTGTGTTGGATAGTTGGTTGGCTTCTCAATTGTTTATGTTCATGGAATCTCACATTCTCTTCTTTCATTCTTTGTCATTGAGGAAAAAAGTGGGAGAGATGATATGTGTTTTTCCATCAAGGACAAAGGGGGAGTTTGTTGGCTTTCAATTTTTTATGATTTGTGGTTTGTCCTTCATGAAAAAATGGGTTCTCTGATTTGGAATTATCAACTTGTTTGGTGATATGATATGCAGTTACATTGGTTTATTCACATATGGTTTGTGATATGATACACAGTTACACTGGTTAGTGTTATGATATGTAGTTACAGGATTTTGATATATGATGATGCTCACAATGTTTATCATTTTGACAAGATGATTTTCAATTTGATCCTTCAAGGTTACAAGTCACAAGTATATTTGGTTGATTATTATCAG
The DNA here is from genome assembly GCA_007258455.2 of Sequoia sempervirens. Lineage (NCBI taxonomy): Eukaryota > Viridiplantae > Streptophyta > Pinopsida > Cupressales > Cupressaceae > Sequoia > Sequoia sempervirens. The sequence continues at coordinate 89,345,779 of VDFB02193867.1, forward strand.
TTTGTCTTTGAATGATATATTAGTGCATTATTAATCTCATATTATATCACTATTGTATTGTTTTAAGGTATTCATGATATAAATTTATACTTGATTTGTATAACGGTGTTTAAATCTAGCTTCTTAAGATGAATTTTTGCTCAATTTCATTGCATTGGCATCATTGACATCATTGTGGTCTTTGCACTTGAGGTATTTCAGATTGATCAAATAAGGTGATTGAAGTATATTCATTTTTTTGTTAAGGATTCTTAAGTTTCCTTATTACATTCAAATGTAATGATATTGTTTTAAGAAAGTTGACACTCACATTTCTTTGTGGCATTTTCAATACATACTTCCATGGTTTTGATAAGGTAATCGGCATCTTATATGGTTATGAGATCTTTGATTTACTATATGGTTTATAGTTTATAATTTATGGCATTGGTAGCAATCACCTTGTAAAGTGATAAAGGTATAGGGAAGCATTTCTATTGACTTTTGTGATTGGAATTTTATTTTGATGCTAAGTTTCATCACATTAAACATGTCATATTGGACTCTTTATCGTTCCAATGGTTGATATGTTTAATATGTTGGAATTTATCTTTGACTTTGGTGTTGTTATGATTCTGGGTATTATAGTTGTCAACACTTTTGGCATAATTATTACTGGTTATTTTGCTAGTATTGGTTGAAAAGCATTTAGATCTCAAATGATTATTATTGTTTGTAAATTTTTTGAAAAGACTAGAAGTATGTTTAGGGTAAAAGATATTTTTTTGATTCATTCATCATGTTTAAGAGTGGATCCATAGCCGCCATGGACATTTTGTTTATCTAAATTTTTGAGTCCTCTCTTGGTTAACATACTAAAAAGATGTGATATTGAGTACCGTGTGAGCTAGTTGGCAGTGAGGATGGTCCAACATATTCGAATTTTGGTTAAGAGTTTGAGTGTTGATTGTGAGCTAATGAAAGCTCAACTGTGGAAGTTGGACAGAGAAGAATTGTTGCCATCTTTCAGCTGGGTAGTTATGGAACTCCTCAATAGATCTTTATGGTATTTGTTCAATTTTCTTCCACCATAATCAAAAAATGCAAGAAACCTCTTGATGCTTATGGGCCTTGAGAAAATTTGTTAAGGAAGTTCTTCAGAATGATAAAAGAATTATTTTTTTATTTTTTTTGAAAGGCATGAAACTTTTAATTTTCTCAAAAAGATAATATCATTCCTAGATATTTGACATTTATAGAAGTTGACTATAACATGCTTTGGTTAAGATCAAATCTATATGGGTTTTGTGAGTAAAATGTTTGGTTTTGAAATATTAGTGTTAATGATATTTAAGGGCTTAACTTTTGTTGATTATGATTAAAACCCTTTAGGGTTTCTAGATGATCTTTCTTAGGTTGTAACTGAATATACTCTCATTTGTTGTGAAGTTAATGTACCTACTTAAACTTCTTAAAGAGTTCTTTAAAAGACTCTTTAGGGTTTCTCACCTATAACCCTTACCTGAGTTGGTTTATAGTTATTGAAACTACATATAGAGATTATTTCACACAATGAATTTAAAAGATAACCTTTAGACATTTTTCTCAATTTCTTGGAAGAAGAATACGAAACTTTAGACCTATCTTTGACATACACTGTACAAAAGTTGTTGTAGACACGTGAAATTAGCATTATGCACTTAGTTCATATTCATCCACTCATTCATAAATCAAATTCACATTAATCCACTCATTAGGTAAATCAGGTTCATTTAATCTCTAAGGATTATCCACTTAAATTGAATAAATTAACTTTATTTAATTTAGGCCTATCATCCCCTTTTAATTAAATAAACCAAAGTTTATTTAATTAAGTCTCAAAACTCATATTTCTCCCTCTTGATTTAAATAAACCAAAATATTCAAGTCAAAAGGGTCAAAATCCCCTAATCATCACCTAAGCTAATCTAATCCTGATTAACCTAATCTAACCTCCCATCACATCCTCTAGTTTTTCCCACTTGCACCAATAAATCATTTTAATTCATTTATAAAATCAGCATTTTCCATCAACATGGCATCTTTGAGGAATATTCCCTCAAGTTTGAATTCAAAAACAAGTGGACATGTATATCCAACATTGCAATAACTTCTCTCTTACATGTCCCCCCCTCAACATTAACTCTCATTTTCAAATTTGAAATCTCCCTCTCTTTGACACATTGACCAAAATGTGCTCATCCTCCAACCTATCACAAGTTGACAAGTGGCCTCTTTTCATTGGCTTGTTTTTAGTCCCACATCCTCCATGTTTGGAATTCTTATATCATTTTATGCTATAAATAATGATCATCTCCATTGGTTTAATCCTCCACAACTCCACAATCTCCACAACTTGATCCACAAATCTCATGCAAAGTCACTCTCTTCAATTGAGAATTGATTTTGTCCACTCCATTCTTATAGCATTTTCATATCATGGAGCTTAAGCAAGGATTGGGAAAGGGCTATTTTCCATAATAGCACCAATCCACTATGGGATAGGATTCATTTCATGTTTTATATGCTTTAGTTTTTCTTGTAATTTGTTTGCATTTTAAAACATGATTTATTATCTCATAGGAGCACTATGGTATTTGCATAGTTTGAACTAACATGCTAATGTGTCTTGAAGTTTGAGTTGTTTTGTAGATTTTTGGTGCTCACATAATGGCGCTAGAGGGAGGGTTGACTGATGACCAATCTGCTTATCCATGTTGCTTAACCTTGCAGTTATATTTTGTTCTTCATTAGAAAATTCCTATCTATTTCTTGTTTGAAAGTTTTAGCATTTTAAATGTTGATATAGAAATTTTTTTTGGGCTTTAAGTAATGTAAGGTAGAAATCATTTTGTTATGTCAAAAGGTTAACATGTGATTTTCCATTCATAAATAGTTTGATTTTCTAGTATGCCTGCATTGTTTCAGTCTTGAAACTAACCCATACATCTCAGTTAAAAATGATGGCTTGGCCGTCGCTTAGTGTTTCTTTCTCATAAAACATTTGCACTCCATTTGCAATTGAAAAGAATTTCCAAAGCTCTCACTTACGTGCAGGAAGGAAAAAATTTGATTGCTTCAGCTTGATTATTCATTGCCATTATATTTGGATTTTAAGTTGCATAATAGCATCTAATTTATTTGGGTTTCTTCTCACGGATTTTTTTTTTTTTGGACCAAGTAGTATATTGGTTTCTTCATTTCCTTATATCTGGAACTTATTAAATGTGGTGTCAATCTCACATAAGACTTCTTCAAACCATCGGGCTTGATTAAAGTGTTCACTTTCTTTGTTTGAATGCCATGCATCTTCTTTTTCTTGTCTGCCCGTACATCAAAAATGAATACAAGGGTATTTGGGTATTGTTGTCTTCAATCTTCTTCATTGTAGATTTGGTTGTGAGGAGGTTTAGAGTAGATGGCATCTACCTTGATTGCTTTTTCTGCCTTCTGTGCCTATGACTTTGGGTCAGGTTTCTTTGACGTACCTTTGGGAGGGGTCATTATTGTTGTTATTGTTTCTGCCACCGCTGCTTTTGATTACTGTTGTTGTTGTCAATAAATATTCTCTAATACACCAAACTTTATTTTTAGCCTGTAGCTTGCCAAATTGGAGAAGTGAAAGTTTAGTATTCATTTGGCAATAAAACATCCAATGTTGATACACACAATCCAAACATCAAACGTTGTTCACATAACCCATGTTGTGCATATCCTACATCGTTGCAGTCAATGAGACCATATTACTTTGAGGCATTCTGATGAACAGCTTGCGTGCCTTGTCTATGCATACACTTCTTACCCCGCCATGCTAATTTGAAACTTGTTGTATAAAGCCCGAGTCTAGATCTCCCAAAAAACTCCCACGTTACTTCCCACAGCTACCACTTTGTACATGAAGATCTTTGTCATATCACTGTCACTGCTGCCGATGATTGTGCTAGTGAATCAGAAGTTCATAGGACTATTTGATAAATGAAGCAAGTAATTACTGTTGGAAAGAATGGAAAAATTCCCTACTAAGTGTGTCGACAAAACAAGTCTAGATAGAGACCAATATAAGAAAATACTATGTGATTTGGTTCAATAGAATCAAAGTGGCAATGAAAATTTGATAGATTAGTTGTTAGTCGCTTTCAAATTTTGAAACCCACATTATCAAATATATTTTGTTGTTTTGGACTTTACCAAGTAGTCATGTTGGTTAATATTGTGCATCGACCTTCACTTTGAATGAGATATGTAGCACTTTCGATGCTAACATAGGTTGTGGAATTTTGTTTCACACCTACCAATATCATTTTCTCTAAAGTGTCTAAAGGTGTGCCATTCAATAAATTTGAAGAATTCAATTTTTTGGAGAAGCCATTCCCTTTGCATTACATGTGCTTGCACAGTAACCTATTGGATTTTTCGATCTTCCTTTATTGTTGCACACTGCTCACTGTTGATTTGGCTTTTATCTTCATCGTTTGGAATCATTCACTTGTGTGTTCTTGTAAGAATCTTCATTGTTTTAGTGATAGCAACTATCAAAATTCAAAGGCGGGGCATTCAAAAAGGAGGACGTAGAAATTATCTTTACACCTGCGCAATAGCATAAAGTCCTGCACTCATTACATTCTATCATAAAACAATAGAGCTATCATTGAACCAAAATTTAATTCCATACGCTGTCAGCATAATGTGCAGAGCTTCTCTGGACAGCGTTTGAATTTAAATTTATTTGTGTGGACAACGTTTTAATTTAATTCCATACACTGTCAACATTTTAAAATCTCATATCTATTTCCGCCATCCTCAGATCTGTTTTATTCATTGGCTGTATTAAATAGGTAGCTGGAAAGTATTTAAGTGGCATGTGATATGATGATAATATCACAATCTTTATCAAGGTTGGTTTGAGACCATTTCAATGTTGTTTCCTCTTCGTGATTTTGGTAATATAGCTTGCTTGTCCCAAAAGACAAAAAAAATGCTTAGTGATTCAACACAAGTCTATTCAAATTTATGTATGAGTTCAGTGGAGCCTAGTTGGAGGATGCAACAGAGACCAAACATCTAGCTTTTGAAGGCTACTATATTTGTTTTGTCCCATCGATATTCATGCTTATGGGAACACAAAGGTAGAGTAGGCACACCTTTGATGACACCATGGACCTTTGCTGGTTCATTTCAACACTAGGTATCCTGCTAGGTATTGTTGACTTTCTTTTTTGTTGTTTTTAATCAATTGTAGGAATTCTTTATTGCTTGTCTTATCTCATGAATATTGTGGCTTTAAAATTGATTGTGCAATCAACTTCATTATTGGATTTACCCATCAACCTTCATTTGCTCACCAACAAAGAGACATCATCCACTCAATTTGTAGACAAAATCTTTTAAAGTTAATGCAATATTGGTAGCGGTAGAACTTAATTCCTCAACCTTTGCCCATGATGGAAGCATAGAAAGGGTGTGCGAAATTTTACTCATTTACTGTTTTGTAGGGGAATTTTGAGGCAATAGGTGAAGATCATGTTGCGCATCAATACGTATTTATTTAGAGATTTTTTTTGTGTTAGACAGTTTGATGCACATTTGATTGTTTTTGGTGTATTTATTCACTCATGGTTCATTATAAATCTTCAAAGATTAAGTTATCAGTTTATATTGTCACTTTATTATGGTCATTTAAGCTTATGATGATGCTACTAAAAGATTTATCCTTTGTGGTTAATTTATTGACTCAAAACCTTTAGTAATGTGGACTATATAGGAAGACTTACAAATCCTCCTTTTACTATTATAAGCATTTAAATCTTTGTCCTTTCATTTTAGATCATGTTACTGTTTGAAGTTAATAATTTAATATTATGATCTTCACATGAGTGACTTTTGTTTAATAGGAAAAGCAAAAGGAAAACGAAGAAGGAAAATGACGAAGGAGAACAAAGGAAAAAGGTGAAATCGACATTGGAATCAAGCATTGGAGTTGAGCAAAAATGAAAGAAAACTTGGAGTTGAAGAATTGATCATCAAATTTGAAACTCACAAAGCATTTTTAATGCTTAAGTGCTTCCATTTCATGCTTTAATTTTCTATTTGAAGTCAACTAGATCATTATTTTCTTTCAAAGTTGGGCTAAAATTGAACCTTAGACACCTACTAGATTTCAATTTGGGCTAAAATTGAACAAGCAACTTCACACTTGATATTGGTGTTTTAAAATGAACTCATCATTGCTTTGGGATTTAAAATGAACATGTCAATTTTATGCTTTGTAATCTTTTATGTAAAATAATCTCATCTAAAAAGGTGTATGCGCTTCTCACGTGCTTCACAACAATATTGAGAATCAAAATTCTTTTTGATGACATTAAGTTGCTTAAAAGATATTCTCCACACTTCGATTTGGGTTTAAAATTGAACATCTTGTGCAAGTGTGAGTGGGTGAATTGTCACATATATTCTCTCTCTTTGTTTCCATCAAAGATTGATTGAGTTACAGATTTTATCTTTACTCACTTTTGTTTATCCTAGAGGGATTGCCTTGGGGAAAAAGCACTCACCCAAGGGAATGACTCAACTAGTAACACTCTAAAGCCAAGAGTATTTCCAACCGGTATATAAATGTGGGTATTAGAGTAAATTCCAATATCACGTGGTTGATTCTGACAAGATGGATCTAAAAGGGAACTATTGCCATGTGTGTCAATCTCCATGAACAAAATGTCCAAAATAGAACCCTTGTTTTGTAGTGACAAATTGATCCATTGAGCGAGTTTATCAAAGCGGTGCATTGGAACTTAGATTCCAAGAAGTTACTTGCCATGTCCAATCTTGGTTAAAGTATAGAGGTTAAGACTTCATTCTTAACATACCTTTATACTCTTTCCTTGGTTGCATGTAAAATCATCTCTTCTACGAAGGGCATGAGGTAAGCCCACCAAGAAAAACGTACCAATCACTTGCTAGGATGTTACATTGTTTGTGAGTCAGTTTGAAAACATAGTACTTTGATCGAAAACATTGGAAAGCCAACATTCAACATGAGAATCAAATCTCAAATCCTTTAGGAGAAGCAAATATCCTTGAACAAATTCACATGTTATTGCTTTCCCTTTGGATTCCTATCCTTAGAGGCTTCTAAACATTTGGATTTCATCTCAATTTGCTACTACTAAAGTCAACTTTAGGAAACCTTTGCCTTGATTTCCTCGATTTTCGCATTTTGTAGGATGAAAGAAAATTAGGATATTGGACATTCAGCTTGAAAACTAAGAAAGAAGTGTGTTTTTGGTGAAAGCAATTCATTAACCAAGATTAACTCAAATTGAATCCCACACATGTGCTTTTTTATCTTTTTATCATCTTTCGAGAAAACATTGGTCTTTTGGGTTTGAATTACACTTAGAGAAAGGAATGTTCTTCACTATCTTGGCCTGGTAAACAAGTCCTTAGGTTCATTTAGGTCCAAATCAAACACTTCATTCATTTAAAAATTTATCAAAACCCATCCCACCAAACAACTTTAGAGCTTTGAAAAAAGCATTCTAGACTTAGGTAAATCATCAAAATCAAAATCACCTTGTTTAGTTAGGTGTATGGGAATGCATCCTTTCTCATACATTTAATTGAATTAGCAACCCTTTGAAAAAGTTCATCCTAAGATAACATCTAACATCTTAGGGTTTACAAGTTTATTATCCAAATCAAACCCTAAGTCTAGCATTGATCCAAAGTCCCTAAACATTTAACACCCATATCATTCACCCCTTTCATCATTCATCTCATCATTGGTCATAAACACCTTAGAGGTCACTTTTGCAACAAGGTCAAAATAGAAGAGGAACATGGAATATAAACTTGATCCATACATCATGAGTAATCCAAGTCAACCAAGCTATCAAAGCCTTACAACGCTGATTGATTATCAACTCTCACATCTATACAAACCATACATGGGATCATTACCTTTGACAAATGTCAATGGCATAACAAGTGTGAGTATGCCCAAATGAAAGATTGTAACACATTTCCTGATGGTAGATCTAAATCCAAACCTACAAATCCACCAACCAAACAATCAATGCATGAGCCTTCAAACGAACAACGTCATCCCACCAAATCCTTACATGCCCAAAGAGAATGTACCAAGTACATGTTTTCCAAACATGAATCCAGAAAACTTTGGGATAAATATGTTTTCAAATCATACGAATATAGTTCAAATTTGAAACAAGATGTTAACGACTCCGAGTCAAAGTAACACCATGCAAAATCAAAGTTACCTAAATCAAGGCAATGTGATTTCCAACATAAACAATGTTCAATTTCCACCTATCATGCCAAATATGAACTTCATCCCAAATTAGAACATTGTCCAAAATCAATTTGTCCATGATCCCATTCAAAAACCACAAGTATGCATCCCAAATCTACTTGAACAAAAACCAAATCAACTATATAAAGGAATTCAAGATCAAAATCAAGATCAAATTTGGCGAGATCAAATTGCTACACTTACCAAAATAGTTGAGTCATTGCACCAAGAGACATCTCCACCATCATTACCCATATCAACATCATTCCTTGGTTTAGGGCTTTCCCCTTTACCTAGCACTAATCACTCCATCCAAATCAATCCACCTAACACCAATCAAGCCATCACATCAAATCGTTTGAATATACCATTGACATCGCACCAACAGATGGTATTTAATGAAATGACAACATCAATCCTGACAAATCAAAATATGGTCTCCCAAGGACCTATCATCTCGGTCATTCTAACCATTCCTATCACCTCAATCACTCTAATCACCCCTATCACACCCATCATATCTAAAACCCTCATGATCGCTCCAAGCATATCTCAACCACTTGTCACTACATCCAACACAATTTTGAATCCGCCACCACTACCACCAAAACCAAATGCAGCAAGACAATATAGCATTGAGCTAAAAGCTCACCAGGCCTACCAAAAGGCCATCCAATGATATTTGGCCATGCAGCAAGCAAAACAAGCTCAAAAAGTGCAACAAGCCTCTCAAGCTACCCAACAAACACAAGCATAAACATGAAAAATGCTAACTATTGGGGATAAAAATGAACATTCAACCACTGGCTATAGCATTGACAATCTCCCCACCACAATTGCTAAAAGCAATGATCAAGATCTATCCATCAAAGAGCACATTGAAGATGTTTCTATCTCATCCAAAGGTCAAATCAACATATATCAAGAGTCACTTTTCAATCATGATCAAAATCCAACCAACAATGATCCAATTCAAGAAATTTCAACATCACTTGACCCTATGGTTGAAGACATTCACAATCTCTTTACTGTGCAATTTTTGAAAACAATGTTCAAGATCTCTCAATTAAGGAGCACATTGAAGATGTTTCTACCCCATCCGATGATCAACTCACCATACATCAAGAGCCACTTTTTAGAGATCTATTTCAAGGAGTGTTAGGATTATTTGATCCTATTAACATAATGCATGATCTATTGACCTATGATCATGTTGAAAATGTCTCTATATCGCCTTATGAGTTAGAGGATCTATCTCAATAATTTATTCCAAAGCATGATCAAAATCTTTCATTAAAATCTAGCAATGGTCCTTTCCAAGACATTTTGACATCCTTCAACCTCATAGTTATAGATACTAAAGGAACCCTGAACTCGACACTTGAGGATATTGAACCACTTACCATGTCTAATGATGACATCCAAGAACCCTTTGTAAGCAATCCATCCTTTGAAACTGATCCATGTCAAGAAATTGATCCAAAGCATGTCGAAAGCAACCCCAAAATTATTTAGGATCAAGAATTCGTATCTACAAGATACTACAATGATCTAATAGACACTCTCATATCTATGCAAGATGATCATATCCATGTAGCACATACTCCTCCATCTACCCATAAGATGCTTTCTATGGATGGACACGTAGATGATCTTCATCTAGAACAAGATTTTGTTACACAAAAAGAGCAGATTCTTAACTCCTATAGTCAAATTGAGTTATCAACATTAGGATCAGATATATCCTGAATTTAGACTAAGGAAATTAGGTATGCAGATATCCAACATTATACACTCAAGGAAACAAGTTAGACAGAATAGTATAATTCAGAGTTAGCAGAGCATCCAATCGAAATAACATCATCTGCAGTGGTCATTTATCAGAGAGTGCATTCTAGACATGAAGGTACTACTACCACCATACTAGGGGAAACTTCATGTCAAGCAAACATCAACATAAGAAGCATGAAGAATCATTATGATGAAACCAATGTCAATACTACAACCAACCACGTCATGAATCTTCATCTACCCATCACCCCATCCACGAATTGGGACCAACATCAAAATAAAGATTTGAATCAAAGCACAAAGAACATTATCAAAACAAAAGAGGTCAAGAAGCATAATGGACAAATCAAATACAAATGGATACCAAAAAATACAAAGAAAGATCATCCCTATCAAACTCCATCAGTTCAAGAAACTATGGGGAAAAATAAAAAAGGGAAAAGTATGCATCAAGGATGTCCACAAAAGAAAAAGTAGGATTTTCAAGCGACGTACAAAGTGTATCAAGTAGATGGTCTGAATTCCATGCACACTTCTGTATCCACCCATCATTTCTCATCTTCCCAAGTTTGGAGAGTCAAAGGTTCCAAACTGTCAACCAATCCATCTCTTATCCTTAAACACACTCCATCCACGCCTCCACACATAATATCCAATTCTCAAATTGACCATGTATTGGAAATGACCCTTCATCATAAGGATTCTAAAGGCACTCTATCGCGATGTGTGCATAAAGACAAAGTCAACTCTAGTATCGACGAAGTAGATCAAGAATCTCAAAAGTTGTATTCAAGTGCACATATCTTAGCAAAGAAACTTCTTCAAGCAGGCTATCAATGGCACATCATGACAAAATAATCTACATCGGCACCACTAGATGGTTCAACATGAGCTTAAAATATTTTAGAAAAATGAAAAAAATCATAAATTATGAAAATCCAAAAAAAATTAGAAAAAGGATTGAAAATAGTAAAGAGAAAAATCATTGTCTAGTGAAAACCGCATGGGCGATGCTTTGGGCAAGTACCTTGGCGAAAACCTGGCAAACAAGCATCATGTGTAGAATCGAGCATCTACGTGTGCTAGTTCGGGTGAAAGAGTCTCATCCCATCCATAATAAATATAGAATTCCATCCATCTCAGCCATAATAAATCCATTCATCCATGATCCATTTATCCAATCCATTTTCATATATCTGCATCCATCATCCAAGTTATCTTGATCTTGATGAAACTTTGGTGCACACTTTACACTTGCTTGTGGTAAACATCTTGACATGGGTCATTTTCACTGATCCTATCCTATCTAATGTCATCTAAGCTATGCAACATTATCTAAGCTATGAAGCACTATCCAAATGAGCTTTTTTGATCCAAACACCTTATCTTATCACAAGATAATCCATATCCATCTATCCATACACCTATCTGAGCATCCATCCATCACATTTCGTACATTGCTAGACATTGGGGGTAGATATGTACATCTTTCTTCGGGAATAAATCTTGATCTATATCCTCTAACTTATGTGGTGATCTGTACATTGGAAAATGTGAAATAAAATTAGTTCACCACTTGTGAGCAATATTCCAAATCACTAGCCCATGGTATATTTTGACAAAAATATGTTCCTTATCAAGATTCATCTTTCATCGAACATCAATCCAAACAATTGTTGTCAGTTGCATCTAAGTTTCACTTCAAACGTCACATCAAACCATTCAAAACAATTTTGTTGCAAATCAAGCTTCAAAATCCTGATCAATCAAATCCAATCAATCCATCATCTTGGGATATCCTTCTCGATCATTATGTTGCTTAAACACTATCCTTGCATTGTTGTGCATCCTCAACAATGTTATCATCATCAATCCTGATCAATCAATCCTTGCATTGGTGTGCATCCTCAACAATGTTATCATCATCAATCTTGTTCAATCAATCCTTGCATTGTTATGTATCCTCAAAAATGTTATCATTATCATCAATCCATCGATTTGATCAATCAACCTTAGCTTGGTTTTTAACAAAATCCCAAATAGAGAACTGATATCGTCACACATGTCCATATCCAAATCATCAAAATCATGCGAAAATCCAAAAACATCCAAAACATATAAAAAAAAAAGATCCAAAATCATATAAAAAATCCCAAAACACTTAAAAAGTTAGAAAACATAAAAAACATGGAAATTCGAATTACGTTGTCTCTAAGCTTAAATGTAGGCAAGGCTAAATCTTTGATCAGCCCTCCAGACATCAAAATCCAAAAACATCCAAAAAAAAAATCAAAATAAAAAACATTCAAAAAACATCAAAATCGAAAAACATTAAAAAACACAAAATCCAAAACATTCATAAAATATCATAAAACCCCAAAACATTGCAAAATTGAAAATCAAAACATTTGAAAATCTCAAAAACACCAAAACAACCTCAAAACATTCCAAAAATGTCAAAAACTTTTAAATATATGAAAAAATACACCGTATCATCTTGCTTTCACTCAAAATAATCAATCATCCATAATAAACTGATCATCACCTTCATCCTTTGGCAAAACAAATAGAAACAACCACAACAATCAGCAAAAGAAAGCTTCAATCGCAAAATCAAAATCAAAGCAACAAACCGTTAAATGCAAAATCAAACTCTTGATCATTTTCAAACATGTCAGTCAACCTTATATCAACAGCCTATCAATCAACTTACCAACCCATCATCATCCTATACAATGCATGTCCTAGGATATATCGTTCCGACAATGGGCATCATTTTGGATATCACTTGGATTCTTATCCTATCAAAACACATGATCCCTTTGGCTCAAGTTATGAAGAACATTGGCTTGTTTGCATACTTGATCTTTTCTTTTGATTTATCTTATTGCGCTCATTCCAAGGACCTTTCGATGATATCCGAACGAAGGACTTAGAGAGATAGGAATGGGGCAACGATCATTATTTTTTGTCTTCTATGCTTGTTGGATTTTCTTGTAAAATAACTTGGCGAATACTTGCTTTGTTAGGTGCGTCCTAGCAAGGTTTCCGTATGTCAAGTGTGAACAAGAATACTCCTATCTGCTTGTTGATTCAAAGTCCATCGTACTAGGTACAATGCCATCCTGGTTCATTATACCTTGATGCATCGTATCTATGTGTGTTATCATACATAAGGTAAGTAGCCCTTTTAAAATCCCAATCCTTGATAAGAAAATCATCATCTATAATCGTCATCTCTAATAAAGTCTTGTCAGATCATGGACTTGTTGGATCCTCTTGTCATCATCTCATTTTTTCTTTCTTCTCTTCGCATTAACATAACATCACCAATGCATCCATCATGCATCCATCCTGCATCCACAAACCGTCAGCATGCCACATATCATTCATATCATGCATAATAAGAAACAACGATCATTTCACATGTATTACATTTGCATCATCATCATAATATAGATCTGTTAGTCTAAACATTTGCATAAATCATACATTTGCATAATCACATTTGCATCATCATCATAATATATATCTGTTAGTCTAAGCATCTCATAAATCATCCATTGCATAATCATAGCATATCACATCATCAATCTCATCCATCTCAAATTATATCATCATTTAAGTTGTTTAAGATAATATAGATTTGTTATTCTAAGCATCTTAAAACCATCTCAATTGCATCATCATCCATAACCATCCATCTTTAACCTCTTTATCATGAGATCGACCCTCAAATAGAATATTTTCACTCGATCTCTCGAAGGGGAAATGTACTAGTGTACTTCTTTCCCCTGGGGCAACCGAAAAAATTTAAAAAAAATTGAATTTTGATCGTGGCAAGTTTATTCTTTGAACCAACGCAACAAGTACATTGCTTCAAAGAGGGGGAAAATGTAGACACATGAAATTAGCATTATGCACTTAGTTCATATTCATCCGCTCATTCATAAATCAAATTCACATAATCTACTCATTAGGTAAATCAGGTTCATTTAATCTCTAAGGATTATCCACTTAAATTGAATAAATTAACTTTATTTAATTTAGTCCTATCATCCCCTTTTAATTAAATAAACCAAACTTTATTTAATTAAGTCTCAAAAGTCATATTTCTCCCTCTTGATTTAAATAAACCAAAATATTCAAGTCAAAAGGGTAAAAATCCCCTAATCATCACCTAAGCTAATCTAATCCTGATTAACCTAATCTAACCACCCATAACATCCTCTAGCTTTTCTCACTTGCACCAATAAATCATTTTAATTCATTTATAAAATCAGCATTTTCCATCAACATGGCATCTTTGAGGAATATTCCCTCAAGTTTGAATTCAAAAACAAGTGGACATGTACATCCAACATTGCAATAACTTCTCTCTTACATGTCCCCCACTCAACATTAACTCTCAATTTTAAATTTGAAATCTCCCTCTCTTTAGCACATTGACCAAAATGTGCTTATCCTCCAACCTATCACAAGTTGACAAGTGGCCTCTTTTCATTGGCTTGTTTTTAGTCCCACATCCTCCATGTTTGGAATTCTTATATCATTTTATGCTATAAATAAAGATCATCTCCATTGGTTTAATCTTCCACAGCTTGATCCACAAATCTCATGCAAATTCACTCTCTTCAATTGAGAATTGATTTTGTCTACTCCATTCTCATAGCATTTTCGTATCATTTTCATATCATGGAGCTTAAGCAAGGATTGGGAAAGGGATATTTTGCATAATAGCACCAATCCACTATGGGATAGGATTCATTTCATGTTTTATATGCTTTAGTTTTTCTTGTAATTTGTTTGCATTTTAAAGCATGATTTATTATCTCATATGAGCACTATGGTATTCGCATAGTTTGAACTAACATGCTAATGTGTTTTGAAGTTTGAGTTGTTTTGCAGATTTGTGGTGCTCACAATTGTATTGTATTGAAAATATTTATAACAGTGATTCTCAAATTATTGTATTTAAGGAAGATGTCATTCTCATACAACATTCTTCAATGTTCTTATGGAAAATATTCAAAGTCTTCTATTGAGACACTAGGACTGCAAATTACACTTCTAGGGTATTGATAGTATACTATAACTATTATGAATTGTAAAGGAGTTGGTTCTCCTATATCTTGTGAAGTTGGCGCTTATGAATTTGTTGGAGTTGGTGGGCCTGAAGTTTGTGCAATTGGTGTTCCTAAACTTTGAAGAGTTGGTGCTGTAAGTGAATAAAGGGAAAAAAAAATTGAGTAGTTTTTGTTCCCCAAGAGGTTTTTCCACTCAGGACATATATTGTGTTATGTGATGATTTTATGTGTGTGATTTTTTCTTATTTTTCTGATCTCAATGTGTCATCAAATGCATTGAATGGTTGTTAATTATCGGTCTTTCATCTTTGTGAATGTTTATGTCAAAATATCATGCAAACAAGGCTTTGTTATTATATGGGCTTTGATACATATGAAAGTGTAAAACATCTTAAGTTCAACCTATGTTAATGTTATGTCTATATGTTTAATTCAAGTTTAATGCAAAAAAAATATTGTTCATGCACAAGTCAAATCTGTTCTATCCATTGTTATTTGATCTTTTGGTTCAAAATTCAATTAAATCCTTGGATTTATAAAAAAATTGTGACTTACAAGAATCACTGATTCACCCTCCTCTCGGTGATTCTAGTCTTCCAACACCTAAGGGATCTATTGATACGTGCATCGCATGGGTCTAGCATTCTTGGGGCCACTTTATGTGTTGTATGTACCATTGGTTGAAATAATTAATAGTGGGAAAACCTCAGTACCAATATTAAATGAGGGGTTAATGGTTTTGTACGATCATGGTATTAGTCACATGGTTTTATGTAATATGACTTGTTTGTTTTTTGTGATCTTGTTTCTACAAAAGAAACCACATGGGTAGTTGTCTAAGGTTGCATAGCTAGTAGTTTAGCTCTCTTGTTAGCATTTCTAAGGGTTGAAGCATGGGATGGTATGTATGGTTACATGCTTGTTCACATGGAGTGATTTTAGAGGTCTTGATGTTTCAAAGGTGTTCATAGTGAATTTCAAAGATGTATTGTAATGTTTATTATTGAACAATACATCAATTATGGATGTTTTTTGAGGTTGGGTTTTTCCCTCTTAAGGGTTTTCCTACCTGGTATATATTGTGTTATATTTGATGATATGTTTTCTATTCTTTTGCATATGGATTATGAATATACTTGTTTGCATAGATTTCTCTATTTGGGTTATGTGGAAATTAGCTTAGATGGATGCATATTTCCTTTCACTTGGTATTAGAGCAATGGTTGTGGTTTGTATAACCCTTGTTAGATTAGATTCATTGCATAGTTGAATCTATGGATTGCATAGAAAGAATGAATACATTATAATATATGAGGGTTTTGTGTAGGTGTTTATTTTTAGATTTATGGTTTTGGGTTGTATATTTCTGGTTAATTTTTACAAATATGGGCTTATAAATATTTTTTTGAAATAAGATTTCTTATTGATGTTTATTATGAGGGTTTTGTAGGGGAAATTTTGTATATGACCCCTTAGAACAAAAAAAAAAACCACCATTGGATTTAGGAGGCCTAAGACATGAATATTTATATAAAATTTGGCCTATTTTGGTTACAAGAAAAAAAATACATTTTTTTATCCCCGTGGCTAGTTGTATGACCATACAACATCCATAAAGGTGTCAAAAAAAATTTGTGATACGAAAAAAAATTATTCCTTCAATTTATTAAAATTCTCTACAGTAAATTTTTTATAAACCATCTTAAATTTTTATTAAAAAAACTATCAAAAATAATAATAATAATGGATGGGGCATTTGTAGAACCCCAACACAGCCAAGTATGCAGGGTACCTTGCACTACCACTAATAAGAGTACCGTCAAGGTACTACTACTAGTACCCTATCAAAAGGGTGACTGACCCCATCTGGCCAGACCCTACCCCCACACGGGGTTAGAATTTCAATCCCAACATGTGAAAATTAATGTTGCCAACTATAAAATTTAAATACCAACTAAATTTTTAATGTCAATTGAAATTTTAAATGTTTTAGAAATTACACCAAATTTTTGAATACCATTAGGTCTATAGTGTAGTGGTGGCACCCCTTGAGTGGTTCTGCCACCACTAGCGGACCATCGCCTAGCCAACAAGGGGAGCATTTTTTTCCTTTATACTCAAATTGGGAAAAAAAAATCTAGAGGGCATAATTTTGACCTAGGTTGTCTATTTTTTGACTTCTTATACTCATTGGAAAGGTGGTTCTATGCTATTCATTGTGGTATTAGTGGTTTTCCATATTTTTTTATTTTAACAATTCTTTTCTTGTTTTAAGTCAAATGTCCCTTGCAAGATTGGAGAGGTCATAGCTTGTGAATATAAAGTTGGATTTTGGACTTCTTATAGTCAACAAAAAATCTTGTTTTAAGTACTACATAGTGGATTAGGTTTGAAGATTTTTTGACATGGTTTATTTGATGTTATTTTCATCTAATCTATTTATGGGTTCTTTTGACTATGATGATTTTGTGAGTTTATGTATTATTAGATCTTGGTGATTTTCTTTTGGAGTAATTATAACTCAAATGTACATATATGATTACTCTAATTTGACATGTTTATTATTATAATATTGGATTCATATGTTGCATTGTTGTATCTACATGTTGTGTAGTGTTGTAGGCAGTCTATACTTATAGGTTGCATTTTTTACTTGGGTATGGGTTTTCTATGATCATAGATACTTTAGTGTTCATTCATATTCAGTTTTATGGCTTGATTTAGTCACTTTTTTTATTGGCTTGGTTTTCATATTGAGGAAGAGAGATGGTATTAGTAGGTGTAGTCATGATGTCATACATATGCAGTTGACTATGTTATGCAGACATGTGTGACTCGGTTAGATTGTGTTGCTGCTACATTTGGTGGTGATTATGGTGTCATGGATGTTCCTTGTGCTAAATGTGGACTTTGGCATGAAAATATTATTTATGCAAGTGCTTTGTTGGTGGTGTTGGATTGGTTCTAGTTTAGTTTGTGGTAGTGTAGCATTTTAGTACAAGGATGATGGTTTTACTTTTCCTTTTGGGAGCTCATGTTGAATTTGAGTTCTTTGATTATGTGAGGTCCTTTGATTGGTCTTCATGAGGATTTTTTTATCAAGATGTCATGGATAGCTTGGTTACATGATTTAGTGGGAGCTGGTGATAGTGATGGTTTAGTGGTGTTGTATCTTCTTGGTTTGAATATCATGGTTTGTACTCTTCCCTTTGGGAGCACATGGTGTTGAGTTCTTTGATTGCATTTAGAGGACGGTTATCATGTTGCCAAAGAGAGCTCAGTATCACGGTTTAGTGGGAGCTTGTGGAAATGATGTGGATTCACCATTTTATGGTGGATAATCTCTTGCATTATTTGTTGGTGTGTTGGATTGACTCTTGGATCCTATTTCTATGTAGCGAGGGTTCCTTAGTAGCTTTGGTTTCATTGCTAGAAGATGGTTATCCTCATGTGTTTTGGAGATTTTAACATCTTGGTTAGTCATGGTGGATGCTTTAGTCTTTGGTTGAGGTGTCATGATTAGTCTTTTAACATGTGATTCTTATTTTGATAGGATGGTTATGTATTATGTCATTGTGTACTCTTAATCATGTGTTAGAGTGTTGGCATGATATGTTTATTGGAGCATATGATCTTCTTTTGAGGAGGTGTGAGATCTTGGTGTCATCATGGGTTCTTTATTTTTTATAAATTCATTTGGGACTTTGATTTTGATCTTGGTTGGTTCTCTTTGTATTTAGTACTTGATCATTTGCTTGGGAGCTTCATGATGATGCTATGTTGCATTTAGAGTTTGGCATGGTTTCATTGGTTATAGGTACTCATGGATACATGGAGACATAGGTGAGGCTATGAGACCTCTTGTGATTAGAGACATGTGGGTGATCCCACAGTATTGGTTTATAATTCCCTTCATGAAGGAAACTTGTAAAAATGCTCCCAAAATAAAAGAATTCAAGTTTTAAGGGATTTTCTTGAACTAGGGGTTTACACGAACCCATAAAAGGGTTTGTTTGAACCCCTTTTTCATGCCAAGTTTGGTCAAACCCCATTTTGGTAGCGTATTTTAAAGAAAAAAAAAGAAAAAATAGGGGTTCGAGTGAATCCCCCTTTGCTCGAAGGGGTCTAGGGGGTTTGCTCGAACTCCCCTTTTTGCCCTTCTCCCCCTCCTTTCTCATTTCACTACAGAATTTTGAACTTTTAGGCTCAGGTTGAGGATGAAAATGGAGGAAACTTAACAAACCCAATCGGATGATGGTAGTCCTTGGAATGAGCTATCCATAAAATATAATTTTAATAAATTTTGGTTTGAATATGTTTTATTTTTGTTTAATTAAACATAGTATTTTCATCGAAAATCAAGCTCTTTATTCAATACACGTGGAAAAATAGTAGATTATAAAAAAAAAAATATATATGCATTGGATATTGATGTCCTTGATCCAACAAAAAAATTAATTTCTATACATATGAAAAAATTGTGTTAGCAAGTAAACCTATATCTAAATTGTAACTGGTTTGACTTCAAAATGTAATTAAGAAAAAATAATTCAGTAAAACACTATGAAACGAATTGTGTGCACTAGATGTCATAGTTACAAATCTAAATTCAAAAAAATTATAGTTTTATCCTTCAAAGAATTTTTTTTATGTATTTTCAAGTACACGTCACTCTTTAAAAATGGTATTTACTATTAAAAACTAGTTTTCGAAGGAGATGGAAAAATAAATGCAATTTGATTCCAAATATATATATCTAGAATCTACAAACAAAATGTCATAAATCACTAGTTTGAATCATCTTCAAATTCCTCATGGTTTAGTAGCTATAAGTGGTTGAAAGTGAAGATTTAGTTTATAAAATTCAGTTCAATGTCCAATTTGGCAAAAAAGTGTAAACTAGTATTGTGGGATCACACATGTGTTGAGATGGTTACTCATTGATGAGGTTTCAACTAGAACTCTAAGGAGCCTACACCTTGGTTGGATGTGATTTCAACATGGACCTATGAGGATATTGTTCTTAGATGATTCATGATGACTTGGATATCCAAGAGGAGCATTGGCATTCCCCACTCTTGGCCTATTTGGTGGTTTATCATTTGAGAGGTATTTCCCATTATCACTTTTAGGTGAATAATGTTTTATGCTTTTCTTCTCATGCATATGGATCTAGAGTTATGGTTTGGTAGTTATGGAGGGTTAATTTAAGGGATGTTGGCATGCTTATCTTCTTATGCATTATGAGATTATTCATTGATGTTGAGTTTAGGAGATGTTATTGGGCTTATTGCATTCATTAGGAATTATTATGGTTTGATTTTTCTTTTGTTTGAGATTCATACATATTGGTTATGGTTAGTTGTGGATAGTATTATTCTCTTTGGGGGTTTATGGAGGATATCATACTTATCATAGCTTAGCATTTAGAGGTGTGTATAGAGAGACATCCTATAGGTTTTGATGTGCATGTTCTCTCTTTGGTCTTGTTCTTCTTTCCAAATGTTTGTATTCACATGACATTGGATTCGAGATCTTGTGTGGAGATATGGTCATCACTATGTGTGTGGTCATGTGTTGCTCATTATTCTTTGTGAAGACATTGGTGTTTCATTATCTCTTTCCTTTGTTGGGTGTGGAGAACTTGGGAGAGCTACAAAGAGTTGATGAGAGAGATGTATTACAGCATATTGGTTTGCATGTTTTGAATATATTTTTGGATGTTCCTTAGTACTACATGATATTAGTTATGCTTCTATGTGTTTCCATTTGTGGATCTTTGGATGCACTAATAATTTTTCAGATTTGGCATTACCTATGTAGTAAGAGTTCTTGGATGTGTATGCTCATTATATGGCAAGTTTGGCACTCTAAGCTTGATATTACATGTTATGGGTTGTATATGTTTATTCCACGAGGTTCACTTGTTATGATTTTTATACCTTTGAAGTATGGATAGCTGGATGTGTTCGCATTTACTCTAGATGTTATTTTCAGCTATGATGATTTTATCTTGACACTTGTTGATACATATGTGTTACCTTTAGATTTCAGAGTCTTTGTGTATTGCAATATTGGTTGGAGGTGGGATTTATTCTTCATTGTGGTAGATTGTGTGGAATATCTTTTGTTGTTTTCTTATCTTTGTGCATTGGCCTAATGGAGGATGAGAGCAATAATGCTTGATATAGTGGTCACCTTGATTCTTGTTGCAGGTATCTTCATGGAGTATATGGAGAACTTTAATTTCTAGATGGTATATGTGGCTAGAGGGATTTTTCCCTCATTCATGTTTGAGTTTAATTTTTTACACCTTATGTAATATATACCAAAAGTGGAATAATGTTAGGAAAAGGTGTGTTGTCCACCTTGCATAATTTTTTAATGTACTTATTTATTTATTATGTGGTGTTCATAGGGTATCGAGGGATACTTGCATCACATGGGTCTAGCATTCTTGGGGCCACTTTATGTGTTGTATGTAAGATTGGTTTAAATATTTAATGTGGGGTTGTAAATGGGTATAATATTTAATATTGGGAAGAACTCACTACTAATATTAATTGAGGGGTTAATTATTTTGTAAGATCATGGTATTATTCACATGATTTTATGTAATATGACTTGGTGGTTTTGTGTGAGCTTGTTTATATAAAAAAAATACATGGGTAGTTGTCTAAGCTTGGCTAGTTGCTAGGTTAGCTCTTGTTAGTATATACAAGGGTTGAAGCATGGCATGAGATGTATATTTGCAAGATTATTCACATGGAGTGCTTGTACATGGCTTGATGTTTCAAAGGTGTTTATGGAGAACTATGAAGATGTATTGTAATGTTTATTTTTGAATAATATATGAGTGATGGATGCTTTTGGAGTTTGGGTTTTTCCCTCTTGAGAGTTTTCCTAGGGTATATATTGTCTCATGTTCGATGGTATGTTGTTTATTATTTTTCATGTGGATTCTAAATACTTGTTTGCATAGATTTCTCTATTTGGGTTAGGGAGAAATTATCTTGGATGGATGCATATATTTTTCATAAAGTGGTCAAATGAAAATGATTTTGAAATGGCACAACTTTAGAGAAAAAAGGAACCACTCTATAGAATATAGGAATAGCTCTATGAAAAAGGGTTTCTTTCTTTGGAAAAGAGTTACAATTTCATTAAGCAAGGGAACCTCAAGATGATGCATAGGAATTACAAGATGAAATAGAATCATAATTTGATAGTCAAATATGTTTGTTGATGATTTTTGAAAGGATATTATCAAATAAAAAGAAACATTGGCTGACATAACTCGCAAAGTGGGGAGGATAAATGGCTTCCTAGGTTTTAGACATGAAAACACAAGAAGCATGATATTACAATTGTATATTTAGTTAGGTCTAGGTGTGTTGAGTCAATATGGGATTGCTAGCCAAAGGCTAATATCACAAAGTTTGGTGTGATATTACTCTCTTTCAAGAGTCGATGTAGTTAGATATCTAGTGTAACAAGGGCTCAACTTTTCCCTTTCCTGAGATATCCTTAGATATTTTTGAAAGAGCCTCTACTTCTACTCATGGAAACACATGGTGAGTAACTTTGGGAATGATAATGGTCATTTACCAAGGTTGTAACAATGGACAAGCGAGAGAAGTAGGAGCATGAGTGGGAAAAGCAAGATTTTGAATCTTCAAACAATGGAGTAGGCCATGGAGCAGGATTTGAGGATTCACAGGTAGAATCAGTGCAAGTTCCATGCTGGAAGAAAGGTAAGGATGATTCAAATAAGAAAGATGCTAGAAACAATATTCTGGTGGACTCAGGGAGGAAGGTTGTCCAACCCGCTAACCCTATGGGATCTATTGAAGGATAGAAGGGGGATAAAACTATTGATGTGGTGGGGGCCACTGGAGGGGAAGGAGCTAAATGTAAACCATGGTCTTCTCTATTTAGAGTCAAGCCTAATGGTAAATCAACTTTCCCTCCAATGCACAACATATCTGACTGAGTGAAAGGTAAGTTTTCCATCTTTGTGCCTGATCTAATTATTGATCATAATATTGCCTTAATGGAAAGAGCACTAGTTTGAAAATTTATGGGCCCTAGATGAAATATTGAAGTAGTTAGGGAGTTTCTAAAAAAAAATTGGAGAACCAATGGAAAAGTTAATGTTGCATCACTTCCCAAAGGTTACTTTTCTTTTGATTTTAGTCGCAAGGAGGATATGGTAGTTGTCAGGAGTGGTGGTCCTTGGGTTATAGGGAAATCCTCCTTGGCCCTTAAGAAATGGACATCTAATCTGGACCTTTTTGACTCTTGTTTTGAGAATGTTATAGTATGGGCTAGACTTCCAGATCTTCCTTTTGAATACTAGAATGAGGATGTCTTCAATTTCATTTCTAACTCTTTTGGGAATTTTTTGTCAATACACCCCATGATAGCGGATAGAAAAAGGCTTGTGTTTGCTAGAATCTATCGGGGAGTGTTCTATAATGCCAACCTCCCTTCTTCTATTGATATCCAATCGAATTTCGGGACTTGGACACAATTTATAGAGTTTGATTCAATCTTGTTTGCTTGATTTAAGTGCAAAAAAATAGGGCATTGGGCTAAGAAATGCCCACTCAATGCCAACAAGGAGAAAGAGATACCTCTCCCTAATCTGAAGCCTATATGGAGAAAGAAGCTTGAGGGGGAGGGTAAAGAGAGAAAAGTAAATTCCCGTATCGGCGAGTTAGGATGTATGAAGCCTGAAGCTTGGGTGAATGCCCCTGAGTGCAATGAAGTGGAGGGTTTCAAGGAAAATTTTGGTTTTCAGGAGCCTCAATGAAATGAGTCAGAGAACTTATCTAGAATGAAGGAGGATGGAGATTGTGAATTGGAAGGCATTGGAAATGGACTGCTAAATTTTTTAGGGACCATAGACCAGATATATTACTTTTCCAAGAATCCAAAATTCCTAAGGAGAAGGTGGAAAAGATTAAGATGTTTCAATTTTGTGGTGTCAATGGAAACAACTTAGAAGGTGCCTCAGGAGGAATTGTCACATTCTAGAACTAGAATCTCATTAAAGGGGAACCATTGCTAGAGAGAACTAATCATGTGGCTACCAGATTTACCCATATCAAAGACATTTTTTGTTGGATTTAGTCTAATATCTATGCCTCTAATGGGAAAGGAGCAAGAAAGTCAGTTTAGAAGGAGTTTATTTCCTTTCACAAGATTTTTGGCAATGATTAATGGTTCATTATGGGAGACTGTAATACCCCTCTTTAGGATGATTAGAAGTTCAGAGGTTCCCAAGTTAATATGGAAAGAAGAATGGACCTTTTGGATTTCATGAATAACCAGGAACTAATTGATTTGGATTTGCAAGGAGCCACCTATACTTGGTCGAATCAAAGAACTGGTAAGGACTTTATCCAAGTAAGGTTAGATAGAATGTTAATTTTAGTCAATGGTTTTTAAACTATTACTATTCTTTATAAGCTCTTTCAAGGGTGGGCTCTGACCACTTTCATATAAGTTTTGTGGTGGATCCTTTAAAGGGGAAGATGAATTTTCCCTTTAGATTTGAAAGAATGTGGCTTTCCCATCCTCAAATATTTGAGGAAATAAGGAAATGGTGGAATATTGTTGTCCTTGGGACCGCCATGTTTAGGGTGGCTAAGAAATTGAGGGAAGTTAAATGTAAAATAAGAAGATGGAAAAAAGAGACCTTTGGTAACATTTTTGGAATCAAATATGAGCTTCAAATGGAGTTGGCGGAGATTTAGGATAGAACCCAGAGGGAAGGATATATTGATGATAATAGGGAAAAAGAAAATGAGTTGCTTGTGAAAATGCATGAAATAATAGCCAGAGAGGAATTTTGGAGACAAAGATCTAGAGCTCTGTCGCTTTCAGTTGGAGATAAAAACACCATTTATTTTCATTTGTCTGCATCAAAACACAAGGATTCTAGTAGAATCTCTCACATTGAAAGTAATGGCAATCAGTTTGAGGAGGATGGAATTAGAAGATAAGTTGTCCTTTTCTTTAGTATTCTCCTCTCAGCGAGCGGAGGAATCAACCAAGAAGATCAAGATTACCTTTTAGAGGCCATCCCTAATTAGCTTCATGTTGTTCCTTCTAGGGAATAAATTAAAAAAGTCATTATTTCCTTTGAAGGGAACAAGGCCCCTGGCTCCGATGGGTTTCCCATGTTCTTCTTTCAATGGTTTTAGGAGATTGTTGAAGAGGATGTTGTGAATGCAGTCAAGAGTTCTTTGGATCAAGAAGTCTCCTAAAGGAACTAAATGCTACCTTTTTGGTCCTTATTCCCAAGAAACCTGGAGTGGTTGATTTTGAAGCCTTCAGGCCTATAGGCCTTTGTAATTCTTTCTACAAAATCATTTCAAAGGTTTTGACATCTAGGCTTCTCATAATTCTACCTTCTTTGATCTCTCCCCAACAAAATGGATTTGTTCCTAGAAGGAAAATCCTCAATTATATTGTCACTGTCCATGAGAATATCCATTCCCTTGTGGAATCCAAAACTAAAGGTTTTCTCCTCAAGTTGGATATTTCAAAATCCTATGACTGTGTGGACTAGAAATTCTTATTCAAAATCATGAGGGCTTTTGGATTCAACAATAGAGTCCTTCAGATGGTGGATGAAACTTGTTTCAACTATTTCTATTTCTATTATGGTGAATGCATCCCCTTCATATTTTTTCTATAATTTGAGAGGTTTAAGATTGGGAGATCCTATCTTCCCCATCTTATTCACTATTATGGCTAAATGTCTTGGGTGAAACCTAAAAAAATTGATTGATCAGGGGTCTTTGGTGGGACTAAGGGCTTCTTCTAGTAATATGATTTGATCATATCAATAGTTTGTTGATGATACCATGCTGATGGGGAAATCTACTATGACTGAAGCTAAAAATCTAAAAAGAATTTTGGATGAGTATGAGAGGGCTTCAGGTCAATTGGGCAATAGATAGAAAAGTTCTCTTTTCCTTTTTAACACCCCTGGTCATAGATAGGTCAAGATAGCTAGAATCCTTAGATGTAGAGTGGATTCCTTACCTTCTATTTATCTTGGCTTACCCTTAGGCCTTAAACCTCCTGAATCCTTTTGGAGTTCATTTATTGATAGTTTCAACAAAAAGCTCGCTCGATGGAAAGGAGCTCTTCTTAGTTAAGCAAAAAAAATCCATCTCCTTAAAGCTTCTCTTTAGAATCTTCCAATTTATGCCTTAATTCTTTTCAAAATCCCTACTAAATTTGTGGATGCTATTGAAAAAATTCAAAAAATATTTCTTTGGTCAGGGGTTGAAGAAAGAAAGAGAATGCCTCTTATTGGATGGGATCTTGTCTGTAGGCTAAAAAAGATGGGAGGATTGGGTCTAGGAAAGATCAGAATGATGAATAAGATGCTTCTTGCTAAGCAAATTTGGAGGTCTTTTTTGTCTTATGGGGAATGGAAAGATATTTTAAAAAGTAAATATATGGCTAATTGTGGATCCCTTAAGGTCGTGTTGGATTCTCCCTCTCTACCTCATGGATCTACTTGCTAGAATGATATGATTATAGGGAGAAATATTGTTGACTTAGGTGTTGGGTGGAATATAAGAAGTGGAAATCAAGTCAGGTTTTGGGAGGACAGATGGTTACTAAAAGAGCCCCTAATTAAAAATGAAAGGTTTAATAGGTGGGCTGACATTTGTGAAATGAATTTTGGTATTCAACTCAAGGATTATTAGCATAATGGGGGTTGGGTGGACTTGTGCTAACTTATCCCATAGCTTGCCCTAGTTCACTCATCTTTGATGGCTGTTAGGATGGGTTCGAATCAATAAGATGACCTTTTAGTCTAGATAGATAACCCCTCAGGAAACAACTTTGTTTCATCAGTTGTCTCATTGTTGTCACTCTCTCAACCCCCTCTCCTTTCTATACCAGAGCATGGATAAAACATCTGACCCCTAAATTTAATATTTTTTCTGGATCCTTCTTCAAAATAAAGTGCTTACAGTTGATAATCTTTGCAAGCATGGTTTTCAGATACCTAATAGATTCTATCTTTGCAAGAATGAGGTGGAGTCTACAAATCACTTGTTTCTCCACTATATGTTTACTACTGCAATATGGGGTAAGATTCTGGCTCTCTAGAACATTTCCTAGGTGTTTCCTTATTCTATTGAAGACTTTTTTTCTCAATGGAAAGCTCCTTCTCTAAATCCTTTTATTCAAAGATTATGGGCTTTCACTTTCCCCTATATAGCCTAGGGTGTGTGGAAGGAATGAAATAAAAGACTCTTTAGGGACAAGGAAACTTCAGAGAACAATGTGTTTGAAAAAATCTTTAGGCTAATTGTGGAAAAATTTAATAGCATTCCTCAGTAAGAGAATAAACTGGAGGCTGTGGTGTGCTCTCCATATGATGTGGAAGATTGCTAAGGAGTGGAAGATTAAAAATGATGTGTCAAGAGCTTCTAAACATGCTAAAAAATACCAGGAAGGGGTGTGCTAGAGTTTTCCACTGAGTGGTTGGATTAAATCCAACTTCGATGGCATGGCTAAGGGAAACCCGAGGTTAGCTGGAAGTGGAGGTGTGATTAGGGACTCAAATGGAAATTTTTTAGCGGCGGTGGCTATCTCCCTTGGATCTCAAACTAACCACATGGATGAAGCTATTGGAGCCTTTCAAGTGATTAACTTAGCGCTTAGTCAGAATTTTAAAATTTTATGGCTTGAAAGAGACTCAAAAAATATTATTGATTGCCTCCTAGGAAATTCCCCTCCCTCATGGACTATCAAGAGTTGGATTGAAGATGCTAAATCCCTTTTATCAGAATTTGAAAAAGTAAAAATATTGCATGCTTTTAGGGAAGCCAATAGTCTGGCCAATTTTTTTGCTAATGAGGGGGTTAAATAGAAGGGGTTTGTCATGTTGTAGAACATCAAGGTTTTGGGTGCTAACGCAAGGGCCTTAGTTGAATATGATATCATGCATGGGAAAGCAATAAATTTTTTTGATCATGAAGGTTAGCAGGGTCAAGTACATCAACATCATTAGATTTGATGGGGTTATGTTTATTATCTTAACTAGTAATAAGAAATGCCACATTTTGTGGGCTCTTTGGTTTGGCTGCTGCATTTTATTTCAGGACTCTTTCTCTAGTAGAGATACAAGGGAGGTGCTTGTGACAATGGGAGGAGATAGGAAAAGGGTGGAGCCTAAGAGCTATGAAATGCATAAGAGGAACTTGAAGGTATGGAGACAAGTTGAACATGGCAGGATGATCCCTTTCATTGAAAAGCTTCATGGGCCTAATCTGAATGCCACTAAGTACTTGGAGAAAATTTGAAAGAATGGAGAAATAATTCTTTGCAGAAGGAAGGTTAAGGTGGACGAGAACCTCATAGGGGAAGTCACTGGCATGTCAATAGAGGGAATGAAATTCTTTCATGATAGAAAGTTCTCTGATGAGGCAGTTATGAGATTCCCTAGGAAACATAAGGAGAAGATTAAGTTGGTAAAAGTATCTAACAATGACTTTTAAGCTGATTCGATTAAGTCACTATGGAGAAAAGTGCTCAGAATCATCATGGAATACATTACCCTACATGGTAGATTCACCAAGTTCTACGGCTACCACTTCGCCTTTCTCAACCACTTCTGCCACAAGGTAAGGGTATTTTTTCCTTACTATCTGTATTGTTCAATGAGTAATAGTTTGGAAGATCATAAGAGGAATCCTAAGAAGTACCCTATTTTAGATACTGGCCTTATTAGGCTTATTTATGAACATTTTCAAAATATGTCAGCCTTATCCAACCCTGTCTCGGCTTCATCCTCTAAAGACGATGACATAGAAAATAGTGTGATAGAGGACAATAATAAGCCTGACTTTGAACGTGTTGAAGAAGATCCTCCTTTCAATTCTGGTAAGAAAACCCTACAGTGTAAACCCCCGGTCAAGAAAATAATAACTGTCAAAAACCCCAGTAACTCTATTCTAACAAAGAATTCCTTTCAAAAGGGTTCCCCTACTAGTAAATTGGTCTCTTACTCTGAGAATACCCTAGAGGAATTTTTGAGGTCCCTGATGCCAGTAAGGATTCTTTCTCATCCTATCCTGCCATAGAAAGAGAAAATAGACCTAGATTCCCTAATGACCTTAACCCTGAAGATCATTATTTTAAGTAGGACCTTGAGTTTCTTGGGGATATCCTGGCCATCACTAGAAATGGCACTATTAATTGCTTTAGAATTATGAAGTGAGCCTTCCATGAAATTAAGGACCTTAACCTCAAAAATAGGGCCCTCAATAGCAAGATGGAGGATTTAGAATTTAAAGTCAGCTTCCTTAGTAAAGCGAAGGGTGGGAGGAATGAGGATAAAATGAGGATAGAGGTTGAGGATAATGAAGGTAAGGTTAAGTACCTAGAAGCTAAAATTAGTAAAATAAAAGACACCATGAAAACTATTATGGAGCACAACCACAGAATAGCAAAACATAATGCCATTATCATTAATTCTATGATTGAGAAACTAAAAAACACACAACAGGGAGCTTTGATCATGGATTTGGAAGCTGGAAAGGACAAAAGTAGGACTAAGGATGCTGGAATTTTGAAGAGGATGAGAGATAATCTAAAGAGGAAGGAGCCTCCTATGCCCTAGATGGTTTTCTGCCCTAAAAACATTTACCCAGGACATGCACATTCTCGAAGCAGAGGTTGTTGATGCTCTAAACTCCTTAGTTTAGTTGGGGGTTGTTTATGTTGTTGGTTTTTTTGGTTGGGCTTTTTTGGTGGCCCTTGTTGGCCTCGTGTTGGGGGTTGTTGTGCTTTCTTAGCTCTTTTATTTTTGTAACCTTCTTATTTTAGATACTTTAACACTTAATATTTTTATTTTCTTTATGCTCAATGGTTTTAGGTCCTTGTAAAACCCATTTTTTCCTTTACCAAAAACTTTGGGTATGATATTGTACCCTACACCATATTGATAAATGACTCAAATGTTTTAAAGGCTTATAAATACAAGGTTTTTAGCATATTTGGGAACAAGGAGTTCATTTGATAGTTCCCAATATTAGGAAGCTCTCTCCTTCTATCAACATCAAACAAGTCTCCATAGACCAAGGGTCTTATAGCTTGGCTTGAAAGATGCTAGCCACACTTTGGGTATATCTTTTTCTTTTCCCCCTTTGTATACCACACCAAAAAATTTGCTTGAGTTCATCCTTGAGGTGATCAAATCCCCAATTAGGCCTCCTAATAGGAAAGACTATTCTAGGTGTTTTTGATCACTTAAGATCATACAAACCACTAGTAGAGATCATACAAAGCATAAGGGGAGACCATAAAAAAAAGATAGTATTCCTTTGGATAACACATAAAACATAAAATAAATGAAGAGATGTGAGATTTTTTTATCTCCAAGATCACACTAAGTGTAAGGATAGATCATATGTCTATGTAACCTTTCAAACATGACAAACAATGTTCATTAACCCACTCAACTACTTTAGATTCCTATACTAGTTAAAATAAAGCTTTGAACCAATTAATATTCATAAAATAAATATCAATCTCAATTATAATGATCTTTTAAAAGTTTTATACACTTTGACCACTTGTTAATTGATCAAAAATGAAGGTTGGATGTGAAAAATAACTTAAAACCCCTATATATTAAAAATTGAAAGAGAATTGCAGCTTGACTAAATAGAGGCACTAGTTTATGCAATATAGGTGCAAATTTATGATGTAAAGAGTAATTATATGAAACAAAGGCATAAGTATATGAAGTAGAGGCACAATTTCATAAACAAGGCTTTAAAATTAGCTCGAGGACCCAAAAAATCAAGTTTTTCTTGGGAAACCTACAAGATAAGTCTAGGGAACACAAGAAAATTAATATATTCTAAAAAAATATTTTATATTACAAACTCAAAATATATCAATATGAAGAAGACCCTAGATGTCCTAGAAAACTTGCAAGAGACCCTAGTTTGACAAAACCTAAAAACCCTAATTTTTGTAAGAAGAAAATAAATAAAGCTACAAAATAGAGTGATATAATGGTGATATCCTAGTAATGAAGGTATCAAAGTTCAATCAAACTATAGGTTAGGCTCAAAATGATCAAATTGAAAGAACTAAAAAAAAGCACAGTTCCAAATGATGAAAGCACATCATCATAGAATGGAGGCACCTTTCTATGAAATTAAGGGGAAATTTTATGCTATAGATGCAGCAATTTACAATATGGGACCTAAAATATCTTTCTACATCATAAAAACTCACAAAAAATTCACCCAAAATGGTTAAAAAGGGATGTGGGTTATATTAGACATGCCAAAATGAAGATGATGAAAATATTGAATGTAAAAAAAATGGAATATAAAGCAATGCAAAGAACAATACTTTCACCTAGAATATTTGTTTCACTCCTTGATGAGCAGAAATAGAGTGCACCCTTGTTCCATTTGATTCTCTCTTTGATGTTGATATGTGGATTGCTCGATATTTTAGTATAACCTTTATATGATTTGTTAATGAGAGATCCAAATGATACACTACAGATTTGATAGCTTGATTAGTTCATGGTTGATGAAAAATGAGAGTCTCTAGATATAGAGACTTGAAGAGGAAAAATTAATGGCTAAGAATTATCGATGATGGGTCACTAAGATTGAAGGGGGATTAGAGTTAGGTTTATAGACGTAGTCATGTGACAATTGGCACATGAAGGATAGGATTTAGGTTTAAGTTTAGGATAAAGTCAAAATTTCTTATGAGAATGGTTGGGATTAAGAGATTTAGATGAGATGGGTGGATAAGATGAAAAGTTACTTTGACCTTTAGGGGGGTACATCTAGATCCAATGAATCTAGACAAGGAGTTAAATAGACATGTAAAGGGGGACACTTGTCACATGATGAAAAATTTAGAATATGTTCTATGTGAACAAGATAGGCGAAGTCAATTAAATAAATTATATATTAATTTATTTAATGGGATCATGTGAAGGAAAATATTTAAATAAATAGTAAATATGTATTTAAATAAAGGATTAGGATAAAGGATGGGGAAGGATGAGAATAATTAAATAAAATTTAAATATGTATTAATTAGTAGATTTTTGATAAGCTAGAATTAGGTGTGGTTAGGCAATGTTTGATTTTAGGTGTCTAGAAATTTATTTAAAAGAGAAGTGTTAGCTAATTAAATAATTCTTGAAAATTATTTAATTATAGAGAACCATAGATAAATTAAGTTATACGTTTAGTTAATGTTGGGGGAAAATGATAAGTGATGAGCTAATTAAATAATTTATGATAAAAATATTAAATTATTATGAATGAAAAGGTAAAATATTAGCTTAATTGAATAATTTAAAAATTATTTAATTAATTATACATAGAAGCAATAATAAAGATAATTTTGAAATAATAAGATGAAAATGCATTAATCATTTTTAGGTGTCTACATTATACCAACTAGAAACTCATAATCACTAACCAAAGGAAATTATTATTGTCAATAGACCACATTTCTTTGTCACATATAAATTGATAGAGGTTAAGTAGTTGCCAAAAAAAAGATTGCCCTATTTTCTAATAATCCATATGAAGTATCACAATACGTCTCTTCACACAAATAAAATGAAAAAATAAATATTTTTAAAATTAATTTGTTGTGAAAACAAATTATTTATTATAAGTCAAAAAAATATTTAAAAAATTTCTATAACGTTAATTTTGGTTTTTTTCAAAATTCAAAATATTTGAAAAAAATAAAAATTAAGAAAGAAAATAATATTCAAGCATCAAATAATTGTTTGAAAAATAATAATTAATAAATCACAAAATGACCATTAGATTGAGATTCTTATCCTCCCAATAAAAATACATAACTATTCAAACAATTATAATGAACTTGGCCATTAATAACCAATAAACCACAAGTTATGCACATGAGATAACAAATGAAAAATGATATAAGTTTCCACATATTCATTTATTCAACAGCTGATACATTCACAGGTAGTAAAGTTGGCTTGGGCAGTGGGTTTGCTCTGCATTGATCCGCTCCCGGATTTAAGAGGTGGAACTTCTTGCGGGTGAAGGATCTCGCCTCAGTTACCCAAAATAAGAGATACTGGACCGCTGAATTGGGTTGCGGAGACACCCTGTAATATCAAAAAAAAAATTACACGTCACTCAACGGTCGTAATTTTCTGGAAAAAATGCACGCCACTCAACGGTCGTAGTTTTCTGGGAAACAATCCTCAACTACTGTTGTTGATAATTTCTAATCAACGTTCGTAGTTTTCTTAGAAACAATCCTCAACTTCTGTTGTTAATAATTTCTAATCACGGATATTGCGTCAAGCGCACCTCATGCTGAAGCAAAACCTAGACATGCATTGGAGCCTTTATCAACCGTAGTAACCAAAACACTCCTCGGGAAGAGCGAAGTCCGACCTTTGTTGAAAATATAAGGTAATTCGACGAACCATAACATTTCCACCAAATGGAATTTGATAGCAGGTATCAACAAACATGAAGGGAGCAACTATGGTTAATTGCACCTGGTCACGAAAAGAATCACGGACGCGACACTAAAGAGGCTTGACCAATCGAGTAATAGGAGTTCCCGAATCTATCACTGTGATCCCGCCAAATGAGGTCGGTCGTGAATTTTCGCGAGGCATGAAAAATCAATCATTACCTAGTGAGATTCCAACTAAGCCCACATAATAAAAGAAGGATAATCCAGGCCGCAAGCCCCGTGTGGAACTCAGGCTTTCTTTCTTGAGAAAACAAGTAAATTTAAGCTTGGAAGACAATATGAAAATACCTTCCCGTACATAGCGGCAATCTGGGAGAAATGAAAGCGTTCCCCTTCCAAAACCAACCAAACCGGGTGCGTCTTGCAAAACTCCACTCTGAACATTGCTGCATACAAAAATAAATCTGGAAAGGCGAATATTCTTAGAAGCTTTACCATTTCCTCCCGTTGTGAGCTCATTGGAGGACAAGATAGCGTCCACCTCGGATCCATTCACATAGCCTTCATTGAACACACACTTATTACCTCTCCTGCAGGTTCCCTGCGCCTGCGCACACTGGTTAGAAGAGTAGGATTGGAGCTTGAAAGTAGATGACTTGGCTGCCTCGAGAGACTGGTGGGTCTTGCAAACCTTGCAAGAATTGCAAGGGATCCATGCAACATTGCTTCTCGTGTCCACCATGGTGTGTAAACTCTTAGCAGGACTGTCAAATCTTAGTTTAATTATGTAGTTTCCCTTGTCTATTGTAGCTCCTGAAGCCAACAACACCTCTCCCCCGCCTCAGCCTAACTAGGGTTTGTATTTCTCTGGAATAATGCTTGTTGCCGATCTATGTCACTCTTCAGGATCTATGTTATCCAGCTAGATCTTGTCAAATTGAAACGATTGAATAGAGATGCATCACTATGGATGTTAATAAGAGGAAAACTTATCATGATGCTATTTATGTTGGTTATGTTTGATCCCATTTCCTCTCTAAATAATCCCAATTACTCTGCAGAGGATGAGCACCAGTAGCAGAACTCTATCAATACCAATGTTTTGGTAACTTTCCTACTTTGATCTTGACCATGGCTTGACAAGAGTGTCGATTCATTCTTTGGGAAAAATA
This sequence comes from Sequoia sempervirens, assembly GCA_007258455.2. Lineage (NCBI taxonomy): Eukaryota > Viridiplantae > Streptophyta > Pinopsida > Cupressales > Cupressaceae > Sequoia > Sequoia sempervirens. The sequence continues at coordinate 89,380,656 of VDFB02193867.1, forward strand.
ATCTTGATATCCCCAATATTTCCTAACCAATCCACCTACACAATGTATGATTTAAATAATTCTACCTAATTTAAAAAAATCCAAGCCTAAATTCTTGAAATAATTTAGTCATCAACTATAGTTCCATGCACTTACCGAGGAAAAGACAATATTTGCAAGAGGAAAGATTGATCAGGCTCGAGTGCGATATGTCCAAGATAGGCCAAAATATTAGGGCCACTGTGGCGAATAATCACAAAATTGCCAGGCATAACACTATTATCATCAATGCTATGGTGGAAAAGCTCAAAAAAAATCAAAAGGGATCGCTGGTAGTGGATTTGGATGCGGACAGAGGCTGCAGCAGATCTGCTGTTGAAGGGATTTCAACTCGCACCCGAGCTAATACGAAGAGGAAGACCCCGATTTCTTCACATACGGCTCAAATCCTCAAGCAGGGGTTACAGGATATGAAGGATGTTGAAAAGGAGGCTGAGGAGTTGTTGAACACCTTGGAGTAGTGCGGTGGTGTTTGTTTCTGGCTTTTTGGCGGTCCTTTTTTTGGACCCTGTTGTTTCTTTGTGTTGTCGTTTCCTTTTTGGGGCAGCTGTCTGTTTGTTTGGACTTATTTTGCTCTATCTTTTGTTGTTAAACTTGGTGGTTTCAGGTCCCTGTAAAACCTGTTTTTTCCTTTTCAAAAACTATAGTTCCATTCACAATGAATAATTGGAGGGATATTTCAACATATTTGAAGAAGATCTCTAAGAAATAAACATCTAAAAAATAATTCTAGCATGTTAGTACAAATTTTAGTAAAATATATCATTCTCATTCAACCTCTCTTGGATATATAATTTGTTAAAGGAGTAGAAAATTTGTTATTGATGTATATCATTTTTTCATATTTAGTTGATATTTAATATTCTCGTTTGATCAATGGTATAATCTCTTTTTCTTTCTTGTCTTCTTATATTTTTTTCTTGTTTATTTTCAAAATTTATCCTTTTATTGTTAAACATCCAGAATACTAAGAGAGGGGTAAATTAGTATTCCATAAAAATATTCATATAAAATCCATCTAATCATTATTGTTATTCTAACTAAATCAACAATAGAGAACATAGAAACAATTCAATGCAACCACATGCATGAACACCAAGATTTTTGTGTGGAAAACTCAATAAAGGAAAAACCACAGTGAGGGTTAACTCACAATATGATGCAAGAGCATCTGGGTACAAGCGTGATCCTGTGTCAGCCAAAAATCAAGTATTCATTTCAAACTTGTTTTAATTTTGGTGTGTGTTGTTGAAGTCCTAATTTGATTTAGACATATTGTCATTATTATTTTGGATTCAATACCATTTATGGAATTATTCAAATATATATTTATTGGAAGGAACTCGATGCTAGAGTGGAAGCCGCATTGCATAAGGAAGATGCAATATTGATTTTGGGGCAACATAAATCTAGAATCATCATGATGGTTTAATGAAGTCACTACATCAACATGTTGTTTGTGGAAACGTTTTAAGGCAGTGAGGAATGACATGTTAAAATAATGTGAGGTGGATAACAAAGGTACAAAGGGAAGTTATGAAGCCCTACTAAGATTTAAGGTACATTAAAAAAAAAGACCAATGCAAACTGAAGAAATATGGAGGATGAATAAAAGGAAATCAAAATCTTTGGTAAACCAAATGTTTGAAAGAAAGAATAGTTTTAATTTAATTGTATCTTGAGCTAGATGTATGCAACAATTAAAAATGAAAAGGCACAAGATTAAAATACTGATGCCTTAGAATATAAACTGGTAGAAACTTGGAAAAGTCGTGCCATAAGGAGAAAAGAAAATAGGCCTGATGGAATAGAAAAAGTAGTGACTGCATAGAAACTAGTAAGAGGCTACATTGGATAACAAAAGAGGCCATTGTATAGTTTTGTAGAAATCTGTGAATGGTCATAAGTTGGAAGCCCACGTAGTAGAAGTAAAAAGGATTTAACTTGGAAAGAAGAGGCGATTCCAGAAGGGTGTTGAGTGGATGATAAGAGAGGAGACTTAGGGAAATATGCAGATTTGATGTGGCAGTGGGGAAAATTCAAATAGGGGCAGTTTAAGATGAATCTATGATTGTAAGAGTTGGTGTGGCATTTAAAAGAAGAGCACACCACATCGACTGGTGTAAGTGTAAATACAAAATTTTGAGCTTGTTGGAACAAAATAGAGCACAAATGATTTACGAGATATAGATTTGTGAAAGATAAGAGAGGTCAACGAGTCACAAGAGAGAGCATTTCGGTACTGTAGATGTATTTTGAATTGAGTTGAAATATTAAATATGAGTTTGTTTAAAATATTTGCTTGAGTGATTGTTGTTTTTCTTTGTTATTTTTAGTTGGTAGAAAGAGGGGAGAACCCTCTGCATGAATTGGTGTTAGAGCAGGTAATCCTGAGCATGAATATTATCCACTAGGACCATGGTGAAGAGTTTGTGATAGAGTGAAGAAGCCTTGAGAGGCCATTAGTTCCATGTGAATCATGTTGACTATCCTCCAACTAAGATGAGGCTAGGTAGAAGGTGTGAAAAATCTCTTCCACTGAGTTTAAGTGGGTAGAAGAGATTGTGAGGGTGTATCTTCTAGAATCTCGTTCGGTAGAGGTAGTGTCAAGAGTTTGTTGCAGGGATAAACCATAGAGAAGTAGAGAATGTGAGTTGTAGAAGATTGCAATAGGAAAGATGGGTTGGGTCATGAAGAGACCCATGCAGATACTATTTTTGGATTAGTATTGGAAGGATGTGGAGGATGAAATGTGTGAAGTATTGGAAAAGATAGATGTTGAAGAAAAAGGAAAGATTGAGATAAGGCTTGAGAAATTGGAAAATAATTTTTGAAAAGGTGAAAATAAAGTGGTAAAGAGGAGCGAGAAGAAGAACGAAGATAGCAGCCTAAGATGGAAAGAGGAAGAAGTAAGAGCAGCGCCTACCGATGAATAAGTTGCAGCAAAGACATTCCATGAGGAAGGCATAAAGATAGAAGAGGAAAAGATGGAGGTGAGAAGTGAAGAGGTTGCAACAGATGGAATGGTGAACTAGATTTGTTCATGGAACTAATGGCAATTGAGGAAGAATGGTTAACGAGCTCCTTGGTGGAGAAAAGAAAGAAGAGCAAGAAGTTGTAGCTGACGAGGAGGTGGAAGATGTCATAGTGAAGTTCAGTATTGTAGCTGGGAGCGAAGATGAGGTCAATTAGATATGTGAAGTTATTTCATTTTTAGATGTTGTAGTAGAATATGAGAGGAATAAAGAGAAAGAGTGTGTTGGAGACACTGTGTATTTGTTAGTAGAATTTGTGGAAGATGTCACCAGGTTTTGGTGTAGGTGGATAGTCAAAGGTGGGTTTGAACCCATGAAAGAGGAGAGGAGTGTGAAAAGTATTTAGCGGAGGATGTCAGGTTGTGGTGAACATGATTCCACAAGGGGAAAAAGGAAGAAGGTGCAACAATGTTGGAAGAAGGTGGTGTGTGTTCTGGCATGATGCTGGAAAAAATGGAAGAAAGTTTGATCTTGAGCACTTAGATAGCAAAGGAGTTGACTGCAAGTTGAGGGAAACCTAGAAGAGTAGTGCAACTACTCAACTCCACCATTGTGAGCCCATGTTCACAATATTTCTAACTGACATTTCTAATGCAGGAGCATCTGGGTACAAGTGCAATCCTATGTCAACAAAAAATAAATTGTTCATTTCAAATTTATTTCAATTTTGGTGTGTGATGTTAAAGTCCTAATTCGATTTAGACATATTATCATTATTATTTTGGATTCAATACCATCTATGGAATTATTCAAATATATATTTATTGGAAGCAAATCGATGCCATAGTGGAGGCCACATTGCATAAGGAAGGTGTAGTATTGATTTTGGGATAACATAAATCTTGAATCATCATGATAGTTTTATGAAGTTGCTACATCAACATGTTGTATGTGGAAACATTTTAAGGTAGGGAGAAATGATAGGTTAAAATAATGTGAGGTGGATAGTGAACGTACAAAGGGTGATTATGAAGTCCAACTAATATTTAAGGTAAATAAAAAATAAAAAAAGAACAATGCACACTGAAGACATATAGAGGGTGAATAAAGGGAAATCAAAATCTTTGGCAAACCAAATGTTTGAAAGAAAGAATAGTTTTAATTTAAATTTATCTTGAGCTAGATGTACACAGTAATTAAAAATGAAAAGGCACAAGATTAAAAGATTGATGCCTTGGAATATGAATAGGTAGAAACTTGGAAAGTCATGCCAAGAGGAGAAAATAAAATAGGGTCAATAGAATAGAAAAAGTTGTGACCACATAAAATCTAGTAAGAGGCTGCATTGGATAACAAAAGAGGCTACAATATAGTGTTGCAGAAATTTGTGAACGGTCATAAGTTGGAAGCCCACGTAGTAAGAGTAAAAAAGCTCAACTTGGGAAGAAGAGGTGATTCCAAAAGAGAGCTAGGTGCATAATAAGAGAGGAGACTTAGGATGATATGCATATTTGATGTGGTAGTGGGAAGAATTCAAATAGGGGTGATCTAAGTGACTCTATGACTATAAGAGTTGGTGTTGCATTTAAAATAAGAGCACACCAAATCAACTGGTGTAATTGGAAATAAAAAATGTTGAGCCTATTGGAATAGAATAGTGCACAAATGATTTAGGAGATATAGATTTGTGAAAGATAAGAGAGGTCATTGAATCGCTAGAGAGAGGATTTTGGTACTACTAATGTATTTTGAATTGAGTTGAACTATTAAATATGAGTTTTTTTGCAATCTTTACTTGAGTGATTATTTGTTTTTGTGATTTTGAGTTGGTAGAAAGAGGGGAGGACCCTCTACATCACAATATATTATATCTGGATACAATATATTATAGGGCTCACTACTAGGACTCACTATCCTTGAAAAAGGCTCACTACCTGAATACAAAAGATGGCTAACTGCCAAGATACAAAGATTGAGGCTTAGTGCCAAAAGGTTTGAACTGATGGAATACACATCTCAAAGTTAGAATTATTTCCTCAAACAACAGTCACTCAACAAATATTCTTTGATCACCAATTGATAAAACATTTAGGCTCAAATCATCTTTCACCTTTCTTCCACATTCGCACTCCCACTCACTTCACGCCCATTTCTCTCTTTAAGGAATCTTATTAGACAATAGGCTATTTGTGTTAAAATTTCTCAAAAAAATTCTCATCCTTCTCGGATTTTAGCCTTTCTGGCGTCAGCATCAAACTCTTGGTGAGAAAAAAGTGGCAAGTTGGAAAGTTTAATAATATTAATAAAAACAAAAAAATACGGTTGATGGGTGAGTAATTTCGCTACATTGAATATGTGATGAAGTCTGCTGGCTAATTTTTTTCTTTCCATTGAATGAGGAACTAACACTATCATTTTTTGGGTTTGGTTCATGTCGAACGTCTCAAGAAAAGCTTGCATTTGGGAGAGGGGGTTCAACAACCAAAAGAGCTTCATTTGCATATGGACCCTCAGACAGAATTTTATCCATTTCTCCTTGGCATGGGTGAGAAGGAGTATTGGATGCATCATTTCAAAGCACAGGTTGGTTATGGTTTTTTGAAAAAATTCCTTCATCTTATGACGGTGCAGGATTTATAGTGGGTCACTAAGTTTATTTCCTTTGATGAGGATTAGAGTTTTCTTATTACCTCATTCTAGTTTTAAGGCTTTAGTGGACATCGAGCATGTGGCAGCATCGACCGAAGATCACAAGTGAATGATAGATAAGCACTTCTTTTTGGTTTATTTTCTGGACTACCAATATAGAGGATTTTGAAAATTTGAAATCTCTATGTTTAGGGTTTGTACATTCCTCTTTTGAATGTTATATCATGCAATACTGCATAACATACTTGGTCTAGGGTTTTGTGGCCTAATGACGTATGTACCCTTTATATTTGGACTCAAACATTTGTAATGAATATACATGGTGCCTTTTACCATATCTTTTTTTTTCATTGGTCTTTCATAGATCTCTGTTGAAATATTTAAAAAATTTTCATCAAGATGTTTTCCTTTGAGTTGCATCATTCAGATTAGATACAAAGATTTGTTTCAGAAATGATTTTCAATCTTTTAATGTAATTTTGTTTATCTACAGAGCATTCGTTATATAATGAGACTAATAAATAACCTCTTCTTTATGGTTTAGTTTATGGGCTTCCCACACAGTGGAATGTTGTAAATTATAGTAAATTGTAAATCTCTTTTTTTGGGGTTTTTAAATTGTAAATCTCTTTCGAATGATAACTCGTGACTTGGTGACTTCAGTTAATTGGATGTTTCATTGATGAAGAAAGATGCTCATAATTGATTGAAGTTGATGACACTTGCTGATCAATCTGGTCTTTGTCGCTATATCTATCACAGTTTCATTTTCACATGAGACCAAGATTATAAAATCTCCTCAAATCCCCTTGATCAACCCACAATTAAATAAAAAACTTGTTGCAAAGCAATGACTTCTATGGAGTTTTCTAACAATGTTTAGTTAGGGTTTGTTTCTCTTGAGGTGTTCAAAGATGAATCTTTTGGGTTTCTAATAGCCTCTAATAACCCCCCTATCTAAGTTGAATGGGAACATGGGGAAAAGATACAAAATATGACGAATATGATTTATGATAGCGACCCATTTCTTCTCTATGACCCAAACACTAGTATATAAACTGCATTTAATGTGGGAATAAAGTAAGTGTGGGGTTCTGTTTGAGCCCCAACTTTTACTATTCAGTATTATCTAATCAAGTATCTACTTTCCAAAAACATCTACATTCTCTATTTCTTTTCTCCAAATTTCAAATAAATTTGACAAAATGTGCATTAGAGTTCAGAAAGAACAACTAATTTTTTATTGTTTCTATAGAATTTTGGATACCCAACAAATGGAACCCCAGGATCTTAGGAAGTGGCAATTAGAGTATTAGGAGACAAGGCTACTTTCTACAACTATAATTTCTATGGGGCACAAGACACCCTATTTGACAACAAGAGAAGGCACTATTTTCACAATTGTTACATTGAGGGAACAACTGGCTTAATTTTTGGGCATGGGCTATCCCTCTACCAAGTTATAATAAAATTTCAATATTTAGAGTCATGCTTTATTAATACCCATTCATAATTTTAAGCTACCCAAATATCCATTTTTTGAATTTTGTGTTCTTTTAGGAATGTGAACTCCATTCTATTGCAAAAGTTGATCTATTGTGTGTCACTGGATCTATCACAACACAAAATAGGAAAACATATCCAGAGCGAATAGGATTTTCTTTTGTCAATTTTTCCATCATAGGCACAGGGCAAATATACATGGGAAGAGCATGGGGGACATACTCCACAGTAATTTTTAGCTACAGAAAAATGAGAAACATAGTAGCTCCACAATGATGGTTAGATTGGGTTGATCCTTCCAAAGATCAGTAATGCTCTAAATTCAATTCTTTTTGTTATGAACATTATGCCAAAACTGTTCTTTTATTTTTATTTTTTCTTCACTATTTTTAAGATGCAAAGTTTTGATTGTGTGTATCAGGCTTGTTCTCTATGGAGAATATAAATGCACAGGTTTAGGAGCTGATAGATCTAAGAGAGTTGATTGGTCTTTTCAGCTAACAGATGATGAAGCTACTCTCTTTTTTAATGTCTCTTTCATTGATGGTGATCAATGGTTGGATTTACCATAACCTCTGCTCCTGGAGATGATTACTTGAGTGTTCACATTTGCACTCATGGTGACTAGTGTCAGCAACTAAAGAGAGTGTTTTCTAAGTTGACCTTGATTTACTACACACCCAAATGTATCAAACTAAACTTGGACTGCTAGTGAATCAAACATTCAATTCCTTAAATGCCTTAAATGCCTTAAAGTTATTTTGGAAGATGGCTTTAAATTCCTTAACTATATTTCCTAATCTATGCATCTACATTCGTTTGGCCTTTATTTGTGAAAGAAATACATCTAGAACATGCTAAAGGAAAGTATAGTTGCATAGTGCATTTAAGCCCTTAAGTTTTTTTCCAGTTTAGTGGCTTTTCACTTAGTAAGTATATTATTCAATTAATATGACATTTGTTGTTTTTTGTACTAAATTTTGCATTAAATCATAGGCTAATAAATTTTGCATTAAATCATAGGCTAATAAATTTTTGCATTGGTGCATTGTTTTATGCCAAATGAAACCATATCGTAGGAGATGGATCACTCACACAAGCATCATTGAGTCCTCTGAAGTCTCCATATACACTGAGGGTTTGTGTGGTGCATCAACCCTTTACTGAAGAGTTTCCTTTGTAGTAATTGGTAAGTATATTATTCAATTAATATGAGAGATTTGTTGGTTTCCGTATAGTACAACTATCTAAAAGATTGTCGATTCTATATTGTGGCAATTTTCAAGCCTATAATTTTTGGCCAACAAAACTATCTTTTGGAAGAATGTTTGTCAACACAGTCAAGTGGTTAAGGATCATGAAAGCATCAGAAACAAATGGCCTTGGTAGGTTAAACCGTAATTTCCAGTGTCTTGGAAGCTTGGATTTTTCTCTTTTGCATGGAAAAATTTAGGAGTTATTTTCATTAGTACATGGTTTTCACATAGGTTCACTTCTACACTTTGTAACTGACAATAAGTGCTATTTTATTATAGCTTAAAGACTACGAAAGAAGAAAAGTACTAGAATTGCACTCATCAATCTCAACCTCCAAGCATCCTGGATCTCCTTTGGTAAACTTTTTAAAGCTAAGAAATTTGTTAGATCACAAGATTCTCATTTTGTCTTTAGTGTAGTTGCAAAGAAACTCTAGGATCGAGACCACTACTGCCTCTATGTTCCCATACCCACATCTTTTGGTGGCTATATTTATCTAGAACTTAGACATGCTCTTGTTCATTTATTCCCATACCCTAATTTAAAATGGATTCCCCATCCATGTTCCCTTACCTATAACCCCAAGTCTAGAGATGACTATCATCATTAACAACAATGTTGCTATGTTTCAATATGGTTGTCAAACTCCATTTCTTTGATATGATCATTATTTATTTCATTGTCCATTTGCATTCATTATGTAATATGAACATTAATTGGTAATTGTATCATATTGGTATAGGTAGATTTCAAAGTAAGCATAAACATTTTCTAATTGTATGATACTAGCTATACTTGGTTTCAAGTAAATACAATACAATCAACTGATAATTGTACCACACCAAAGTTATGGATTTCAAGTAGATACAATAGATTCAATTGGGGTGGTTCCAAACATATGTTTATGTTTTCTTCATGGATTGATCTAATTCCTGCCTACTTCATATTGTTCTCTCTTCTCTAATAAGAATTATGGACATTTATCATTCTATCTTAGCTACACTTGTATTCTTGATTATTTTATCATGATACCATTTTCTAAGACGGATTTATGCATGCAACAACAAAAGGAACACTGCTAAACATTGTATTAATGTAAGTTAAAGATTTAATCTTTTAATCCTTTTGAATTTCTATGCAATTATAATATTCTAATGTCTCCAATTATGTTGTGTAGCTTGCATTGGTTGTGGACTTTCTGGATGCTTTGGAGGTTTCTTTTGTCTTCTTTTTCTCATAAATGTTAATTATTATGTTGTGTAGCTCTAGTAGTGGCACATCTCTTTTTTTGTTGACAGCTATTACTGTACATCCGGCTGGTGTATGTTCTAGACAATACCTTTTTGTCACTCTGATGGAAGGGTTTCATGCCATATCCCACAAAAATATACAAAGAAAGTTTAAGATGCTTATATAATGTAGCAAGGCCAACAAATTCATCTTAATGACTTATAAAACAACAACTACATAGAAATAAGAGTCAGATGTGAAATGAAACTCAATTTGCATGTGGCGATGCAATATGGTCTTCACCAACAAACCCTTTTTAATATCTATTTGTAGCTCTTTCAAAGGAATAGCTGCCAAAAGTCCTTTGATAAAGTCTTTGCAACATTCCTTTCCTCTACAAATAAGCTTTTTCCCATTATGTCCATTCCCCTAATTCTCAAGTGGTGTTGCATCTTTTTCTTGATGTCAAACATTTTGTGCTCTCCAATGTGATAGGGAGAAAATCTATGCTATTCTTCTCTTCTTTCAGTTTTTGTTTTGTAGGTGGCAACTGGTACATTTTTGTGTGTTTGTGAAATTTCAATATATATTCCTAATTACATCTCTCCAACTAATAATGTAAATTTGTGGTTCACTATTCTTACTCTCCTTTAAACTATTATTTGTTATTTCTTCCCAGATATTGTCAAATGACATTTCTCCCCCAATAAATTCAAATGAATCTCCCAATCCTTCAAGCTGAAAGAAACCAATGAACAAATTACCAAGAATGACAAATAAAGACTGTATCTTTGCTTGTAATATTGTTTCCAAATCAAAATTCCCATCAGGAAACCTCTTTTTATCGACCTCAACTTAACATAGCTTTCTCCACCCTAGAGATCCCTCTTGTATCAATATATTAAATTGTGACTTTATTGGCATGTAGGTCAGATTTTTTTGTAACCAATCAGCAATAACAACTACCAAAGCAGTACAAGAAGTTTCCCCTACAACACGTTCACTCTGCTAGTCAATTGAAGAAAAAAATACGTCAATAGATAGACTCATTTCTCCATCTTTGCTAAGTAGTTATTTTTTATCCCAATTGCTAAGTGCAAAATTATCATCTCCAAAGTCTAAACAATTAGTTTTATGTGATATTACTCCACTATCATCTTTATCATGTTGCATTAAACAAATAAATATAGAGGTCAAACATCATGCCTTGAGATTTCAAAAAAGTTGTCTTCCATGACATAAGTAAACACAACATACATTTTTTAGTGAATTGTGCATATGTGTAACATGCCAAACTAAAATTAGGGAGCTTCCAGCCATATGAAATGACACAATGCAATCTTTACTTTATTCAACAATGTATTGTACTATAAATTATTAATAAAACATATCCCTTTAGGCTGTTTTAGATTTTCACATTTTATATCTATTATTTTGCATGATGCAAACTACCATGATTAGGAAAATCAAGAAAACATACCATTACAGGGATTGGTTGTATAGGAAAGCTTGATTGTCAATGATCAAAATCAATATCATCTCCACATTCTTCTCCATATTCCTTATTCAATAAAGTCTCTCCCCTCTCTTTCGTTGTTTTGAAGCTAACCTTCCTCTTTCTCCATGTAAGTAGGCTTTACATGGATGTTTGTTAAACAATATGATCAGAATCTAAAGAATATGGCTCCTCACCTAGCTTAGGAATTGGCTCCATAAATTTTCTAATTCTATTAGTTGTATGGTATAACCTAAGCAATAGAATCTAGATGTATTTTGGAGTTAGTAATAAAATATATACTTGAAATCTTATTTCATTCATTTTTTAATGTTGTTTTTGGGTAAATGAATAGATTTTGTGTACTGATCATGTTAATGCTTTCTTAACTAATGGATTACAATTAGTTGTTTTTTGGTTCATGCCCTATAAGAGTGTTACCAACAATATTTCAAAATATATTTTTGTATACATAGAAAGGCACCTGATTTTTGTATACAGAGTTGGAGTGATTCCTCCTATGATCAAGAATAGTCCCAAGGTCATAGGAATCACCTATGCCTCAATCCACTAGTGCATATCCCTTACTAGAGAATTTATTCACAACTAAACTAAATTTTTTCCATCTCAATCTATTTTAAGTTGGGATCACAATAGCTGTAATGCAGTAATACTAATAACAACTACAACCTATCATTCACTCAAGTTCCATTGAGAATTTTGTTCCTTTACTAAAGACTAAAGAATTGTCTCTATGCTAATTGGTAAGTATATTACACAATTAATATAGCATTACTTGTTTTCTTTGTAATGTTTTTCCTCTACTAAACTCTGTATTAAATTATTTTCTCTACTTTCCCATATAGCATGTTCACTCTGTTGGTCAATTGAAGAAAAAAATACCTCAGTAGAAAGACTCATTTCTCCATCTTTTCTAATCAGTTCTTTTTGAACCCAACTGCTAAGTACAAAATTATCATCTCCAAAGTCTAAACAGTTAGTTTTATGTGATATTACTCCACTATCATCTTTATCATGTTGTATCAGACAAATAAATATAGAGGTCAAACATCATGCCTCGAGATTTCAAAAAAATTATCTTCCATGAGATAAGTGGACACAACATACATTTTTAGTGAATTGTGCATATGTGTAACATGCCAAACTAAAATTAGAGAGCTTCCAACCATATGAAATGACACAATGCAAGCTTTACTTTATTCAACAATATATTGCTATAAATTATTAATAAAACATATCCCTTTAGGCTTTTTTAGATTTTCAAATTTTATATCTATTATTTTGCATGATGCAAACTGGCATGATCAGGAAAATCAAGAAAGCATACAATTACAAGGATTGGTTGTATAAGAAAGCATGATTGTCGAGAATCAAAATCAATATCATTTGCACCTTCTTCTCCATATGACTTATTCAAAAAAGGCTCTCCTCTCTCTTTCGCTATTATGAAACTAACCTTCCTCTTTTTCCATGTAAGTAGGCTATACATGGATTTTTCTCAAACAACATGATCAAAATATGAAGAAGATGGCTCCTCAACCAACTTAGGAATTGGCTCCATATATTTTTTGATTCTAGAATCTATATGGTATAACCTAAGCAATAGAATCTAGATTTATTTTGGAGTTAGTAACAAAATCTATGCTTCAAATCTTGTTCCATTCATTTTTTAATGTTTTTTTGGGCTAAATGAATGGATTTAGTGTATTGATCATGTTAATCCTTTCTTAACTAATGGATTACAATTAATTGTTTTTTAGTTCATGCCCTATAAGAGTGTTACCAACAATATTTCAAAACTTTTTTTTGTATACATAGAAAGGAACCTGATTTTTGTATACAAAGTTGGAGTGAATCCTCCTATGATCAAGAATAGTCCCAAGGTCATAGGAATCACCTATGCCTCAAGACACCAGTGTGTATCCCTTACTAGAGAATTTATTCACAGCTAAACTTATACTTTTCCATCTCAATCTTTTTTAAGTTGGGATCATAACAGCTATAATGCAGTAATACTAATAACAACAACAACCAATCATTCACTCAAGTTCTGTTGAGATTTGTGTGCCTTTACTAAAGACTAAAAAATTGTTTCTATACTAATTGGTAAGTATATTACACAATTAATATAGGAATAGTTGTTTTCTTTGTAATGTATTTTCTCTACTGAACTCTACATTAAATCCTAGGTGTGCATAATGGCTGGTGTATTTTTTAGGCCAAAGGACAATACTTCATTTTTAAAGTTCATAATTTAGGAAATGGATAATTCATACAAGCCTCAATGAGTATCTTGAAGTCTGTATTTGTATTAATTTTCTTGCATTTCAGGGTTTTCTCTATGTAAAAATCTAATAGCAAAAGAATTTCCTTTGTACTGATCAGTAAGTATATTCTTCAGTTGACATGAGATGTACTCTTTATTGTATTTTCCTGTTTTAATGCCTATAACAAATTGTTAGTTAATTAAGTTTTTTGTTATTGTTGATGCAATTGATTTTATGTCTTCTCCATTTGATGCAAGCTACAAATTATGTGCTTATCCTATAGTTATTCAATAAACATGAAAATTATTTCTTTTTTTTGTGTTTAATTCTACATAAAATTCTTGGTTTATATGGGTTTGTACTTAACTGATGTATATAGTTTTCTATTCAATCCTTGATTTAAATTCTGGGTTTTAAGATTTTTTTATCTTTTACAGTTCAACCATAAAGTATGTTTAAATATTCCAATATTAGACCTCACATGTCTACTAGGGTAGTCACAACTACATCTGTGAAGATTTCTCTATTGTTCATGTTTTCATGGATGTCAATACCCTATTCCAAAGCTCCCATTTTTGCATAAGAAGGGAGGATGCTGGCAAAGGTTGTGGAATATGGCTTTACACCTGCCAATTGCATTTGCTTGAAAGTTTCTAAATCCTTTTCAAAAAATTCATTTTTTCTATATCCTGCAATCATTGTAGTTCACAGGAGCACATCGCTTTGAAGCATTATGTCAAATAGTTCATGTGCCTTGTTTATTTGCACATTTTGCATACATGTCTACTAGGACAGTCGTAATTACAATATCTAATAAAATTCTTCTATCCTTTATTTTTTGATGTATCTCCATACCTTAATCCAAAGCTCACATTTTTACATAGGAAAGGAGGATGTAGGAAAAGGTTGTTGAATCAGGTTTTACACCTGCCAATTGCATTTGCTTGAGAGTTTCTAAATCCTTTTCAATAACTACACTGTTGATTTTCCAAATTCATGAAAACACACAAGCATGTGGATGTTGGATGTGTAGTTATCTCCAACACCCTCCCTACAATCAAACATCCAAATGAGCACACCATTGTACCTTTTGAATTTGAGCACCTCTTCTCCTCCAACTCCACAAATGGAGGCATGTTAAGGAACTTATACGTCCTCTATAATTTTTTCAAATTGTACTTTAATGATTACAACACAATATTTATTAGGATGATTTTTTTATTTCTTCTTTATACTTTGCAAGTGTAGCTAGAAAATTTTTTGTGGAGTATAATCCTCATGCCAATCCCAAACAAATTCACAAGTTTACTGAAAGGAAAAGGCGGATTGACATGAAAAAAAGGGTTTGCGTATTGAGATCTTTACTTTGAGAATAACACATTTTGGTAAGGAAATTTCTTGTTTTGTTTGTTGCAAAAATTTGGTGGATCACGTTGGGTCATATTAGGTCATATTATAGTAGAAGAAGTGTGTTGTACAAGGAAGATGATCACTGTCAAATCAAATCGAGGGAGTTGTTGAGTACATTAAGCATCTGCAGGAACATGTAAATGAGCTTGGCAAGAGATGAGAAGACATGAGAAATTTTTCTATATCTAATTATGAATATGAAAATTGTAATGTTTTTCCATTTATTAGTGGACCACAATCTTTTCCTTCTATGAAAATAATGGCTATTGGTTCAGGTATTGAAGTCACAACAAGCTCGTTAAAATGTCAAGTTGTCTTGTCTAATATTCTCCTTGCATTGGAAAATGAGGGGCTTGATGTAATTAGTGCCAAATGTTTGCACCATAAAGGATAAAGTATTTCATACCTTATACACCAAGGTATATTTTTTTGTGTTTTTCAATGTTGTTTTCTCAAATTATCTAAACTTAGGTTAATCATTATCTAATTTTCTTAGAGAGTTTATTCACAACTTATAATTGTGAATTATTTGAGGCATTGATCAGTTAGAACATTTTTCTGACTATCAGGAAATCACTAAAATATGCAACGATTTAGCTGCATTGGAGGCTTCAGATCTTGAAAGTTTTGACAAGTCTTCATCATAAGCCCTGTCATCTACTCAAGAAAATATTTAACTAATGCATAGGTCAAAGTTAAAATATAATTGGTATCTTCTTGTTAGCCTTGTTTGTTATCTGATAAGGAGAAAATGACACTATTATCCTGTAAAATAGAGGCTAACGACTAATATGCATGATAAAAGTTAGTTAAATATGACTTTGTAAACATGGATAAAGAAAAGCTCAATTTGAAATCAGACTAAGATATTTATTTGTCTTCCCTAATAGGCTAGTAGTGCTAGAGCATTGACTGTCAAAATATACAAGTGTGAGGAATCTAGATTAGTATTAGTTGGTGTTGATCAAGTAATTGTATGATGGAAAGAGGATTTTTCTTTTAGTATCCTTACTAATATGTAGTAAATCTATTTTGCATAAAAATAAAATTATATGCTTCTTTAATTTGTGATGTTACTCACAAGAATTACAGACTTGATGTAAATATTATTGATGAGGGAAAGTATGTAGGTTGGGATGGGTAATGAAAATATTAAATTCAAAATATTTGCATGTTATTGAATACAAAAGACTATAACCTTGAAAGCTATTTCTAAAAGTTATTAAGGATGGGTGTGGCACTAAAACCATCCTCGATACTTATGAAAGGGTTTGGAACTAAACAATGTTGGTAGTTACAATTTTCTTTTTCTTTTCCCTTCTGTACGGAATAGAATACATCCTAGCAATCTGTTAGTGACATTTTGAATGTTATATCAAAGTCCTCTAAGTCTATTCTTTCATCTCATATTAAATTTGATGTACTCTATTTGTGATAGCTGAATGGAACATGATAAAAGAGGTCTAGAAGAGAATTTGGATGAAGGTAATGCAATTTCATTGGATGCCTAGAGTGCTCATCTCATTTATGTTTCCAAATTAGAGCTGATAACCACCTTATTTTGATCAAACTATTTAATTTCATGTGAGAATCCCGAATAGATTGCATTAGCTTTAGTATATACTCTAAGAGTCTAGCATACAATAGATTTGCAAACATACTGGTATATCATAATTAATTAGAAAATTACAACATGACAAATAACAATATCTCCTATCTCTCACATGGTATGTATTTTATAAGTACAACCATGTATGCATTAATGAGAAAGGGTTTCAACTAGCTTATGAGATCAGGACATCTCCCTCTTGATGAACCAACTTCCCTATGAGATATTTTTTCTTCATTAATCTAGCTTCCACCTAAAAGTTAGGACTAAAACAACCTGATTCTATATTTACTTTGTTCTCATTTCTTCTTTTATTGTTATTCAACTGAAATGATGGTATGCTATTTTTTTAAAATTTTTTTCTTTTCCTGTTACTCTTCAACTTTCCTGTATTCAAATTTTATTTTTTTCATTTCTTCTTTTCTTGCTATAAACTATCTTGAACGTTGAGTTGTAAGTGGGTTTTTATATCTTGCAGCTTGTTTTTAACTTTTCCTAGAGATAGTATGTCAATTGAAGAAGAAACTAATTTCTTGATGCCTCTGGTAGAGAGGAAACAAATGTATTCCCTTGTTATTCTTCAACTTTTCTATATTCAGAAAACTTTATTTTCATTCCTTCTTTTCTTGCTATAAACAATCTTGAATGTTGAGTTGCAATTGGATTTTTATATATTGCAACTTGTTTTTAACTAATCCTAGAGATGGTATGTCAGTTGAAGAAGAAACTAACGTCTTGATGCCTCTGGTGGAGAGGAACCAAATGTATTGCAATGATTAGGAAATGCCTTCTTTAGAATGTTTGAAATGAAAGATGTCTCTCCCTTAGCTTTAGAAAGACTGCTAAACAAGCATGTAGTCATGATTTGCAGATCCAAACAATACTTGTCTTCATTTTGGACTGTGTCACTTTATGATTGGCTAATTGAATTGCGAAAAGATATGAAAACCTAGTCTCTCATATAATCATTTTTTGGCACTACACATGGTCTTTCCATACTAGAGTCTTTTCATTGTACAAGGTTTTACTATCAATCTAGCATTATGTAGCTTTCATTAAGCATTTATGTCAGATTATACCATTTTTTCTTTCATCATGTGAAGCTTGGATTTTGTTAATTTTTCTTTTATTGGGGATTACAAATTATATGTTGATGCCAAAATATATGCTAAAATTGTTGTATAGTTACCATATAGTGGTGATGGTTGTATTAACACCTACCATTTAAAACTTGAGAAAACATAGCAAAGCAATTAAACAGTCTACAAAATTTTCAATGGGGCATTGTTGGGTGTTGTTTTGTGGCTTTACCTACTATGAGAGCTATGAGTGAGGACTGTGACTAGGGTTTTCATTGGAAAGCTTCTGTGGCTCTCTAATTTCTTCTATGCATGTTAGCATACACACATATATGGACATAGGAGAGATACATTGTAACTATGTTGTCTGCATCTGCTACGACATATACCCAACTTTGCACATGCCTTTCATAGTTATTGTGCCCACTCGTGGCATTGACATTCTATTCTTCTTCCACCCTCAGTGTTTGCATGTTGTTTTCCCTTCATGTTCCTCTATGCCCATTGACTCATTGTTGTGTGTTACTACACATAACTGTCAGTATATCTATATCTATATATATACAAGTATGTCTTAATCATCAATTAGTTTGGCCTAATTAGATGATGAAAAAATAATCAAAACACTCTTGTCAGTGCCATATATGATTTAAAACATTTAATCCATGTAGTGCATTATACCAAGTCAACTGACATCCATAAAGCATAACTAGTCTAAATAGTGAATTGCATATGTTAGGTCAGCCAAGACTAGAACATAATTCAAAAAATCTCCAAACCAACATATAATCCTTAAAGCAAACACCTTCTAGATTTGAGACCACATCAAATTATCATCATACTATCACCAAAGAGGCTACCATTAAAATCACAATAATAAAATGTTCTCCTTAAGAAAATGTAGAGTCTACCACACTGATATGCTAAGCAAGGAACACTAGTACAATACAGAGTTGAACTCTTTCAAAGATAACTTTCAGCTCACAAACCAAAACTTCTCAAGATCCAGGATATAGATTTTTGAATGAGACATGATAATATGGTTTAGAGATTGGAGTCATATCTATTCTTGTGGTGACTTTCAGACTCAAATACCAATGCACTGGATCATCAAAAAAGAGTATTACCGATAGAAAATAACTTCTAGTAAACCAAGTAATCTTCCCATATAGTTGTCAGCATGTTGACATCAATGAAAACATAGAAACAACCAACACAAACTATCCATACTTCATGATCATGTTACAAGGCTATATCTTTCCAACAATCTCCCCCTTTGGCATTGATGGCAACATGCATATAACCAAAACATTTTTCAATATACGATGAAACTGAATACTCCCCCTAACAAAACTATTCATTTCAAAAATGTTTTTCTCTACCAACCTCTATCTCTCCTCCTTTGACATCAATGGAATAGGATGGGCTCTAGTATATATGTATATATGCATCAAAATATAACCAAAAATATATGAACACAAAAATTGAATCAACCTAAAGAAGAACCCATGAGACTCTCCATGATGACCTTCCATGAAATTGTGTCTTCTTCCCATAATCATTTTGTGCTTACAAGAGTCTTGTGAAATAGTTCAAGCTTAGTTACAGACTCTATACCATCTACTAAAGTATTGGGATTAGGATTTATCTCTAATAATTCACCAATATTGTCTGTTGATGACAATGTCACTTGTAGAAATAGTGTAGATAAAATCCTCATAGGAAAACTGTGAGGAACCTATCTTCTTGAAAGACTTAACTAGGGAAACCTCAGGGTGTTTGAGTTATAGGAAAAGGTTGAATTAGTTCAATCCCAAGTCTCCAGTAGTCAGGCCTTGACCATACTAGGTTCACTCTAGGGTATGATGTGATATTGTTGTTAATCTCAAGGGGTCTATGGTAATCTCTAGTTTCATTAAGAACATCTCTAGTTTCATTAAGAATCATAAGCATCAGATATAAAAAATTTAGTTCAATCATAAAATAATATTATGAAATCAAAAGATTTGCAATAATATGTCATGAACATCAAAACAATTTTGCTATCACTTAAGTAGATTTAGCTTTAAGCAATTAGCAATTTCATAAGAAAAAAAATATTTTCAATAAATTTCCATTCATTCATCTATTTTTTGAAATGTTTTAAAGAATTTAAACATCTAATCTAAAATAAAGCATAAAAATTCTGAAAAATAAAATTTCTTCTAGTTATTCTCCACGCACGCCCCAAGAGTTAATCAAATCAAAGCAAACCACTTTATACTTCAACAGATTGCTTGATAGCTACATACCAAATAGTGTGAGCTTTTAAAGAAGGAGGTTCTAGTTTGGACACCAAGTAGGTTCTGTATGCACCCTTAAACAGTGCAACATACAATCTTGTTTGGTTGAACTAACAAAACTAGCTAAAAAAATTCATGAGATAGGTAGCTATGAAATTGGATTTGATATTGATTAAATTCTACATGCATACAAGTTTTTAGTCCAGAATTATTCAAGGAAAAAAAAAAACTTAAAGAATTTTTAGCTCTTTCGACATCCATAAATTCTAAGCTTAACTTAAAAAGAAGTATCCCCTGGCCTTTTATAGAAATAAGACATAGATAGGGTAAGACAAATACATGAGAGGAAATCCAATGGATGAATCACATCAAGGAATGTGGAATATGGTGACTGGTAAGATAATTGAAAATGAAGTCAATGAAGGTCAACCTCCATCTGCACATTGAAATCCTTTGGG
Organism: Sequoia sempervirens; assembly: GCA_007258455.2. Lineage (NCBI taxonomy): Eukaryota > Viridiplantae > Streptophyta > Pinopsida > Cupressales > Cupressaceae > Sequoia > Sequoia sempervirens. The sequence goes on from VDFB02193867.1 coordinate 89,400,930, forward strand.
CTTTTCTTCTTCTTATTATCAGGGTTCCTTCTTGGAACCAAATAAATCCATTCAAATAGAATGTAGGAAACTTCCATATATTCAGAATGAGCAAGTGGAATTTTCATTCCTACATTGAAGTTCATCCTTGGTTTGAATATTCTAGGAATGAGCAATCCTCGGAAAGAATAAACTTCTTCGCTACATGCTTAAAATCTAGAGTTTTGGTTTCCCAGTATCCAGTGTATCTTTGTAATGAACTCTATCCTAGCATGAGCTCCTAAAGTTTATTGTTGAGCTTGGTAGCACCATCAGATCTGTATGCAAATTTAGTTTGCCTGACCATCCATACCCAAACTTTGCATCATAATTTATTTCTCTTGTAATCACAAATTCCATCGATTAAAGCCCTAACAAAAATATTTATATAATTCTCACATAAATAAAACCATCATTAAATAATTATTATATAAATTTCTCATAAATAACATGCTTCCCAAAAATTCACAAATTCTTGTATAATTAACCTTTATCTATTGAGTTACCAAAATATCAGACTTCTTGGATAGCCTTAAGATTTTAAAACTTTAATTTGCATTGTCACCCAATACCGAGTACCTGGTATTTAGCTTTACCCATGAATTTCCTCCGACTTCGATTTTACTGGCACTTCTTTTTTACCAAACCTCATCTATCGGATTAGAACACTTTTCTCAATATTTGCATTACCTTTTTTCCTTTCTAATATTCTTGGTCCCTAGTATCTGATACCTAGATCACTACATTACAAAGTATTCTTTTAGTAATGAGTTCTCTTTGCTCTTCACTTCCAATGATGTTTTCAACTAGCCAACACCTACCATAAGTGTTAGTTTTCATTGGGGTCCCCAAGTCTTATAGTCTTGGGGTGTGTTGTGAGACCGCACAACACTATCAAGAGCACTAGAAATAGGAAAATTTTTGAGTTTAATCATGTCTCTTAGTGCCACAAACTTTTTAATAACTTATGTTCTTTGGTCTTCTAGGGAAAAAGAATTGTCCTAAAGTTGCACAATGTAGGACCACCTCTGATTGTCTCTATCTTCTTCCAAAATGTATGTATCTACTTGAGTGGTCATCTAGGTTTAACTACTCCTTACCTCATTTCTTATGTTCAATGTAATACAATACCAATTTAGACAAAATGAAATAAATTCCTATGCCTCTTCCTCACAAGTTTATACACTCTCCAACTCCTTCATCACTCGACTATGTGCATTTGCACATTTTTCCTCCATATCTTGCAAATTTTCTTCAACAAACCTTGTTTCAACATTCACTTCCAGTCCAACGATGTAGACCTCCAAAGAATTATTCAAATTTCTTAGATTCTCCACAAGAGAAATAAATGAATCAAAATTAGCACTAGGAATAACCTGCTACAATTCTTCAAGAGCTCCTTGAATATTTACTTTTTCATGATCATGTTGAGCTCTCTTAGACTCACTTCCTACTTCAATTTCTTCTTTGAAAACACTCTTTCTTTTCTTTCAGATTTCAGTTGCACTACCAAAGGTACCTTCCACATTGGGATTCTTAGGGATTTCTTAAAGAATTTTTACATAATAATAAATTTCAACCTCTGGCACTTTATAATCTAATTCAAATATCCAAACGAACCTTGATTCAACTACTTATATGATATAAAAATCTATAGACACTAGGAAATTGATACTTCTAGAGTACCTTTCAGTAACACTTGCTAGAATCCTTGACCTTCTATTTATTCTCATCTAAAAAGTTTCAAAGAATGCAGCAAGAGTAGTCTCTTGTGCATCCAAGTTACCTATATTTATCATGAAATTCCTCATTTGATGGGAAATAGGATCTGCATTTGACAATTCTATTCTTCCTATTAATGATAACTCTTTCAAAAATTAAAAGAGTAAGTAGACAACCAAATATCCATATCAGAAAGTATTCTTCTTACTCTTCTTAATTTCCTTTAAATTCTTCAAAAGATGTATCTGATGTAATTCACATAGGTCATAATCCATACCTTTTAAACATATCAACAACAATATTTACATCAGTAGTAGACACTGTGAGGTCATTGTTAGGGATAAAAAAATTGACCAATGACCATTTCCGCATACCCAATAACCGGATCCGCAATTGATCTCAAATCAATCTATTTCCTTTCAAGAGTTGCACTGGTTACCTCAATTATATCTTTCCATTTACAACCTTTTTTTTGGGAACTAGTTTAGAGGAACACAAACTAGTTACATATCTGATTGTATCTCTGGTAATCAAATGTGCATCATCAATCCACAAAAATTCATTATGAATTCTGCTCAAAACTATTAAAATATTCTTCCAATTTAACTCAAACAAAGGGACTTTCCACCACACATCCAACTTCTTCTCAACTACCACTTTGTAGGAATTATAGTTCTCTTCTAATTCATTCTTCCATAGAATGCTCAACTGGACTAGAGACAATTCCCCTATATTTTTGTAAACAAATGCATGAATATATTTTGTGGAAAACACCATGGGAGGGATGCAAGAGAATGCACCAACAAAATCTTCTGACAGATTCTTCAAATATTTCCTCAAATTAATTTGCACTCTATCTACACGATTCACAATGTTTGAATTATCCAAGCAATACAAATTAAAGATTGTGCAAATAGGAATACCTCTATAAATGCTAACAAGAAATGGATAGGTATTCGGCGTCCAAAGCACACTTCGAATCAACTTGATTTCTCCTTCAAACCTTGGAACTATGAATTTCTTTCTAAACTTCCTTTGTATGCTACTCCAAAAATACATATGCATCTTGAGATGTTTGAATTTATTTCTTTCATTCCAAATGCTTTTTCAATAAATGCTTCAAATTGTAGGTAGATTGCCTCAAAAATTATGTGTGCCTCCATTCTTCTAAATTTTGCAAACTTCATTCTTCATACATGTGACTCAGAAATTCCTTAAATTTGTTACCATATTAAATGTACTTATGCCAAGATGTGACATAAGTACCAATGAGGGGTTTTATTAAATTTTATGATAATTGCTCCCCTTTAATCATTAGTAGACTCAAAAATTGATAGGTGTATCTACATTGGAGGTCAGAAAAAATAACAATGATGATTCTTATTCAACTTGCTCGAATTCTCCTTGCTTTCTCTAGATCCTTTTTGTCTCATTTCTTGCTTCTTTTGGATCAATTATTTGATCATGCTTCTTCACCAGATAATTATTTTTTTAAAGTTATTAGATTTCCACAATCAAATCCAGAAATAGCTATTCATAATTATTTTTTCTTCTTCTGCAGCTATTGACATGTTGTTCAGGATTGTTGTATTTATAGAAAGTAGCATTCCCCATTCCATTCTTTCATTTATTAAATCTATTCCCACACAAACTAGCTTTATTTCCAACCTTGCACTTAAAACATTTTCCAAAGAATGATAAAGTATCATTCATTTTACTTTTATAGTCCTTTTCCTTATGACCAAATTTCTCGTAGGAATGACAAACACCATTGAAAGATAAATACCTTCAACATGTTATTTGATGAGAGTTCTTCCAGAATTGCTTCCTAGATTGTTGATTCATTCATCATTGCATTGTCTTCTTGTCAATATATTGCTTCACTTTAGAACTTTGAACTTCCTCAAACCCTAGACCACTTTTATCCATTATCGATCTCTAAGAGAATCAACTCATCAAGCATTGCAAAGCTTACCTTAAATTTTTCTGCAAAACTTCTTGCCTTTTCCAAATCAAATCTCAATATTTTTGATTCTTTCTCAAGCTTAGTGAATTCATCCTTCTTCCTTTGAATTTCAATTTTCTGAAATTCTTCAGGTCTTTTCTTTTCATCCAATTGCTACAAAAGGCCAAAGATAAATTCATCTAATTTAAGCAATAGATTGCATGCTTCAACACATTTGCTTTGTAGTTTTTCAATGTACTCATTTGCTTTCATCAACTTGTCCTCCAAATCTTCTATTTATTTTGAACATCCAGTACAGATCACTTCCAAGGAAAAAAATTTCTTATATTCAACTTTTGGGACCTTCCTCAAGCTGTTAGGCTCCTTCTGATGAACCAATATCTAATACCAATTGTTGAACATCCAAAATATTGAGAGGGGGGTGAATTAGTATTCCATAAAACCATTCATAAAAAATCAATCTAACCATTATCATTATTCTAACTGAATTAGGAAGAGAGAACATAGAAACAAATCGATGCAACCAGACACATGAACATAAGGATTTTTACGTGGAAAACCTAATAAGGGAAAAACCACAGTGAGGGTTAACTCACAATATATTATATTTGGATACAAGATATTACAGGGCTCACTACTAGGACTTACTATCTTGTAAAAAGGCTCACTGCATGAATACAAAAGATGGCTAACCACCAAGATATAAAGATTGAGGCTCACTGCCAAAAGGTTTGAACTAATGGAATACACCTTCAATGTGTAGGATTGGGTTGCAATGAAGCTCAAAATATAAAGTATTGCCTCACACAATAGTTGTGCAACAAATATGCTTTGATCCCAAACTAATAAAACATTTAGGCTTAGATCCTCTTTCACCTTCCTTCCACACTCACACTCCCAGTCACTTCACACCCATTTCTCTCTTCAAGGAATATTATATATATACAAGTATGTCTTAATCATCAATTAGGTCAGCCTAATTAGATGAACACAAAATAATTAAAATACTCTTGTCAGCACCATATATGATTTTAAACATTTTATCCATGCAGTGCATTATACCAAGTGGCTAACATCCATAAAGCATAACTAGTCTTCATAGTGAATTGCATACATTAGGTTGGGTAAGACTAGAATATAATTCATAGAATCTCCAAAACAACATACAATCCTCAAAGAAAACACCTTCTGGATGTAAGAACCCATAAAATTCTCATCATACTATCATCAAAGAGACTACCATTAAAACCATAGCAATAAAATGTTCTCCTTAAGAAAATGTGGAGTCTCCCACACCAATATGCTAAGCAAGGAACAATAGTAGAATACACTTGAACTCTATCAGAAATTACTTTCTACTCACAACCCAAGACTTCTCAAGATCCAGGATATAGTTGTCTAAATGAGACATGATAGCATGGTTAAGAGATTAAAGTCATATATATTCTTGCAGTGAGTTTCAAACTCAAATACCAATACACCGGATCATTATAAAAGAACATTACTAAAAGAGAACTTCTAGTAAACCAAATAATCTTCCCACATAATTGTCACCATGTTGAAATCAATGACAACATAGAAACAACTAACACTAACTATCCATACTTCATGCTCATGTTGCAAGGATCCATATTTCCAATGGTTATTTACATCTCTTTTGGTCCTTACAACATCTTATTACAAACAACATCATGATCTTCCATTTTATAATTTCATTTATCAAATGCTTTCTTGTGATTTCATTTTTTCTTTGAGTTGGTCCTACCACACAGATAAATGTCATCATGGATTTTCATGTCATTATACAACTTTTTATATACTATAAAAAATATAAGGCTCCTTAGAATCAAGTTGCAGGGCATGTAGCTTAACAATCATTATTTTTATCCATACTTCTCTATTTTAAAAGAAATCATCCTTCCTATTGAAACCCATCTTTTAGTCTCATTCCTAACCAATGATTATTCTTTGATCCATTTCAAGAGAACACTCATATTCTTCAACCCCACCTATCATCTCGAGGTGTCATCGATAAATTTTTCAATTAATACTAAAAACCAAATCTCAATTCTTGGAATATGTTTCAATTTCCCAATGAGTGGCTACATCTACTTTATTTGAAATGATGTTACTTTATAATACCATTTCAAAAAGGGGTAAAATATATACACTTATTTCTTATCATTTCCTAACATTAGATCTTAATACAATCACATTTTCTAGTTTCCACTTTCTATTCCCCTTTTATTTTACCATCGCATATAAATTAAATAGTCTAGAAAAATTAAGTAGATCCATAATATTCTTAAATAAAATAAAAATTAAATCAACCCATTTATCTAAATGAATAATAAATAATACACATCATACTTCATATTAATAAATAATCCAAAAATAACATTATAAGCACCTCCATTACTCCACCTCTAGTTTTATCTCATACATATCTTTTCTCCAAAATAAATAAGGGTAATTGTCCTTGTCCTCTTGTAAATCACCAAACTATTTATAGTTTCTAAGTATTCCCCATTTCTCTTATTCAATCTCATTTACTTGTTGAGAATGGAATATCTAGTGTTCATGTTTCCCTCTATTTTTATAAATTCACACCATCCTACACCCTTTAATATACATGAATGATCTCATTTTGTAGGTATACGTTGTTCATTTGAACAACTAAAATTTCAACATCAAATACCATATACATACCATCTTAAAGATTGGTTTGCATCTTAGTTTCATTTTATCTTTTCCTTTTATCTCAATTATTTATATCAATGTGTGATTGATTATTTGAAGTATGGGAAATATACCATAGGAAGAAATATAGGAAATATAATAACTATACCCACAATTATTTTAATTCTATTTTAATGATTTCAAATTTTTAATTTGTTCTCAAACAATTAAAAGGTAATTTATATTGTAAAGATAATGGATCATGGTAAATTACAATATTAATTGAATTTACTTTGTTATAAAATGAAAATAGCTTATAACATATTTATCTTGGATTAGATGTGATTTTAATCTTAATACAAATAAGGTTTTAGCAATGACATTAATTGGTATAGACTTGGACAACATGTTTTTGAGCTATACTATTTGAAAACTAAGATATATCTATGATTATAACCATAAGTTCATGTTAAGGAAGGATCATAACCTAAATGAAATCATTGAATATTGAATAAAGATTAATTATTAGATTATCTTTATTATTTAATACTTTTTAATATCTTGGATCAATGTCTATAAATATGACACTTCAAGGCATTTTTCTAAGTATAAGTGGCTAATAACATTGAGAAGGCCTAGTAGGTATGATGGGAAAATTAAGTTTCACATGGAAATTTTGATTGATTACTGGTAATAGTGTAAAAGTGGTCAAATAATGAAGGAATATTATTTAGGTGTTATATTAATAAGTTATGTTTAGTGGGCCAAGATGATGTGATTTATATGATTGGAAAAAAAGATAACAATTTGAAGACCAAAAATAATATATAGGAGTGAATAAGAATAGACTTAAAAGAACTCCAATGTGTATGAAGATGAAGTCAAGGTTGTTACTCAATTTTATATCTAAAGAATAGAACAATAAGTTACAAATAGAAATTTAATATTCAAGATAATTTGAGGAAACAAATAATTTTAGGACAACCAAAAAGCTAGTAGGAAAAAAATCAAGATATTAATGGACCATAAAAATAATTCAATGATATTTATGACAAATAGGAGTTTGAGATTGTGTAAGTATTAGTAAAAGATAAGGGTTTATGGTTCTTGATTCTATGAAATTGGATTGAAGGAAATATGCATATGGAATAAAATAGATAAGGTAGAGAATTACTTGCTAAGATACAAGATAAGGTGGGAGTCTAATATTTATGATATATAATCATTAATACAAAGCATATAACTTAATTTTCATGTGTATGTTAGATTAATAAAATTAGTTTGAGTGTAAATTATAGATTCTATGTGTGTTTTATAATAATTTTACCTTGAGATAAGGATGTATCTATAATTAAATACCCTAGATCATAGTTAGTAGGAGAAATACAAGAAGTTAATCAATAATAAGACCTCAATGTTCTACATAGCTAGATTCATTAATGGAAAGTGGGACTCCATGGTTATTCTCATTATGAAAGATAGTCATCTTGGTAGATTTATAGAGGCTTATAAATGGTCACTATGTAGGAGTAGAATGATGGTTACACTAGTTGTAGCTAAATAGTAATGTCATACTTGTTATGGTGCTCCCTTGTACACTTGAACTTACGTCCACTGAGTTAGTTTTATCCTTCCTTATAAATACATATGAGTCTAGTTAAGTTGACATATCAAGTCTTGTCAAAAGGAATAGATTAGTCTGTTAAGTAGGTTTTTCATGAATTTGTCAACTATGGGTAATATGTTGAGTAAGGCTTAGAATTGAGTAGGATATTGACAAAAAAATCTTAATAAGATTAGATTGTTGAAGGGAATAAAAATTCATAAGAAAGTATATGTATTTTTGGACCTTATTATCACCCTTATGAAGTTACATACACTTCACTGTGAGGGTGGCCAAGTGGAAAATTCCAGGCTTAAAACTTCGTGGTTGGTATTTGAAGGTAGAAATTAAGTGTTATGGTGATTAACATGTGGTGAATTCTAATCCCTTTATATTTCTTGTGAAATTAAAATTGTTTTGTTATCTATATTATATTTGAAGATCATAGTAGTGTTATGCTTGGTAATGATAATATTAAATAGACAATTTTATTTCCATGTATTTAATTAGTATTATGTCAAACTATTAGGATTGTGTAATTAGAGATAATATAGGCGAACTTATCCTAACATATTGCAATAACTAATAGAAAATAATTTTGTGAGTACTTGAGAATATTCATGATCAGTTCATAAAGAATTATCACCTTGAGAAGACATGGAAGATATTCATTTTCTTGTATGGAAATCCAAACTAGAGGAAATCCATCCTATATAAGACTAAGAATAATTTAGTTGAATTATGTGATAATAATTAGTAGCTTGAGAATTGAGAATGTATAAAACACGATTTTTTTTCCAAAAGCCTATAGAGATCACATATAATTAAGTTAATGGTAATGCTCAAGGAATTTGAGTAGTGTAATATTAAATTTGTGAAGTAAGGTAAGATTTTGTTTACTTGTGTATGTCTTGTTTGAAGCCACTTTTATTTAGAGAGACAAAAGATCAGGAATGAAAAGACTAGAAGGATAAAAGGAGATGAAAAAATGTGATTTCTGAGAAGCTACAAACCATAAATAGAAACTTTAAGCTCTATGAATGGCTTGTATGAACTATGTGGGTTAAGCGAAATGATAGATATTAGTGGGAAAGCAAGGAAATTCTATGGAAATGAGAGGCTCTACTTTGGGTGTAGAGAGTCTATAGATTTTGGTCATATCCAAGTCTTGGGGGCTCTAATTAGCGGGAAAGTGCCACCCACAGTTGCAAGTCATATGTTTTTCTTTTGTGAGCCTCTGAAACAAGTTCCATTATAACTAACATGCTAAGTACAAATGTGGGAATATATTGATGGATGATCTATTATTATTGTTAATATAAAATAAAAATTAACATTATATACATATCATAATTGTACCATGTCAACATGTCATGAGAAAAAGGTTTTTATTCTACATAGAAACTTGAAACTATTGCTGAGTTACAATTGAATTTATATATTATGTCCAAAGTTACCAAAAATTGGAATTGAGATCATGACAAAATTATAGTTAAACTCCTATCTTTCATATGCATTTTCCTTATGTCTAGACCCAAGCCTTTCCATCATTTCTAGTTGATCCAACATTAAAATTAGGGAAGGTTAGACAGTGTTAAAGTTTGATTCTTATTTATTGATAACCCATGCCATTTTCAAATTGTGCTTATATGTCAAGGCCAAACTATGTTGGTATTCCTTATTTCATGAGGCTAGTAACTATATTATGGATATAAATCTAACAGTAATCTATAATTGATGTGTTCTCTCACATTTGAAACAACAAGGCTAGAATTTTGGATGACAAGTTGGACCAAAGAACTTGAGTATTCTCTCATGCCCATGAATAAAGTGGGTCATTAAGTAACCTTGTAGTGAATAATTTAAATAGAGAATTTCATTCAAAGCAATACATGTGTTCTCTAATCCATAGAAAAATTAATGACTTGGGCTAAGGCTCTTCTATCCAAGATTGGCGTATTATTGACCATAGCCTTGCAAAACTAAAAACTAGTCTCAAAGATTGAACAAACTATTTAAAATTTAAAATTTTCCTAAAATTAAGAAACTGTAACAGCAACTAGAAGTTCATAATGACTAACCAAAACAAATTACTATTGTCGATAGACCACATTTATTTTTTAAATATAAATTGATATAGATTAAGTAGTTGTCAAAAACAAAATTGATCTATTTTCTAGTAGTCCATATGAAATGTCATAATACCTCTCTCCAACACAAATGAATTGAAAATTTGAAAAAATATATATGATTAAAATATTTAAATGTGAAAGCAAAATCATTCTATTAAAAATCTGAAAATGTCAATGTTTAAAATTTTAGATAACATTTATTTTCAATTTTTTTTTTTTTTTAAATATTAAAAAAATAAATTTGTGAATATTCAACTGTTAGAATTCTTTTAATAACTCAAAAAATACCATTATATTGAGATTTTTATCCTCCCAATAAAAACACGTCATTATTTAAACAATTATAATTAACTTGGCCATTAATAACTAATAAGTCACAAGTCAAGCACATGAGATATCCAATGAAAAACAACATAGCGTTTCCAATCATTCATTTATTCAACAGCCGATACAATCATAATAAAAGTGCACGTCCCTCAACGATCGCAGTTTTCTGGGACAATACCAAGTCGACAACCTGGAACATCATACACGATCCTCAACTTCTGTTGCTGATAATTTCCAATCACGGATATTGCGTCAAGCCCACCTCCTGCTGAAGCGAAAGCCAGACATACATTGGAGCCCTTGTCATCCAGTGTAACCAAAACACTCTCCTCGGGAAGAGCCAAGTCAAACCTTTGTTGAAAATGTAAGGTAATTAGAGGAACCATAAGATTTCCACCAGATGGAATTTGATAGCAGGTATCAAGAAACTCGAAGGGAGCAGCGATTGGTAATTTCATCTGGCGACGAAAGGAATCACGGACGCGATTGTAAAGAGGTTCGACCAATCGAGTAATAACAGTTCCCGAGTCTATTACTGTGCCCCCGCCAAATGAGGTCGGCCGTGAATTTTCTCGAGGCATGAAAAATCGCTCTTTACCTACTGAAATTCCAACTAAGCCCACATAATAAAAGGAGGGATATCCAGGCGGATTTCGTAGCAGGGGCGTGAAGCGCAGGCCTTTTGCGGAACTCAGGCTTTCCTTCCCGAGGCTAAGAGTCCCTGAGAAAGCAAGCGAGTTTAAGCTAGGAAGACAATATGAAAATACCCTACCGTACATTGTGGCAGTCTGGGAGAGAAATGAAAGGGTTCCCCTTCCAAAACCAACCAAACCGGGTGCGTCTTGCAACACTCCTCTCCGAATATTGCTGCACCCGAAAATGAATCTGGAAAGGCGAATATTCTTAGAAGCTTTGGCATTTCCTCCCGTTGTGAGCTCATCGGAGGACAAGAGAGCGTCCACCTCGGATCCGTCCGCATAGCCTTCATTGAACAGACATTTATTACCCCTTCTGCAGGTTCCCTGCGCCTGCGCACAGTGATTAGAAGAGCAGGACAGGAGCTTGAATGTAGACGACTTTCCAGCTTCGAAAATCTGGCCGATCTCGCAACCCTGACAAGAATTGCAAGGGATCCATGCAACATCGCTTCCCGTGTCCACCATGGTGTATATGCTCTGAGCGGGAGTGCCAAAGCTCAGTTTAATTATGTAGTTTCCATTGGCTATGGCCGCTCCTGAGGCCAATGGCACCTCTCCCCCCGCCTCGGCCTGACTAGGGTTGGTCTTTCTCTGAAATAATGCTTGTTGCCGATCTGTGTCGCTCTTCAGCATCTCTGTTATCCAGCTCGATCTTGTCGAGTTGAAACGACGGAATGGAGAAGCATGACTACGAATGTTCATAAGAGGAAAACTTACCATCCCGTTATTTATGCTGGTTACGTTTGATCCCATTTCCTCTCTGAATGATTCCAGTAACTCTGCTGAGGATGAGCACCGGTAGCTCAACGCTAGCAATAGCAATGACTTAAGGACACGCAGTGCCATGGCGGAAACCCTATCTTCCTTCTTTTACTTTATTAAACAAGATAAACTTCCTTACCATTCTATGAGGAAGAAACAGTTTAGGGCTATTAACCTAGAATGGAAGTATGTATAGGGAAGGATACTTCATCACACAGTAAATGCAATACGCTCGTCCAATCGTACGTAGCGTACGTCTCGTCGTACGTAGTGTATCCTTGGCGCGTGATATGTAGTTATCTTATATGATTGGATATTTTAATCATTTTTAATAGGCTATTCAATACGCGTAAATAATTTAATTATTTTAAAAAAATCGAAGCAAATTAAATAAAATGTAAATAAAACTAGCACTTGCATCAAAGGGGTGCAAGGGTTACACAAATAGAAAAATATATGTAATTTAACATGTTTAGGAGGCATATTCTTTATTTATCTTTAATAACTCAATATCAAAATATAAAAACATATAGAGAACACCTTTGACATGTTTTGCATACTAGGAGAAGGAAACCTAAAGACTTGTTCAATCTAGTTTATATCATTTAAACCCTCATTCTATGAAAAAAATCTCTTATATGTGTAAACAAAGATGGCACAATCATCTAAATATTCCATGTATTTTACATTTCTTTTTTTGATTTGATTCGAAGATCTTGAGATTAAATGCAAATCAAAATTTGTTTTCAAGAGAGAAACAATACACAATTTATTTATTTTATAATTATTAGAGAAAAATAATATAATTTTTTTTTTTAAAATCATAAATCATATTATTTAATTTAAGTAATTGTGTAATATAATCATTCTTCCTTGCTATCCAAGGATAATTATTGAGCCTCACCAACTTATACATCATTTAATACTTATTCTTCAATTAAATAGTCTTTTCCAATAGTAAACAACAAAGCACCTTTGAATGGGAAGAATATAAAAGAAAAATATTAAAATTAAAAAGAATAATTTTTTTTAATTATCTATCTTATCCAATAATCTATATAAATAATGTCGAGATATATATTTGTTGGTTTTTATTTATTAAAATTTATATTATATTATAATTGTTTTTTAAAAATTATGTTTGAAATGATATTAATTTTATAGTTCATAAGTTCGAATAGTGTAATTTATATTAAATTATATTTATATTATTTAAATATAATGTTTATATGATATGTAAATAAATATATTTTGATTAAGAGTCAGAAATGGCATCTCTGGTTCCTACGTGCCGAGCTAGGGCATCCGCGCCCTAGCTCCTTCTCATTTTTTCCTGGCTATGCATCATGCGGGGTGGGTATTTTTTTGTGTGTAGGGGGGGCATGTGTCCTGTAAGTCTCGATGGGTGGTGTGTGGAGGGCGCTCGGTGGTTGGGTGGTTCCTTTTACTCATGACCTTCTCTCTTTCCCTTGTCGCTTGGTGGAGGCGGCCTGGTCTCCTGGGCATGGCTAGGGCATACAAGGGTTTAGGAGTTTCTGGTAGGGGGTGCCTGTGTTGGAAGGTGGGGTTTGGTGTGGAGTGTAGAGTGTGGGTTGGGTGTTGAAGTTGGTGTGGTGTGGTGTTTTGACAGGTGGTTAGGGGTGTGCTTTCATCTAAGGTGGTGTGGGGTTGTGTGGTGCTTTTCCCGTGGATCCTCTTCCTGTTTTGGGGCTTCCATGGGTTTGCGTGTCAGATTAGGGCATTTTTTCCTCTATGTTGCTCGGGGAATCTTTTGGGGTTTGCCCCAAAATGGACTTTCGTTTGACATTTGGTTTGAAACCCTCTCTTCAGGGATCAAAGCTTTTTGAGAATAATATTTTTTTGATGGAACCTGAAAATGTTGAGACGGGCTTGACAGGAGGGCCTAGAATTCTGAAGATTAATGGGTGCCTCGAACGGTGTAAGGAGAGGCCGAATGTAGTCATTCTGATGGAGATGTTGGCTGAAGACATTGATTATTATTCAAGGCATTCTCTTTGTTGAAAATTCTTAGGTTTGAAAATTTCTTTGCAATTCTTGGAAACGTGGGCTCAAAGGACATGTATTATTGAGGGAGAGATGGAGATCCACCTCCTAGCAAATAACTATTTCAAATTTTCATTTGACTGTTTGGTGGATCAAAATAGGATTTTTGAAGGGGGCCATACTTTTGCAACCAGGTGAGCTTGTTCACTAAGCCATGGTATGCTGGCTTCAACCTGGCAGAGGAACTTCTGAATCAGGTTCTGATTTGGGTTCGTCTTCCAAGGCTCCCTATGGAATGCTAGCGAGAGGATGTGTTATACCTATTAGCCTCGAAGCTGGGGAAACCTGTGGGTTCATCACAACAAATGCAATTCAAAAAGGTAATGACTTTTGCCTAGTTCTATGTAGAAATTAATTTAAGCAAGCCATTACCAGATTCTTTAGAAGTGAGTGCAGGAGATTATTCATGGGTGCAATAGTTTGATTATGAAACACTACCTTTCTACTGCTGTTTCTGTCATGAGTATGGTCACCTCATGCGCAAATGTCAAAAGTCCAAGCCTTTGGAGGCTCAATCTTCTCAGCCTTCGACTAATCCACCCAGGGTGGATAAGGGCAAGGATCCCTTTCAGAGTTTTGGTGGTAGGGAAGATGGTTTTATTCCCATTAGAGGCTGAAATAGAAATAAATGACATAAAAGGACTTTGAAGGACAGGCAAAAGGACACCTTCAATAGGTTTGAGGTGTTGGAGGATCTTAGTCAGTAGGAGGTGAACTAGCAAGTTTTTTGGATCTAGATCATGAGACTTTGGATATTGATCAGCATGGTCCTTTGGTTGAGGCAATGCATGCTCCCCAACAGGAGGAGGGTATGGGAGTGCTATGCTTAGATGTGGTTAGGAAAGATCCTAGATAGGTAATGCTCAATTCAAAGGTGATTATGGCTTTGCTTCTTGATGGGACTTTGGTTCTAGGGATAGATCGACAGATGAGGGTTTAGGATGAGTTGGGTGGTAGTGCTGAGGTAGTGAAAGATATTATGGATAAGGATCACCTCTTGCGAAAAGTTGGTTTGGAGGTGGGTAAGAAGAATATTAAGATGTCTTCTCAGTTGGGTGTTTTGTAAAAAGTTCTCAAGAAGGGGGGGTCGGAGAAAAGATCTAAGCTAGGAAGGAAGAAGGATGAGGAAAAGATTAAGATGATAGGGGAGACTTTGGTGGAGTTGGGGTTAGTCAAGACTTTGGTTCGCATTTTTCATGCCCCTTGAAATGATAGTTCTCTCTTGGAATGTAAGGGGCTTGAACAGTGGCCCTCAACAAAAAGATGTTTAGGATTTGATTAGTCATTCGTCTGATGTTCTTTTTCTGCAGGAGACTAAGCTCTCTATGGAGGGTATGATGGATTTAGTTCCTAATTTATGGAGGAATGGTGGATGCCAATGCATTGGTGCTCAGGGGTCTTCTGGCAGGGTGGAGTGCTTATGGAACTCGTAAACGATCTGCCCCCTTTGGTGGCTGTCTTTTAAGTCCTCCCTTTCCATGGTGGCCTCTTGTTTTATGTATGGGGAAATTGCTCTTTTCTCCAATGTGTATGCTCCTATGGAGTTGTAGGGAAAGCAACTCTTGTGGTCCAACATTCGTTTAGTTTGCAGCTTATTTTCTTACAATCCTTAGATTCTTGGAGGTGATTTTAATGCTATCACGGAGCTTGCAGAGAAGTGGGGTGGTATTGCAAGGCTGGAGGCTTCCGCGTTATTTCTCCAGGATAATATCTCTACTCTAAATCTTGTGGGTATCAAGCTGAGCAATTGTCTTTTTTACTTGGAATAATAGGAGAACTGGAGATGCTTCTATTTTAGAAAGACTTGATAGATTTTTGGTGTCTAGTTTTTGGTTGGGGGACAGGTGGATGACTAGCTCTGAAATTTTGGATGGTCGAGGTTCTAACCACTCACCTATTAAGTTGGTGGCTAATGTGCCTCAATGGTGTGCTAGACAGACCTTTAAGTTCCAACTCATGTGGCTTAGGGATGAATCTCTTCATGATTTGCTCCTTGGTTGGTGGGATCGAGGGAAGCCTGCATATGGCACTGCTATGTACTCTTTCTCAAAGAGGCTTCAATATGTTAAATACAGATTGAAAAGATGGAATAGGCAGCATTTTGGTAATTTATTTCAGGAAAAATAGAAGGCCTAATTACCAGATAGATTTAGGATCAAGGCCTCTCAGAGGAGCTGAGTTTGTTAGAGGTTGTTGCAACAAAAGAGCTTAAGGAATGGGCATTAAGAGAAGAGATTTTTTGGAAACAAAAGTCTCGTATTGAATGGATTCAGGCTGGTGATCAGAACACTTCTTTTTTCCATAACTCAGTAAAGGATTAGAGACAAGGTAATGCTATTTCTTCTATCTTGTTGCCTGATGGGGAAACTTTATCCTCTTCCGCTTCTATTTTTACCAAATGCATTTGATACTTCTCTACCCTATTCTCTGAGGATTCGCCTCTTGCGGAGGAGGATGAAGCAAGGATTTTTGATTGTATCCCGAAACTGGTGACTAATGAAATGAATGAATCGTTGCTTGCTCCTATTACCTTGTCGGAGCTTGAGAATGTTGTGTTCCAGATGATGAAAGGTAAAGCTCCTGGGCTTGATGGATTCCCAGTTGAATTTTTATAGGAGTTCTAGGAAGTGGTTAAATTGGACCTTTTAGAGGTGGTTCAGGAATCCTTTATGCATAAACAAATGTTGAAGTCCCTAAATTATACTTTTTTAGCTCTTATTCCTAAGAAGGAGGGAGCTAATTCCTTAGATTTATTTAGGCCTATTGTGATATGTAATGTTGTGTATAAAATTATTACTAAGTTGATTGTGGAAAGACTGAAACCTTGGCTTGATGATTTAATCTTTGAAGAGCAAGGGATTTTGTTGCTGGCAGATAAATCATGGATGGGGTGGTTATTGCTGCTGAGGCCATCCATTCTATGGAATCCTCAAAAGATAAATCTATGTTCATCAAGTTGGACATGGCTAAAGCATATGATCATGTTAAATGGAGCTTCTTGTTTAAAATCCTTGGAGCTTTTAGCTTTGTCGAGGGTTGGATTGAATGGGTTAGGAGTTGTGTCACTTCCTCTTCATTTTCGGTGCTTATTAATGGTGAGCCCACTTGTTTGTTTGGTGTTTCTAGAGGCCTCAGGCAGGGAGATCCCATGTCTCCTTACTTATTCATCCTCCTTGCAGAAGGCCTGGGAAGGCTCATTCATGCTCGGGTTGCTAGTGGCTTGCTTCAGGGATGGAGTTGGAGAGATGATATTCCCCCTCAGTCTCATCTGCAATTGTAGATGATACGGCCTTGATGGGCAGGGCAAAGGTTGAGGAGGCTCTCAATTGGTGCAGTGTGTTGGATAGTTACTTGGCAACTTCAAGGCAGCACATAAATGAGGGGAAGTCCTTCATATATTTCTTCCACACTCCTAAGAGTATTCAAAGGAGATTTTCTGGTATCCTTCGGTTCCAGATAGGCTCACTTCCTTTTTCCTATCTTGGAATCCCTCTTGCTATTCGTTCTCTCCCTAAAAGGTTTTGGCATGAGACTCTTGATAAGTTTTGAAGATTGGTCAGTCATTGGACTTGCAGGTGGCTTTCTTCAGTAGGTAGAGAAACCCTTCTAAATTTGGTGGTCCAGGCTCTCCCTGTTTATAAATTCTTTGTTCTTTTTACTCCTTCAAATTTTATTAAAGATTTTGAGAAATTGTCTCGTCAATTTCTGTGGGTTGGTAATCTTCTTCATACAAAATGGAGTTTTATGAAGTGGGATGTGGTTTGTAGGCCAAAGTAGGAGGGGGGTCTTGGTTTATGGTGGGTGGATTTGAATGGGCGGGCCTTGGTTGCTAAGTTGTATTGGCGTTGGTGTTCTCAACAACACATGTGTTGGGCTAAAATTCTGACCTTTAAATATTTGGGGGCGGTGGAAAGTAGGGAGGTTGCAAGATTTAGTATGGAGGGGAAAGGCTCTGTGATCTAGAGTACCCTTAAACAAGGTGCCAAGTTGGTTAAACAGGGACCTTTTTGGATTTGTAATGGGGGTCGGGATGCTCTCTTCTGGCATGATTCTTAGGATGGACACCCACCCATCCTATCCTCCCATCCCCATCTCCAAGACTTGTGCCAAATTTTTGTGGAGGGGGGTTGGAGTCATGTGGTTGATTTCAAATCTCTACAATCTTTGGGTCATATTTCTATGTCTAGGTGGAAGAACCCCTTGGAATGGCCTCCTGGTGGTGCGGTGGAGGATCATCAAGAGCTTGCTAAGATTTTATCAGGTCGCCCCTGTAATTCTCTCCATGGGGGTGATGTGCTTGCTTGGGGTCCTGACTTGAAAGGAAAATTCTCAGTTGCCTCTGGTTATCAGGTTTTGGATAAACAGGTTTTTGGGAGCTCCCTGGTTTCTTAGTGGAAGCATGTTTGGAATAAATTTTCTTGGCCTAAGTGTAATTTTTTCTCTTGGCTTGTGGTTCAAGGCAAGTGTCTTACTTGGGACGATCTTTGGAAATGAGGGTTCCAAGGCCCCTCCATGTGCATTCTGTGTGGTTAGCATGAAGAATGCTTATCACATCTCTTTTTTCAGTGTTCTTTTGTTAAGACTATCTGCCATCACTGGTGGAATCTTTGGAGCTTTCTATGTTGCCATGTCTCTTCTTTGGAGGATTTTTGGAAGAGACGGGGTTCTTCTCCTGCCAAAACCTCTTTTCTTAGAATTGCTTGGAGTATTGGTCCTAGTTTGATTGTTTGTCAAACTTGGTTGGAGTGTAACAGAAGAATTTTTCTGGATAAAAAATTGCTCATGGGGCAACTTTGGAGGCAAATTCTTGGGGCTCTAGAGGAGACTTTGATTGCAAAGTGTGACTTGTCTATGCCAATTGATCCGGGGGACTTGTGTATTGTAAATGCACTGGGTCTTGCCTCAGGGATTAGGAGTAGTTTGAGCAAAGTGCATCATAGGCGTGGGCGTGAGAGGGTTGCTTGTGAGGGATTTTGGTGCCCACTTGTTCTTGGGGAGGTAAAAATCAATACAGATGGGTCATTTAGAGGTAATCCAGGGCATGCTGGGGTTGGTGGTATTGGTAGAGAAATCCTTGGTGTGGTGGTTTTTTTTCTTTTCCATGTATCGTGGTTTGCAAACTAATAATCTTATGGAGGCTAGTGCTATTCTCTTGGTGATTGAGTGTGCAGTTGCCCTTGGATGGCAACAGATTATTTGTGAAGTTGATTCTTAGGTGGTTATTGATATGTTGAATAATCGCAATTTGGAGGATGCGTATTGGTAGCTAGTTGTGGTTGTCAAGCTTATTGTTTCTTTCTACATTACTTTGGATTCCATTGTGTTCTACCATATTCTGTGGGAGTGGAATAGGGTGGCTAATGGGCTGGCTAGATGGGCTTCAGAAAGGACTGATTCTTGGTGTGTAGATGATTGGAGCAATCTTCTTGAAGATATGGCCCATGTTCTTGAGGAGTGGGTTGCTGAGGATATGAGGTGCTTCTTGGGTGTGAATTAATTCTTATTTCTTTTTGCCCCTTGTGGCTTCCTTCTTTGGACTTTGTAATGCTTTTATGATTCAATAAATTTTTTACATTATAAGTATTTTTGTGACATTATAAATAGTTTGAAAAATCAATGAATTAACTTATTTTGACAAGAGTCAATTTTTAAGGTTTTGAGTCTATTTTTTTTGTGTTTTTGTCTTTGTAATGTGCTTCTACTTTTCTCTTTGCAAAATATCAATTAGAATTCAAATAAGCATAATAAAAAAGCTAACCTTTGAAGTAGTGTAAAATCTATCATGAAAATAAATTACTTCTAAAAATTGAAAGATGGAAGTGAAGGTATAAGATATACATATGCTCACATATTTATTAATACAATAATTAATCAAATGAACAAAATTATTGATACTAAAAATCCATCTAATGTTCACAAGAACATACAAAATAAAATTTAATAATAAAACTTATATAAAAGTTGAATATAGAAAATTTGTCTAGAAATATAATAAGATATCATGAAAGCAACAATATTGAAGAAAGAAAGAAAACCAGATGATTCCATAAAGAATGAAAAATGAAACAACTTTGGTTTATGGCTGACCAACATGTTGTGGAAAGCATTGGATGGAAATATAAAAATGTGAAGACACAATAGAGGTAACTATTTAGTTAGAAAGGGGCATGGAAAAAGTACCATGTCATTGTGTTTGACAATCTTAACTTCAGAATGAAATTTTAATATACCAAATCTTAACTTCAAATTGAAATTTCAATATGTTTCACACATATTTATCATTTTGGTATACACAAATTTTATCAAGTAGTATCTTTAAAGGAACCAAACATATGTAGCATGATTTTTGTATTTATCAGAAACAATCACAATAAATCTGATTTGCATGCTCCTTGCCAAAGTATTTTTTTTAAACATTCAGTGAGGCCCAAGGGTGAAGTAATCATTTTGACTAGCTTTCTTCTATTCTTTTATAACAGATCAATATAATTATTATTCAAATCAAAGTTTTGATATATTTCAGCTATCTTATGCAAATTTTGTGATATGAAACATAACATATGTTGATGTTTGTTATTTTTTTCTTTTAAAATTGCATTGAAAGCTAAAGGTTGAGAATGGAGATTCAAGTATCAAAAGGAAGCTTGACAAATTCAAAGTGTGTCTTTTCAAAATAGAACATTCAGTGGATGAGGGTGTTAGAAAAATAGAGCATTAAGTGGAAGAGCGTATTAGGAAAATAAGAAATTAGATAAATATGATTGTCATATTATGAGAAAGGTCCATTTTATTTAATATTACTAATTTCATAAGAAAAGAAAAAACTTCTTTTGTCAAATTGTATAGAATACTAAAAATCAAGCTAATTTTTTATTAGCATCACATACGTTACCTATAAAAATGTATAAAAAAAAGAGATCCTCTTCAATAAATTAGAGAAATGTGATGCTACCTTCTGAATGGAAATGATCAATCCATGAATAAAATGAAATGTGGTACAATTGATACCAATTGCAACCACCTTTTTACATAAGTCAACAATGGAAGCACATTCTTTCATAGAGTCACCACTCACTACATTCACACCATCTTTGGAGTTTAAAGTAAACTAAGCTAGCACATGGATATTATTTTCTTCAATCAATTCAACATAAGCCTTAAAGAATAACAAATCATGTGATTATAACATTATTAGTGCTCTAATACTAATGGAGGAACACGAGCGTGGGCACAGGGAGGAAAGGATAAGCCGGTGGCTAATCTTGTGGGCTCCCCAGTCAGTCAAAAGAATGAAAAATGAAAAGGTGTGGTGGGGTCACTGGCGACATTAGAGGCAATCGCAAACCCTGGACCTCTTTGTTTGGGGTTAAACCAAATGGAAAGTCTTCTCTCCCTCCGGTGCAAAATATCTCTAACCCTGAAAAAGGTAAGTTTACAATTTCTGTGCTAGATCTGTTAATTGATCATAATATTGCTTTAATGGAAAGAGCTCTGGTGGGGAAATTTATGGGCCCTAGACCAAACATTGAAGTGGTTAGGGAGTTTGTCAAAGAAAAATGGAGAACTAATGGAAAATTTTCAGTAGCAGCTCCCAAAGGGATTTTTCATGTTTGAGTTCACTTGTAGAGAGTATATCTTAGTCATTAGAAGTGGTGGTCCTTGGGTTATAGGTAAATCTTCCCTGACTCTAAAGAAATGGTCTTATAATATGGACGTCATGAACTCTATTTTGGAGAATGTCCTAGTTTGGGTTAGACTCCTGGGCCTTCCTCTAGAATATTGGAATGAGGATGTCTTTTATGGTAGTGCAAGCTCCTTTGGAGAGCTCCTCTCTATTGATGCTATGATTGCTACTAGAAAAAGATTGGTATTTGCTAGAATATGCATAGGGGTCTCTTAGAATGCTGACCTCCCCTCTTCAATCAAGATTCACATGAAGTTGGGTTCCTGGTCACATGACATAGAGTTTGAAACTATCCCTTTGGCTTGTTTCAAATGTAGAAAATATGGGCATTGGGCTAAGAAATGTCCGTTAAATGCCACCAAAGAGAAAGAGAAACTAGTTGGTTCTTTGTAATCTGTATGGCGAAAGAAATCAGAAGGAGAAAACCTTGAGAATAAAGAGTCTAATGTTCAAAGCACTTCAAATAAGATTGATGGTGATTTGGGTAATAATGGTGAGGTCTAACAGGAACTCTGGTGTAAGGATCTTGAGAATACCTTAACAACTAAGGATAGAGAAGCAAATATGGATTAGACGGATGGTGTTTTTTTACAGAATTGGGATGTTAGCCCTTTATCGCAAGAGCTGAGTCCAGTTGAAAATATTGTCAGGAACCCTAGCTTGGAGGACATCCCTATCCAGGGGCTATCTTTGGAACTGAACATCCCTCTTCTTCTCCCTTCCTCTGAAGTCTTTCTTCATTCAGGTGTTGATCATTTTACGGATCCTAATTCCTTGGAACTTGTTAAGGACTCCTTTGATAATCAGGACCATTCTACTAAAATTTCTAGAAACTTTTCAACCTTTCATCTGAATGGCATCATGGAGACATTACCCTAGGAGCAAAGACTTCTTACTAATAAGGAATGGGAATCTAGTAAAGGGATGGATAGTCAAGAAGAGACTGAAACAGAAGAGGTTTTATCTAAGAAAAAAAAAAAACAAACAATAGAAAACCCCAAGTGGCATTTCAACTAGATCAAAAGCAAAGGTAGACTGTGGAGCAACAAATAGCTCTTGAGGGAAAAATTCTATTAAATGGACAAGAGAGCATAATAATTTTCAAGATATTACGAATGGCTCTCAAAAAACCATCTTGGAGTACCTCAACTCCCCTGGTAACTCATGAAGATCATGTCTTGGAATATTAGGGGACTTAATAATCCCCATAAGTAGGATGTTCTGCATAATTTTGTTAGAGATCACAAGCCTGATATTCTTCTTATTCAGGAAACAAAAATGTCTAAAGAAAAAGTCAAAAATATGAAACTGTTTCAACATTGTATTTCACATGGAAACAATATGAATGGTGCTTCAGGAGGTATTTTTATTTTTTGGAATAGTCTTATAATCAAATGGGATCTAATTATGGAAGGAACTAACCATATTTCTACTAGATTCACCCATATTAGGGATAATTTCAGCTGGATCCAATCAAATATCTATTCCCCCAATGGAAAATGCCTCAGAAATCCTTCTGGATGGAGCTGGCTGCTTTTAGGAGAATTTTTTACAAAGATTCTTGGGTTGTCATGGGAGACTTTATTACTCCATTACTGAATGAAGAGAAATTTAGAGGTTCCTAGATAAATGTGGAGAGTAAAGAGGATTTTTAAAGCTTCATCAATAACCAGGCATTGATTGATCTGGATTTGCAAGGAGCTTCCTACACTTAGTCGAATCGCAGAAAGGGTATGGATCTTATCCAGGTTAGATTAGATAGATCTTTAATCTCCAATCAATGGTTCTTTTACTACTACTATTCTCTTAAAGCCCTCTCTAGGATTTGATATGACCACTTCCCTATTAGTTTTGTTGTGGAGCCTTTAAAGAAGAAGAAAAATACCCCGTTCAGAGTTGAAAAAATGTGGCTTTCTCATCCTTCTTTTAAAGAAGATCTAAGGAAATGGTGGAATATAAGTATCCCTGGTACAACTATGTTTAGGGTAGCTAAAAAATTAAGGGAAGTTAAACTCAACCTTAAAAAATGGAAAAAAGAGTCCTTTGGGAACATTTTCAAAATTAAATATGATCTTCAGATGGATCTGGGGGAGATTCAAAACAAAGTCCAGAAGGAAGCATATTTTAATGATATTAAGGAAAAAAAGAATGAGATCCTTAGTAAGTTGCATGATATCATTCGAAAAGAGGAGTTCTAGACACAAAGATATCTAGAGCTTTATGGTTATCTGTAGGTGATAAAAATAATAGATACTTTCATTTCTCGGCCTCAAAACACAGGGTTGTCAACAGAATTTCTAAAATTGAAGTGGATGGTACTAGGTATGAGGAGGAGGATAATATTAGAGAGCATGTTGTTTTATTCTTTAAAAATCTTCTTTCAGAGAATGATGAAAATAACCAAAATGATCAGGATCATTTAATAGAGGCTATTCCTAATGTTATTAATCAGGAAAATAACTCTATGCTTTCCGCTATTCCTACCAATGAGGAAGTTAAGTTGGTTGTTTTCTCCTTTGAAGGGAGTAAAGCTCTGGGTCTTGATGGGTTCCCTATGTTTTTCTTCCAACGGTTCTGGGAGATTGTTGGAGAAGATGTGGTGAATGTTGTTAAAGAATTTTTTGGATCCAGAAGTCTCCTAAAAGATTTGAATGCTACTTTTCTGGTTCTAATCCCTAAGAAGCCTGGTGCGGAAAACTTTGAGGCTTTCAGACACATAAGCCTCTACAATTCAATCTATAAAATCATCTTGAAGGTTTTGACGTGTAGACTCTTAATTCTCTTTCCCACTCTGATTTCACCTCAACAGAACGGATTTGTTCTTGGTCGACAAATCCTAGATTCTATTCTCACTATGCATGAGAATATCCATTCCTTGATTGAATATAAAACTAAAGGCTTTCTGTTAAAGATTGATATCTCAAAATCCTATGATAGAGTTGACTAGAAATTCTTGTTTAAAATTTTAAAGGCATTTGGGTTTTGCAACAGGGTTCTTCAAATGGTGGAACAACTCATGTCCACAACTTCAATTTATGTCATGGTTAACGACTCTCCTACAACTTTCTTCCAAAGCATCAGAGGTCTAAGACAAGGAGATCCGATCTCCCCAATTTTATTCACTATTATGGCTAAAAGTTTTGGTAGGAATTTGAAAAGGTTGATCGATAATAGATCCCTTCTTGATCTCAAACCATCCTCAAGCAATCTGATTTTTTCTCATCAACAATTTGTTGATGATACTATGCTCTTAGGAAAATATTCTATCTTGGAAGGAAAAACATTGAAGTCTCTATTGGATGAGTATGGGAGGACGTTAGGTCGGATGATTAATAAATAGAAAATCTCTCTTTTTTTCTTCAACACTCATGATCACAAACAAAATAAAATTTCCATAATCCTTGGTTGCAAGGTGGAGTCCTTGCCTGCCACTTATCTTGGCTTACCCTTAAGCCTTTAACCCCTGGAATCCTTTTGGATTTCGTTGGTTGACAGGTTCAGTAAGAAACTTTCTAGCTGGAAAGGAGCTTTGTTAAGCCAAGCAGGAAAACTTCAACTCCTCAAAGCTACTCTTCAATTTTTTTTGATTTATGCCCTAAGTCTCTTCAAAATCCTAGCTAAGTTTTCAGACGCTATTGAAAAGATTCAAAAACTATTTCTTTGGTTGGGTGTTGAAGAAAAAAAAATATCTGGTGTGCAGATCAAAAAAGGTCAAAGGTTTGGGTCTTAGAAAAATTAGAACGGTTAACAAGATTCTTCTAGCTAAACGAATTTGGAGAATTTTTTCGTCTGTTGGGGAATGGACTGATATCCTTGCTAGCAAATATTTGGAGGGTAATAGATCCTTTATAATTTTGAAGAATTCCCATCTTCTTCCTAGAGGCTCAACCTGTTGGAATATTTTGACTAATGGAAGAAAAGTTATTGAATCTGGAGTGGGTTCGCAGGTTGGAAGCAGAAACCAAACTAGATTCTGGGAGGATAGATGGTTATTTAACGAGCCCCTTATAAAAATTGACTCTTTTAGCAGATGGGCTGAGAATTGCTTAGCTCTTTTCAAATCATTTGTGAAAGACTATAGTGTGGATGGAAAATGGGTGGATCTATGCCTTGTCAGTTAGGCCCTTGCTCCTATTTAGTCTTCTTTGCTAGCTGTCAGACTTCGCCCTGATTAGACGAAAGAACATCTTGTTTGGTGTGATGGTCCCTTAGGTAATTATTTTGTTTTGTCTACTTTTTCCAGGCTTACTTCTCTCCAGGCTTCTCTCCCATTCTGGTCGAAGGCTTGGCTCAAACATCTGGTCCCTAAAATCAACATCCTTTTTCTAGATCCTTCTCCAAAATAAGGTGCTCACAGTTGATAACCTCTGCAAGAGTGGTTTTCAAATACCTAATAGATGTTTTCTTTGCAAGAAGGAGGCTGATTTAGTGAGTCATCTATTTCTTCACTATCCTTTTGCTACCTGGATTTGGGAAAAAAATCATCAGTTTCTGGCAACTTTTTTGGGTTTTTCCTTTGTCTATTGAAGATTTCTTCTCTCAATGGAAATCCCTGACTCATAATCCTATTCTTTGACACTTTTGGTATTTCTCTTTCCCTCATGTTGCTTGGGGTCTCTGGAAAGAATGAAACAACAAATAAGCACCGATGGATATTGTTTTTAATAAAATAATTAGATTTTTGAAGGAAAATGTCAAAGCTATATCCCAGAAGGTTAGCAATTCTGTGAAAGTAGCTCACTCGTCCTATGATCTTATGGTTGCTAAGGATTGGAATATAAGTCTTGATTTTCCCAGTGTTCCTAAACAAGCTAAGAAGAACAGAGAGGGTGTTTGATGGTCTTTTCAGCCTAATGGATGGGTCAAAGCCAATTTTGATGGAATGGCTAAAGGTAATCCTAGGGGGGCGGGTTGCGGCAGAGTAATAAGGGATTCCTTTGGCAACTTTCTAGGTGTGACTACCACCCCCCTTGGCTCTCAAACCAATCACCTGGCTGAGGCTGCTGGAGCTTTTCATATTTTAAATTTGGCCCATAGTCTAAATTTCAAAACCATTTGGCTAGAAAGGGACTCCAAAAATATTATTGATTGTATTATAGGTAGGTCCCCCCCTCATGGACTATAAAATCTTGGATTGATGATGCTAAATCGGCTTTAGCCAAATTTGATAATATTAAGATTTCACACGCCTATAGAGAGGCCAATGTCGTGGCAGATTTTTTTGCGAATGAAGGGGTCAAGAGCAAAGGACTGTGCACTTGGCTAAATTTTAGTGAACTAAGTGTTAACGTTCGAGCCTTACTAAAATATGATGTGTCACATGGGAAAGAAGTGTGTTTCCTCATTAATGATGATAAGACAGGGTAATTACATCACAATCATCAGATTGTATGGGACCGAGCTTAGTTCCTTATACTGTAAGTTTTCCTGGCATACTTTGTGTGTTCTTAGATTTGGTGGTACCATTTCAAGTAAAGATTTCATCGCGGCTTGCCCCACGGTGCTTGCCAAAATGGGTGGAGACAAGAAAAGAGTGGAGTTGGATAGCTTTGAGACTCATACTAGAAATCCTAAAGCATGGAACAAAGTAAAAAGTGGGGGTTTACTCCCTTTTTGGAAAAACTCCATGAGTCAAATCAGGAGGCCACTGAGCTTTTTGAGAAGAATTGGAATAACGAGGAACTTACCCTTTTTGGTAGGAAAGTGGAGCTCAATGAAAACCTTATAGTTGAAGTGACTGGAATGTCCATTGATGGACACAAAAATTTTAGGGACAGGGTTTTCTCCGATGAAGCTATCATAAGATTTCTGAAGAAAGGGAAGGAAAGAATGAAAATGGTGAAAATTTCTAATAGCTACTTCGAAGTCGACACTATAAAAGCTCTTTGGAGGAAAGTTATCCTTGTCATCATGAAGTACATTACTGTGGATGATCGCTTGACTAGGGTCTACGGTTACCACTTTTCCCTACTCAACCATTTCCGCTACAAGGTTAGGGTTTCTTTTCCCTACTATCTTCTCTGTTCTTTGAGAAAAATTTTGGTTGATCACAAGAAAAAAAAAAAAAGATTTCCTATCTTGCATACTGGTTTAATTAGGTTAATTGTTGAACATTTCCAAAAAATTCCCACCCTTGCTAATTTGGTTGCCCCTCCTGATTCTGAGGAGGATGATACTGAACCCAGCTACTCAAGGAATTTGCCTAATCTGAGCCTAGTTAGGATGGTCCTTAGTCCTTCCTCTATCCAAATTGGTAAGAAAAACCTTAATTTTTTGAAAGCCTGCTCAATGCCTAAGCCATGAAGTCCCGCCCTTAAAGCCAGAAGTGTTGGTAAGAATCTTCCAAGTAAAAACCTTGTGTCATACTATAAAGACTTTCTTGAGTCTGAGGACTCTGGTACTAACAATACTACTTCCTTTGCTACCCCATCATTAGACAAATATGCTAGAATTGGTTCCCCTGCTACACTCGACTAGGCTAAAACATGCTTCAACCTTGATAGGGAACTCGTTGTTGATGTCTTGGGTTTAGCTAGGAACAATTCTATTGACCATTTAAAAATTTTGAAATGAGTCTTTCATGAAATCAACAAGCTAAAAATTAAAAACTAGGCCCTTCAAAGTAAACTGGAAGAAATGGGTGTCAAAGTTTCTATGATTGGTAAGAATGAGGAGGAGCGAAAAGATCATGGTGCTAGTAAAGAAACCTAGAACCAAGCGGGTATGGATAGAAGGGTTGAAATTGAGCTAGAAAAAATGAAAAATATTGTTAAAACTATAGCTGAGAAGAACAATAGGATGGCAAGACACAATGCCATCATAATCAATGCCATGACGAAAAAATGGGACAAAGCTCAATAGGGGTCTTTGATGGTTGATCTAGAAGAGGTCAATGATAAAAACCAAGATGAGGATGTCGGTATTTCTAAGAGGACTAGGGATAATTTGAAGAGGAAGGCTCCTCCTACGCCACAGATGATTCAAACCTTCAAGAAGGGTGTTCAGGATATGCAAATTATGGAGGCTGAAACTGAGTTTGTTCTGAAGATTTTGGGTTAGTTGTGGCCAGTCTTTTTGCTAGCTTTTCGGTTGGTTTTTTGTTTGACCCTCCTGGTCTATTGCGGGTGGCTATTGCTTTTTCCTTTTTTTTTCCTTTTGTAGTAGCTTATTTTTTTTTGTTGGAATTTTTTTCCTTTCTCTTTTGTTGTAAACTTGGTGGTTTCAAGTCCTTGTAAAACCTGTTTAATTCCCTTTATCAAAAACAACTCATGTGATTATTTTATAAAAAGATAGAACCTGTTGATACAAGTAGTCCCAAAATAGTCTCTTCTTTTCTTTTATTGAAATAATGTTGATTACAAATAAAAGAATGCAATTAAAAAACTACAAGTAAACAGTTCACGAAACCAACAAAACAAAGTCTACAATTATAGTTTGTTCTAGTAAGACACAGCAAGATCAAAATTGCAAACAACAGCTAAATAGTCTATAGGACACCAAAAACTAAGGGATATTACCCCATTGAATCCACTATCAGATATTTCTAGAGATTGAAGAAAATGGAGATCTTCCAAGTAAGAAGAAAGAGTACCTATTGTGCCGATGTTATTTATGTGTATATATGTTCAAAATGAAAGTTTGCACATGCTATCAGATATGACTACTCTTAGTCTAGTTTTGTATGGATTTAAAGCTATCAACTCTACATGGCTCTTGTTTTGATCGTGCATGTTATGCCATTCACATCAGTCTTTTTAAACTTCTTCACTCTGACAATAATTTATTTCCTTCAATTGCATATGCTTCCTCTCATTGATGTAATATAACTATGAAACGGTTTAGAAAAATGATTTAGAATAACTACCTATATTAAGCTAGTGGATTTTGTGTATTTTCTTGTATAACACACACATGATGCTTTTGTGCAAACAACAATGATTTCTATTGGAAGCGAGAATATTGGGAAATGTAAATAATTGACAATGGTGATTAAATTTTGTTGGAACAAAATGCACCAAGGAAAGTAGCTTTAGTAGCATT
This sequence comes from Sequoia sempervirens, assembly GCA_007258455.2. NCBI lineage: Eukaryota > Viridiplantae > Streptophyta > Pinopsida > Cupressales > Cupressaceae > Sequoia > Sequoia sempervirens. Next base: position 89,430,625 of record VDFB02193867.1, read on the forward strand.
TAAATGGTTTCCACTCCCATTATTAATGAGCTAGTTTCCATCTACCATGCTACTACTAAGCCCCTGTGATCAAGCAATCAATCTTTACATTATTGTTGAATAGACAGTAAAATCGCAACTATCAATATTATACACCAAATTTTTTATGTACACAGATATTATTGATTGTAGTGGTACACGTAATAATAGTAATTCCCACACATTTTTTAGCATCTCGATGATAATGGAAGTCTAGCATCCATTAACTTCACAATAGTTCAATCTTGTTGGTTCTATATTCAAGGCAGTGTTCTAGTAGCAAACAACTTCAGAAAATGGTTTGGCCCGAGTGGTTAATGGTGTGAGACAAGTTTCAACTCAAAGTGCATTCACAATATATATATATCCTATCAGCTAATTAATATACGTATTTAAAAATTAGGCTTGGAATTTGGTGGTCTATGTGATTGTTTTTTGCACTTTAACCATATATTAAAACTTTAAAATTTATTAGAACATATTATTTGACTTGCTATTATTTTATATAACTGTAAATATAACACTTAAAATTATTATTAACATATATATACATACATACATACATATATACACACACATGTATATATGTATATATATATCTACATATATACATACATACATACATACGTACATACATATATATACATATATATATACATATATATATATATATATATATATATATATAAGTTTAGAATCTTTTCAAAGATGGGATAATTCTTTCTAATTTCAGTTATCATTGTCTTATACTAATATATATTATCTATAATATTTATTATAAATACATATCAATTCAAAATATATTCAAAATAGAATCTTTCCAAGATGAAATATAGTTCCTTGTATTTTTAAAATATTTTTAACAATAAATTTAAGATTTTGACATTTTTCCTAATAGTTATCATTACTTTATATTAATATATATGATTTATTATAAAAATATATTAATTCAAAATATTTCCAAAATAGAATATAACTATTTTTTAAAGATTTATTTTTTATATAAATTTAGAAACTTCTTGCTAATTGTAAACGTATATTTACCATTTTTACATTTATTACTAATTATCAATATTTTTTATTTTTTTCTTTTTTATTTAATATATATGGGATATTCATATGAGTAATCATATAATAAGAATTTTCACTTTTTTTCAAGATAGAACATTTGTTTTATAGAATTTTTTTAAGGTGGTTCAATTTTACAACATTTTGTGTTTTATTGGTGAGCATGTTGGTATTTTATTTAACTTTTACAAATATTTTATGTTTTTAGATAGATGAATTTAAGGATTAAACTATTTTTAATTTTATATAATTATTTCTTGGTAGGTTTGAAATTGATTTGAGATAGATTAATTTGGGGATTGAACTATTTTTAATTTTATATATTTTATTTTTTTTAGTTTTGAAATTGATATTTAAATGTGTTTTAGATAATTGAATTTAAAATTTATATGAAAAATAAAATCAATCTGTAATATAAATTAAATAACTCAATAAAATATTTTCAAATTGATGGATGCATTTATGATATTTGCCCATATGAAATCAATAAATTAATTTATAGTCAACTTATTCTAGTTAAATATTAATTTAAATGTTCACTACAATTTTACAATATAAGGAATCAATCAACAAAATAGTAATACAATTTTACAAACAAATATAAACTATTTTTTTGGTTGAAAAATTAATTTTTCAATGTTTATGAATGGAGTATGATTCAAGTGATGATAATGGAAAAAATTATGAGCACAATGTGAGCCAAAAGCAAGGTGTACTTGGTGAAAGAGATCAAGAAGGAAAAGTGCATGAAGTATGCAGAGGAGGACAAGTTTCTACATCATTTCCAAGAGACTTGGAAAAATTTAAAGGCAGGGTGTATTGTGTAGGGGCACCTTTGGGAAAATTTTGTCATACAAGGTTGTCGATCAATAAACTTTAGGATTTTGAGTCTTTTTGTGTTCAATAAGGTCATATAGACCAAGTTGTGATGTAATAATTCTTGTTTGTGTGACTATGGGTCATTTGTGTTATTATTGCAAAATTGCAAAATGATGTAAAATGATGTCAAGCAAAGGTTACAAAATTTGCAAGTATGTCAAATAGAAATGGTCAGATCATTTAAAGGTCAGTTTTAGGTAGTTGTGATAGTTATTTTAGGAGGGAAAAATCATTTAAGATATGGAAGACTCATTGTAATAGGTTGTTGTTAGTTTGAAGAAGGTTTTGATCAATAAAATCATTATTTTTGCTTAATTTCTGAACATTTTCTTTTTTGTATAGTGTTATTGTAGGGTTGTTGTATGGCTCGTACAATGTCATATTGATTCAAGTTGAATTTTATTTCATAGGAGGCTGTTTTAGCTTTTATTTGAATCCAATTTTGAGGTTTTTCATTGATTTTAGTGCATTATATTGTTGATTTACTGAGAATAGGTGTAAACTTGTAGAGATAAGAGTTGTGTTGCTTCAAATATGAAATCACAGCCATTCCACCTTCTGTAGGCACTATATCTCAGTGGAATGGGTAGTATTTACTAGGTATAGATGCTAGGAAGGTTTGTGAGTGTAGAGGAGGTTAAAAGAAGAGTTGGGCATGATGCCCTAGAAGAGAAAATTGTGTTTTCCTTGTGAAATTGAGAGGTTAGAGTATCAAAATGCATGAAATTGGTTGGAGCAACATTATTTGTTGATTGTTTGAGTATGTTCAGGGTTATTCAAGGGTTTTGATGTGGTTGCAGGGCAAGAGCAAGCCTAGAAGTCAGATTTCTAATAAACCCCTATGTAAATGGCCAAAAAGGAGGGTTTCTTGTCTAGGTACCTTGGAAAGTGTATCTTTATAAACAAGTTGTGAAATTGGTGGTTTTCTGGATTGGTTGTTGCTTCCCCCTTGATTTTTTAAGTTGGTAAGAAGTTTTGAGACAAGTTTATTTGTCAAAGAGACTTGATTTGAGGTCTAGGTCAACGTAGGTGGCCTAATTTGATGAAGCTGCTCCAAAGTAACCTATTGAGTTTTTGTGACATATGTTTGTGTGCTCTAATTGGTCTCTAAAAATTTGTTGGTCCCAAGTTGAGAGGATCTTATGTAAAAGATATACTTGATTCATTAAGGAGGCTATACTACAAGGAATAGTGAAGGCTTGGTGTGTTAAGGTGCATTTGAAGATTTGAGACTTGAAATTTCTTTTTTTTTGTTTGAGATTGTGTTGATTGGTTTGTGGACTATTCAATTAAAATGTTAGGATAAAAAAGGGGAAATGATGAAATAAATCAATAATAAATATTTAATTAATTAAAAGGTTAGGATAAAGGGGGAAATGATGAAATAAATGAATAATAAATATTTATCTCATTAATAGCTTAAAATATTAAATTTGGTGTGGTTGGGCGAGGTTAGATTTTAGGTCTCTACATTTTATCTCTTTTTTATATGACCTTGTGACTATAAGAAGTGGAATTTTGTTAATGAATAATATAAATATAGTGGGTATAATGGATAAGGACTACTGGCATGATTCTTAATCACTAGAGGGATGAGGAAGGATGACAATGAGGTATTCAAATCCCCCCTTGAGAAAATGGGTGAATTAAGAGAACATGAGTGTGCTTTCTAAATAAAGGGGAATGTTGATTGATAAGAATCAAGAAGCAGATGAATTGGAAGATGAATGGTAGAGAAGGGAATGTATGAAAGAGGAGCTTGCTTATGCTAGTATGTGGCTTGAGAAATCCTAAGTTTTAATATCTAGAAAAGGAAATTATGCATTGGAAGATATGAGGAACTAGGGTAACAAGGTAACCCTTGGATGAAATTGACACTCAACCAAAAGAGTTTTCCTTGTTCATACTAAACACTATAGAACCTTGTTGAAATATGCAAGGAAAGTAAAATTAAATCATGACAATCATAGTGTACAAAAAGTATGGAATTCCCTAGTATACAAAGGATGAATGTCCATACTAGAAGCTATATTAACACATGAAAAGTAGGTAGATATAAATAGTAATATTCCAAGAATGACCCATAAACATGACATACAAGATTTAAGATTGACATCTCACTATACACTAGTCAAAAAACACTAAGATATACAAAATATAGGTGCGTTAAGTACATTTAGTCATGGCTCAAAAAATAAATCAAAACAAAATTCACTGATGAATATGTCATGCAAGCAACATATCTATTGCCAAACATAGGATAATACAATGATTAGGATTATGTTACGCTCAAGATTGAGGAATCCTTCTAAGCATGGATGATTGGATAGATGAATATGATGGGAAAAAGGGTATAATGACTATTTAACATTCATCAACTAGGCTCATATGATTTTGTAATAACAAGTAATGTTTATATCTATGGAATGTTTTCTTTTTTGTTTAAATATAAGTTAAGGGAGCACCAAGGGTTATTATGGATGGAATTTGGGATGAGATAGAATTGTATGGGATGATATAGCACATTTATGCATTTATTTATTATAGGATGAATCTTTTACTATGGCTTGAAGGGATGTGTGAAGAGGGACACCAATGCATGAGGTGTGAAGACCAATGCATTGAATACTAAGTATATATAAGTTCATATCCTTGGAATAATTTAGGTTCATTTTTTTTATCTAATGCAAGGGAATAATTAGGAAGGGTGGATAATGAGAGATGAGATTACACATGACATTAATCAATGAGCAATAAAATCCATAATAAGTTTATTGTGATGGAGTGGATGGGTTTTATTTTCATGACATGGGAAGATAGGAAGGATGGTGGAAAGAGACTAGTACACATGGAACCTGTATCTAGGTTTTTACCACATGGTACTTTCCCAAGGCACCATATAAGTGTTTCTCACCATTGGATGGATTATTTCTCTTTACTATATTTTTTTTCACTTTTTGATTTTTTATAATTTTTATTGATGTTTTAACTTTTTTACTTTTTTAACAATTAGGATTGGATGATGTTGTGATGAAAGCATCAATATGTTGACTTGGTTGACATTCCTTGATATTTTGGCATGGATGTTGTTCCAACAAAGAGAAATTTTATTTTGTTCTGTAAAAGGAGTGAGCTAAGGTATAATCATTGATATGCACATGACCAAGACCTTCATGCGTCTTACATAAAAATCTTTGGAATCCTTAATATCAAAGAACTTCAAGAGGTTTGCATAAAATTTTGGTAGATATAATATAATGCCTAGGGGGATGAATAAATTGGATGGATGCATAAAGGTTGGTGAATGAAATAAGTTGGGTGAAGTGAACATATTATGGGGAGATGGGGATGATGGAGACTTAGGATAAAAAATTTCATAGCTTGATATGTTGCTTTTATAAATTTTGTAGATGCCCCAAGTTATTTTGGGAAGTCAAGCCTTATTGGAGATTGACTTACTATGCTTCTTCTTGATTATATTTTTCCTTTGAATTTTTATATTCTAATAGCATTTGATTGATATTTTCACTAGAGTACATGACTTTGTTCTCCTTTTTTAATTGATTTTTGATCTTTCATTGGTAAAGGATTCTAAAGTTTTGTGAATTGAGTGATAGCCTTATTATTTTAAGGGTTAAAGTACAAATTTGTGTCACAATTTCAGCCAACTTATCAACAAAAGTGAATTAAAGTATTTTTGACTAAAAATCAATTTGGGTCAAACATATGATCTAGTAAGATTCATTCTATCTAATTTAGATATGTTCATAACTTTTCAAACTAAAATTTTTGGCTAAAAGCATACATGGAGCACCACTTTGAATCACATTTATCAAAAAAATAAAATTTAAAACTCAAGATGTTTCAACAACTCCTACTCATGTAATTTATTTTTCGATATAAGGAAAAATTCCTAAACTATTATATATTAATTTAGAAGTTGAAATACATTCTTATGAGTTTCAATACACCCAAAGAAGGGGAGAATGATCATCCCTCAAGTCAAAAAATTTAGCATAAAACCCAAAACAAAATTTAAATGTTACCAAATCCCTTTAATGGAAATAGTAGTACTACACCTACAAGTTGTCCCCCAACCACACAACTAGACACACCTACTCAGGATTGTGATGCCTAATCAAACACCCAAACATAAGATTGGCTTTAAAAATTCTAATATCTAAGCACCCAACAACCCAAGAAAGTCTCCAAAACCTTAATATGAAATAAATTTCTAGCTAGGGAAAAATGTTATATCCTTCATAAATAATAAAAGATATATAGAATGCGAATCTTACAAATAAGCTAGACTATCCATCAATGATTGTTTGTATATAGTTGATAAAGTTCCCAACCCATTGAAAGTATTGGATTGACTCTAGATGGATCATTTTCTTCAAGAAGCTTACTCCCACCCCCTCCTGCTCTAGTTAATGAGGCCTAGGTATGCTAAGACCCAAAGAGGAAACTTCCAACACCTCCTCCAACGTACCTATAATTTCAGGTATGAAAATCTTTGCTAGCCATTTTTACTACCTCCACCTTTAAAATTTGTAGGTCAAGAAAAGCCACCAAAAATCATGAGGAAATATCTAAGTCCACCCTATATCACTTTTTTGATGATAGAAATAGATGAGTTTAACAACTCCAAACAATAAGAAATCTGCTTCCAATATAATTTTCTTCAATTGAAGCTCCAATATTGTGCCAAGGAAGGCCATTTACCTATGAGTACTCACTAACCTAATCGAATTATGCATACCTCCACACATAATAATTTTAGAAGTCATGCACATAATGAATTTTAGAGTTCTATGATAGTGAAAATGTACTAATTGATCATTTTACTCTTCCATGAAGAAACACTTAGATAAGTGTGCTAATATACACTAATAAACAAGTTACCATGTAATTTTTTTATTTATGATAATTTCATTTTGATTTCTCATTCTTAACTTTATTCTTGGAAATAAATCCAAAAAGTAGGTGTTGGCACGAGCTCATAATATTAGTGAATATGGTTACCTTACCTTGGTTTATGAATAACACCTCTGAGGTAGAATAATTAGTCATTAATACCCATCAAATCAAGAGATTTAAATGAAAGCATGGTACAAAAAGGAATCAATGCCAACTCTGGTTTGAGAAAATTCTAAAGTAGCATCTACTAAAATTTAGAAATCTTTCCTTGCATTTGTGATGATAATATCGAGATGGAGTTCATGAGTAAATGTGACATCAATTACAAAATCACATAATCGAGTTGGATGCCCTGATGATAAAGGAAAGGTTGTGTTCAAAAAATGCAATAAATGTTGAGCAAAAGATCAACACGAAGATGAAAGGATAAAGGAGTTCCATGGGAAATTTTGATAACTTCCAGTTGGACCACAATTAGATTTTAGTTTTATTTCTCTTTACTTTTAATTTTCCGAAGTTTCAACAATTAAATTGGACTACAACTAGGGTGCTCAATTATGCTTTATTTTAATTTTAGTTAATTTTTAGTTAAATACTCAAGTGTTGAAGTTAGTTCCAATTTATTTTTATCAAGATCCACAATTATGTGAATATGTATTTCTATATATTTTTAATTTTGGGTCATTCCAAAGGACCCCCCATTTCTTATGTTATTTGTGCAATAAAAAAGTGTGGAATTCGCCTATTGATCTTTGTGCAAGAAGTATATTTATGTTCATATAAGGATAATGCCTACGTTGCATGCATTTGATTTCGACACTATGGTGATGGTATGAGTTTTTTAATTTTAATCACACTTGTCAAATTAATGAGATCTTGTCTATAACATTGGAATTAAGTAAGGTTTTGACCTAGATCTATGTGTGCTTGATGGAATTTTGGTTGTATGAAGTCTAAAAAATCTTGTGGATGATAAATTCCATTTGAAGATTGCACTATCCTTAATTATGAATTTGTGTAATGTTATTTATGTTAATGGTTTTTTTAATATATCTTGTTTAAACATATAAAAGTTATTGATGAAATATTTCTTACTATTGTCTATTAGAGTAGATTTCCTTTTTATTACTTTTTGTTACCCTATTCTCTTTTTATTTTATTTCATAAATGGTTTCTAAATATTTTTAAAAGAGTAGAAAATTGATATAAATCTGTTATATTTCTAAAATACAATATGCTATTTCAAATTGTTATCTAATTATCTTTTATGATTGCATGTGAATTTCCAGTTATCTAAATTCTAGATCCCCTTGTGAAATTACTTTGATCTCACCACTGTACTACCCACTTAGTCATGGCATGACAGAAAGGTACCTTGGATTATTTTTATTTCTTTTTAAGAGAGGCAATACACCCCTTATTTCCTAACATATTGTGTGTGACCAAAATCAGCCCAAATAGAATTGGGTGAACCAATGGTGCAATATTTAGCTTTCCATGACCATGAGACCCTCCAAAACTTGTGTCCAATTGATATGTGGCATGAGTGAACACTAGGATTCTATTACAAAAAAATTCTTTTGGGATCCTCACTCAGGGTCACACGACATCAAGCATGTGGTTGTATCACACAAGCACTAAAATAGAGCTCAATAATGCACCTTTCCACAACTTTCAAGTTCAAATAATTCCTGAGCTTGTACACATATGACACATGGCACTATTAACCATTGGGATCAATATGTAAGAATTTTGGAACCTCCCTTTGGGAAATGTAGTGCACCAGTCATGGCTATAGATCAAGCAAGCTTAATGTTGGTGAATATTTGTGTATTATATTGTGACTATCAATTGGTTGTCAATAACTTCTAGTTTTTAGTTACTCAAAAACCTTATTCCTTCCTTTACCTAGATCATCTTTTATATTGTATCCATGCTCAATGGTAAATGGTTAAATCAATAACATTCAAATTTATTCCCACATATGGTATCAGAGCTTGTAAAATCTATTGGTATGTGATAGTGCATTGAATGTCTTGGGTAGTTATCAGTCATGTGAACAAAACCATTGGGGTGATTCATTGGCATTGTAATCTATAGAAGAATGTATATTTTGACATCTACATTCAAAATGGATAATGGAATCATGACTACCTATGTGTGGAATTCATTTTTTGGTGGTGGTGTAGGCTTGGTGTGGGGAACATAAGATTTTATAGACTAGTGAAAAAGAAAACTAGGCACTCAAATCTAGCATACAAATGACAGTTACAATTAAGAGAATATGTTGACTGGTGTAAGAGCATTGAGGCATGTTTTGGGTGACGGGTAGTTGCTAACAAAACTTGTTGAGAGGTTGTAGGAATACTCGAAGGCTTTGTTGTTCTATGGGTGCAAGGTCTATTTTTGTAAATCTATAGGTACACAATTTGTTTTTTATTTTTTGGAATCTTATGATTATTTCATGAGAAGAAAGGATATATGTTGAGTTTTTAAGCTTGAAGAATCTATTAATGGTTGATAAAGGACTTTCATTATCACCATCATCTTTTTGTTATAGAAAATTGCAAAATGTGTTTCATTGAAATGGAGAAAACTTCAAGTTATTTGCATTATTTCATAATAGTTAGATAAAGATAAATACTTTATTGACACAAAAGGCATCAAATTGACTAGCTATGGATAAATCCATTAACGATGATAACTTGTTTATTTTCCTACAACAAGGTTACATTCAAATGTGATGATTTGTATAGGAGTTGTGGTTTATGTTCACCAATATCTTGATGTTAAGTATGGTAAGTGCATTCATGTTCTTTTCATTGATGATACAATCAAGAGTGTCACTAGGATTTTTTTTTATGCATATTTAAAACTCTATTTGTTGGAAGCTTATTGCCCAATGAGAAGAGAGGATCTTTTCTTTCTAAACAGTGAAATGCATAGTATGGAGTTCAAAATAGTCTATTTTCTTACCATTGATGTTCGAGAGAGTGAATTTATGATGAGATTTAAACTACTTTTGGTGAAGCTAGATCCAGAGAGGGGATTTCTCTTCGGCTATATCAAGATCCATTACACTACAAATAAGAACATAATATTTGACATTTGAATTATAGTAATTGGGGCTATCTTTGCAACATTTGATGAGGCCTCCAAAGACTCATTTAAGATATTAAATGGATAAAGTGTAGCAATGTCATATTGGAGGCAGGTGGCACTAGAGGATGGAGGAATTTCCATCATCTCAAGTTAGATTCTCACTTTGAGATGATGCTTTGCATGAGAAGCATTTTTGGCTTTAATTTCCTTCTTTTCCTTATTATTGCTGACGGATTTGAAAATACATATATTGTGAAGTTTGATTTTTGGAGACAAGGGGTTTGGTGATGAGCTTAGTATGGATTGTTTCCCAGAGATTTCACGAGACTGTGACCAAGGATTGCACCTTTAAAGGGTCAAGAAGATAACTTGGAGGATGGTTGTCCAATAATTATGATCTATACCAAGGTTTATACCTTTACAAGGGTCGAGGAGACAACTTGGAGGGTGGTTGTCCAATAACTATGATCTGATTTGAGAGTCCATGGAGGAAGAACTTAGGAATTCAACTTGGATCTTCATCTTTCCAAGGGTTACAAGGTAGCTTAGAGGAGTTCCATCTGATTTAGGATGTGTTTCTTCAAAAGGAAAATCTTCTCATGAATGTATACATATTTTTTGTAATCAACAAGTTTTGTTATGTAAGCCTTAAAGGGGGGTCCCTAGGCAAGGTGATTTTGTGTTTTAGGAATAATGTACATATAAGGGGGGAATGTTGGTGAATATTTGTGTATTACATTATAACTGTCAACTGGTTGTCAGTAACTATTGGTTGTTAGTTACTCAAATGCCTTGTACCTTCCTTTACCTCTCATCCTTATATTGTATCCATGCTTAATGGTAAATGGTCAAATCAATAGCATTTAGATGTATTCCCACACTTAAAAATTCAACACACCCAACCTAAGACCCAAATGAAACAATGTGGAAAAGGATTTTTGGAATGACTACAACAACAAATGATGCCTTTTGGAAGATGGGTTTCTCTTCTTCAACATACTTCATCCTGGACATTTTTCAGGAAATTGAAGTGTCTCATTTTTCTCCAAAATCTGCACCCATCAGAAAGAGCTCAGTGTTCTGGTTCCAACGCAACTCGAACGGAGCGAAAAGGAGTCCGTTTGCACGAGTTATGGCCAGTCAAACTTTTGGTCAAACTAGGATCAGGGGCATCCAGGAAGCGGAAAAAATGATTGTTTTGGAAATCAACAAAAGCAGCGTCATCGCGAAGACCTCGTCGAGACGATTCCGGCAACGTTCGTTTCATCGAAATCCGACGTCGGAGGCTCAACTTATCAGCGGTCAAAGTTTGCAGTTGACTTGTTGAGGTGGACCGTACGGATGCTGACGTCATCAACCAGTCCGTACCGTACGGAATCCACTTGGATGAATTCGGGCGACACGTATGCAAGTGGAGCCTGTAACGGAACCAATCGGGTTTGACACGCGTCATCCGGTGACACGTACCATCGATGACGCTAGGAGTCCACGGCGCTGGGTATGGCTTAATCGCTTCGGCACGCGGGCGTGGTGCTGGTACGGGTATGTGAGTCATTGTCCACGCCATCGCCTAGTCGCCAGATGAGTCGCCTCCACGCCGGGCAAAATGAGTGGCAACCTACTTCTGCATCACAAATTTTAGTTTGAATTGTTCCGCACGTATGCATAGCATCAGCTCCACGCTTGCACGCGCAGGCGCATATCGCCGCATTCAATATTCACTTTCGTCAATGAATGTTTTCCATGGTAGCCCGCTGCATGCCACGGCATGCTGCCATCCCCTCTCAATGGTAAAGTCGGCTTGTTTTATTGTTAAAAGTTGACGTCACCGATCTCAAACCACCACCTGTGTCCAGCGAGCTTAGCCCGGAACCATCGCACCAAATCTGACCCGTTATCTATTATTGGTATTCGTTTTGTTTTGTTAAATTTCTATTGGAATGTTTGTTTTAAAAAACACCGACGGCCGGGAGTGGAACCCGGAACCGCCGGGTTCCAAAAATCAATTGCCACCACTGAGCCATCGAGCGGGTTTATCATATATATGGCAGCAGTAGAATTTGTTAACCAAGGAAACCTAATAATTATAAATTCAGTAAAACAAACTCCTATAAATTATAAAATAAACTAACTTTTTATAAAAAAATCTAATCTCCAAAAATCAAAAACCGAGGGAAAGTATTATTGAAATGGCTCAAATTTATTTTGGGATTTATCAATATTATTATATAAAAGGGGATATTATAAAGATTTTTTATAAAAATCAAGGGAGATTTGTAGTAAAAGATGCTATTGTATTTGAGAGATAAGGTGATTTGGAGAATATTTTGCAAATCAATTGGTTGAGAGCCAAATTGAGCAAATTCTTTGTATAAAAAGGGGGCTTGAGGTGAGGATTGGCACAAGTTTTTTTTCAGGTGATGAAGTTCTAATGCTGAGGCGTCAAAGAGAGGTCTTGTTGGAGAATTCTTTCAGATCATTCTTGCATATTAGAGCATCGTTACGCTGCCGAAATGCTTGGAGAATGGTGGTGCTTTTGTAATTGATTTGGAGATTAATCGGATCGGTCACACTCTATTGGAGTGGACCCGGAGACGTAGTCACATTCTGTGACGAACTCCGTTATCAACTGTTTGCACTTCTCTTCTTCTCTCTCTTTCTGTCTCTCATTTCTTTTCTTTCTATTACAATCACCTTGTTAATTCTTTCATTATGTTATTTCCTTAAGTTAATTTCGATTTAATTAACTTGAAATAAACATTGTAAAGCATTGTAAAAGTTAAGCATTTAAATACTGCAATCTAGTCTAGATCCTACACAGATCAAGTTGGTATCAGAGCTTTAGGGTGACTTTTATTGCAGTTATTTGTTTTGAATGCTAACGAGATCCAGGATTCAGAAGGGTGAAGGAAAGCTCGAAGACTTTAATCCTGAGATCGGGAAGCGTAGAACATTTTCGAAGATGTCAGTTTCTGGAATGGAGGTTCCTGAAGAGATCAGTGAGCAGGAGTTTCGAAGAGCATTCCTTGAGATGAAGGCAAAGGTGGATATTCTTTTTCAGGAGAGACAAGAACGGAAGGCACGTGAAGAAGGTTCGTCGAAGCAAGAAGATCGCAAAGACATGAAAGGGAAACATCATGAAGATGGTGGCAAGCAACCAAATCATCCCTTTTCTTCTTCTCCTCCCTCTTCTCCTTCTCCTTCTTCTCCATCTTCTCCTCATTCTATTTCTTCTAATCCTTTCAAGAGTGGGTTTAAGCCTAAAATAAAACTGGATGTAAAATTTGATTTGCCTAAATATTGTGGTGAACTTAATGCTGATAAATTGGATGATTGGATTCAACAAATAGAGGTCTACTGTAGAGTCCAAAACCTAATAGATGATGTTGATAGGATCCAATTAGCTACTCTTCGTTTAGGAGGTACAGCCTTAACCTGGTGGGAGAGTAAGTCTAAGGCAGAAGTTTCACAACATGGTAGAGTCAGTTTAACTTGGGCAGAATTTATTAATGCTCTTAAGAAGCAGTTTTATCCCTTAGGACATATGCAGCAGTTAATGATGGACTGGCAAATGTTTAGGCAAGGGAAGGGTCAAACTGTCCAAGAGTACACCCATGAATTTAGGAAGAAGGCTATTGCTTTGAATGTTCCTTTGTACACTCAAGACACGTTGTTGAAGTACATAGGAGGTTTGCATTCCTACCTTAGGCATTCCATTTTGGTTTTGAACCCTTGTAATTTGGATGAAGTGTCTGTTCAAGCTACACACTTAGAGTCAAGGGGTAAAGGATCTTTTATTGATAAGTTTGATAATGATGTAAAGAAATCTTCTAAGAATGCAGAGACAGGGAAAGGAAAGAAGGCAGCTACAATTAAGAAGGATGAGAAACTTTCTTGCACTCATTGTGACAAGGAAAGTCATGATGAAAATCACTGCTGGAAGTTACATCCAGAACTGAGGCCTAAGTGGGCTCAAAGACGGAATCAGAAACAGAAGGGTAAGGACAAATCCATGAATGTTGTTATGGATCTTGGTTTAGATTCAGATGATGAGACTAAGGTAACAGCGATGGGTCTAAAAGGTAAAGCCTCTATTTTTGGTGTTTCTGTTGCTAGTTGTGCTTCTTCATCTATAGTTAATGATTTCTCTGAAGATAAGAAAACGAATGAGTTGTTTCATTTAAGGGTTGTTGCTAAGAACACTAAAATTGATGCACTCATAGATAGTGGTTCTCAAGTGAATTTAATTTCAGAAAGTATTGTAAAGAACTTGGGGTTAAAAACTACACAACATAAGAAACCTTATCCACTAGGTTGGATTTGTGAAAATGATAAGCTGCAAGTAACAAAACAATGCATCTTAAGGTTCACAATCACTAGTAAATTTGTGGATGAAGTACAGTTTGATGTGGTTCCACTGGATATCTATGGATAGTGCTTGGTAGCCCTTATCTTTATGACATAAAAGCTATTTTCTACAGGGAAAAGAATCATTATCACTTGTTTAAGGATGGCATTCAGTACATTGTACATTCTCGCAAGATTAAGACTAATCAATCTTTTGCAAACATAGGGCAGTTAAAGAGGGTAATTAATGCAAGTAAAGAGTTAACTCTTATGTCTGTCAGTACAGGTGGTTCTAAACATGAACTTGGAGTAGCTAACCAGGGTCAGAAGTTGCAGGATGCACTTGCAGTACAGCATGAGAAAATGATGCTTGAAAGCATTGATGGATCCTTGGGTAATAATGTTCCTGTTGTAAAGGATCGATATGTTGTTGACTTGTTTTCTTTCATTTCTGCATTGTTGTTCAGCTTGATGCTAGTCAATTTCTGTTGGTTAGCGGCTATGGCAATTGATGTAGAAGCTTATGGAATTGATACAATACTGTTTATGTTCAACAACATTGTTGCAGTCTTTATTGTGCTTAGACAGTTTTCAGATGTACAGAGGATACAGGATAAGTGGGGAGGCCAAGTCCCTACTTATTGTCGAGTAAATGCCACTCTTTGGAGGTCCAAAAGGTCTTTGGGGAGGCCCGATCCTATGGACATTTTTCTGGAAATTGAAGTGTCTCATTTTCCAAAAATCAAGACCCATCGGTAAAGAGCTCTTGGCGGTTCCGTTCCAAATCTAACCTCGGAACGAAAAGGAGTCCGCTTTGCACAAGCTATGGCCACCAAACCTTTGGGTCAAACTAGAATTAGGGGCATCCAGAAGCAAAAAAAATGATTGTTTCGTAAATCAACAAAGTATTGTCATCGCGAAGAGCTCATTGAGATGATTCCGAAGGCGTTCATTTCGTCGAAATCCGACATCGGAGGCTCAACTTATCAGCGGTCAAAGTTTGCAGTTGACTTGTTGAGGTGGACCGTACGGATGCTGACGTCATCAACCAGTCCGTACCGTACGGAATCCACTTGGATGAATTCGGGTGAGACACGTGGCGGCAGCGTCATTGTACGGCACCAATCGGGTGATGACACGTCATCCGTGCATTACACGCCATCGATGACGCCGAGTCCACCATTGGGTATGGCTTAATCGGGTTTGGACACGGGCGTGCAAGTTGGCGCTCTACATGCGAGTCATTGTCCACGCTATCATCTAAGTTGGTGTGGACACGCTATTTGAAGCCGCTAGATGAGTCGCCTCCACGTCGGCAACAGAGTGGCACCCAGTCGGCATCACAGTCAGCTTAGTCGGCGAATTGTTCCCGTACACGTGGCAGACAGATCAGCTCCACGTTTGCACGCAGAGGCAGACACGTCGGCATTGAATATTCACTTTCAGCGAATGAATGTTTGCCATGTGGCAGCTCCGCGGCATGCCACGTGGCGTGCGTCATCCCCTCTCCGAATGGTAAAGTCGGTTTGTTTTATTGTTAAAAAGTTGAAAGTTGGCGGTCGCCGGATTCGAAACCACCACCTGTGTCCAGCGAGCTTAGCCCGGAACCGTCGCACCAAATCTGACCCGTTATCTATTATTGGTATTCATTTTGTTTTGTTAAATTTCTATTGGAATGTTTGTTTTAAAAAACACCGACGGCCGGGAGTGGAACCCGGAACCGCCGGGTTCCAAAAATCAATTGCCACCGCTGAGCCATCGAGCGGGTTTATCATATATATGGCAGCGGTAGAATTTGTTAACTGTTGAAACCGAATACCTTATAAATTAAAACAAACTCCCTATAAATTATAAAACAACTAACTTTTTTATAAAATCTAATCTCCAAAAAAATCAAAAACCGAGGGGAAAGTATTATTGAATGGCTCAAATTTATTTTTGGGGATTTATCAATATTATTATATAAAAGGGGGATATTATAAAGATTTTTTATGTAAATCAAGGGAGATTTGTAAAAGATGTTATTGTATTTTGGAGAGATAAGGTGATTTGGAGAATATTTTGCAAATCAATTGGTTGAGAGCCAAATTGAGCAAATTTTATGTATTTAAAGGGGGCTTGAGGTGAGAGTTGGCATTCAAGTTTTCTTTCAGGTGATGAAGTCCTGATGCTGAAGTGACGGAAGAGGAGTCTTGTTGGAGAGTTCTTCAAACCATTCTTGCATATCAGAGCATCGTTACGCTGCCGAAATGCTTGGAGAATGGTGGTGTTTTTGTAATTGATTTGGAGATTAATCGGATCGGTCACACTCTATTGGAGTGGACCCGGAGACGTAGTCACTCTCGTGACGAACTCCGAAATCAAACACTGTTTGCACTTCTCTTCTCTGCCCTCTACTTCAAGTTATAATCACCTTGTTAATTCTTTCATTATGTTATTTCCTTAAGTTAATTTTGATTTAATTAACTTGAAATAAACATTGTAAAGCATTGTAAAAGTTAAGCATTTAAATAGTGCAATCTAGTCTAGATCCTACATAGATCAATACTTCATCATTTTTTTTTCTTTGGTTTTCCCCTTATTCTGAAATGATTAAATGTAACTTTCTCAAGAATCTCTGAAATTAAGATGAAATTAACTATCACATGCAAATGCAAATGTAATTGTAATGTTTTCCTTATGCTTGTTGCTCTCAAATCTCTATAAATGGGATTTCAAGGACGGTTACAAAGGGTTGTTGGGTGGTTGTTTTTTTTGGGATTGGTCACACAAAGAATTAAAATGATACTAAAAAGTTCAGTGTTAATTCTTAGGTTCAAGTCTGCTAATGTGCATATGTAGTATTGATAGTAGTAATGGCAATATAGAACAAAATAGTGCAAGTCTGACACCATTTTCTCGCCTATGTACTGGTTTTATGAATTATGAATAATATATTATTCATCTCTATCGATTTCCAAGAGATGTATGGTTCTATTCTTGCTTATTAATTCAAAGAATTGATGTAAATTATTGAATATAGCTATAGGTTTATATTAAATTGAATACTAGGATGCTAATAAGAAATGTTGGTTGAGATATAATGTTGGAATACTATAATGCAATATTTTTCAAAGCTTCATATAATGTCATGTGTGAATATTCCTATCAAATTATGTGGGTATTAGTTTTGACTCCATTCCAAGGATGAGGCATTTGTTTAAGTAAGGTAATTATATTGCATTGTGTTGATTAACTCAACCCCTAACCATTCATTTAATCAAATTATATGAAACTGGTGGGTATGTGCAGGATCATGATGGGCCAAAATGTGGCAATATGATGGGTATGTGGTTGATGACATTTTTCTTACTCAAAATTTATGAAACGAAAAGGTTTTTTAAAGGAGATTCTCAGCTTTCCACCAATATAAAATATGCTTCAATTTGAATTTAATAAGTAATTATTATCCATTTTCTATTAGAATTACGACTAAATTCCTAATTGATAGGTTGATTGAAAAACATCTATAACTTTCAAATGGTATCACATTTTTTAAATCCAAAACATGTGTCACATTCTATGCTTCACATAATATAGGATTAGAAAAGGAAATTTTGAATTTCATGAGGTTTTGACCAAGTTAAGGTGGTCAAACATACGAGTTTTTTATATTTTTAAAAGTTGTAATAAAAATTCATAATTAATTATTTAATTTGAAAAAAAATTACAAAAATATGTATCACATCTGACACATGAGTCCCTCTACTCTTATATCTAAAATCTTATAAAAAATATTATTATTTTTATCATGGTTAGTATGGTCGACAGACACCTACTTATTATTTTTTCCTAAAACTTAAGTACCATTGCATTGAAATTTCAAATTTTCACCAAATAGATTTAAAAAAAAAAAAAACCTAATAGTTTAGAAACTACATTCAATTTTCTATAGATTCTATGCTTACATATTTTTGAAATAATGTATAAAACTTATTCAAATTTTTACATCAAGTCTCCTAACTCTGATTTTTCTAAATTTTTTGCTACTTAAGGGCCTGTTTTTTCCATGATGATCCTTCACATACCCTAGTTATATTTGATATGAGGTTTTACCATTCTAATGGCTCTGAAAATGAAATATTATTAAGAAGCAACCAAATTCTATGATAGATTTTGTTAATTGATACTCCATATGAGAACCATCTATGTATTACAATGTTCTTGATGAAATGGAAGAGGAATATCATATGAACATTGCAAGGATTACCCTCCTAGTTTCACAAAACCCAAAGTGTAGAAGTAAGGGCCTCACAATCCTTAGTTTTTTGTTAGCCAATCCTTACCCTTGCTAACCATTGGATTCTGATAGATACATAGGTAAGTGATAAGATTAAGTTTGGTTCTAAAAAAATAACCAACATATTGGTGACTCTCTTGAGGATGTACTTAGAAATTGGGTTACAAATCTTCCTATTAAAGAGTCAAACATTTTGCTAGAGAATTTATTTTTCAAGCCTAGATTTGTGTCAATGAGTCAATCCTTCAAAATATTGTAAGAATTTGTTGTTTTTCCCTTGAAAATTGCAAATGCCATCAAGATCTACCACAATTTCATAAATATTTTCATAATTTCTCACTAGACATAGTGGTGACTCTGAAATCTCAAAACCAAAATGTATTATTTCATAAAATCTAGTGACAAAATGAAAATTTGTTGAAGAAAGGATAAGGTAGATCTATGTTCACACAATAAGGTACCTTGATAGAAAGTTAGAAAGAAAATTTCAAAGGACTCTAGTATTATCTTGAGAGAGTAAATTAATTTACTTAATCTAAACATCTGGGTTATATTTTGAGTACTTAAAACCTAGAAAGGATTGTGGTGCAGAAGATATGAATGATTCACATGTGACTCTATTGCTCAAGGAGGCTTAAACCAAAATAAAATTGTTAAGAGACTTCATATTATTGAAGTTTTTTTCCTCTAAAGGAGGTGGCGACTCTATACAAAGAACTTGATGATAGCTTCAAAGTTGTAAAGTATTCTAGTCACAAGAACAATTCAAAGGAAACTACAATGGATCTAGGTACTTCCCTTATTTTGGTTTTCACAAGGCATGAATTTATGCGAAAACCATATTAAATGATCTGAATAAAATTTTAATTCCCTATTAAGTGAACTGAGCACTAATAAAGGGAATGGTCGTGGTTATTGTACATATTTATAAGGTGTAATTTGAAATATTTGTAATATGGTGAAGAAATATGCTTATTTTTAAAATCTTCCCATTGGAAGATTTAAAACAAAAATGTATTTGGGTTATGCACTTTATAATTATGATTAAATCAAGGAATAAGGAGGTAAATAATCAATTGTAATGTTGATATATGAGGTTTGTAAAGGGGTACAAGAAAATGTATAGTTCCCCTATGTCTCCCTATGGAATATCAAGTAAAAACGTGTAGGACATGCAACCTTTATCATGCCATCAAAGGAAATTTTCTATTGAGAGCTATATATCATTGAACTTTAGTGGTATTCAAGGTTTCCCAAACCTCATTCCTAGTGATATTAGGAAACATTTGCACAAATTTACAAGGCAAAGCTCAAAGTCAACATCTCAGCATTTGCAAACATTCATGGATCTAATGGGAAATTATGAAATAAATCATGAAGATGTTGTCATGAAGCTTTTTGTTCAGTCTTTGAAGGAAAATGCTAGAGACCAGTTCTCATATTTATCATTATGTTATATAGCTTCATGGAATGAGTTCATGGTACCCTTTATGGAGCAATTTAGTGAAAGGCTTAATCCAAGTTTAGTAAGGAAAAAAACCATCAAAATCAAGAGATATGAAGAGTAGTTGATCCCTGATTTTAACCTCATATTTGTAAAAGCAATAAGAAATATTCTTGAACATATGCGACCAAATGATGCAGAATGTTTGGTTATGTATCTAGGTGCATTTGATAATGAGATGAGTTATTTGTTAAGAGATAAGGATCCCACAACATTGCATCATGAACTTCAATTCACCATGGGTATTGAAAATAACATGAGATATGGGTATGCGCAGGATAATGATGGGCCAAAAAGTGGCAATATGAGGGGTATATATAGGGTATGTGGTGATGACCTTTTTTTTACCCAAAATTGATGAAACAAAAAGGGTTTTTAAAGGAGATTCTTAGCTTTCCATCAATATAAATTATGCTTTATTTTCAATTTAATAAATAATTATTATTTATTTTCTATTTGAATTACGACTAAAGTCCTAATTGATAGGTTGTGAAAAACATCTATAGCTTTCAAATGGTATCACATTTTTGAATCGAAACATGCATCACATTATATGCTTTGCATACTATAGGATTAAAAAAATAAAAAATTGAATTTAATGGAATTTTGACTAAGTTAAGGTGAGTTAGACATACGAGTTTTAATATATTTTTAAAAGTTGTAATAAAAAATTCATAATTAACTATTTACTTGGAAAAAATTATAAAAAATATGCATCACATTAAGAAATGAGTCCTCTACCATATCTAAAATATTATAAAAAATATTATCATTTTATTGTGGTTAGGGTGGTCAAACAAACACCTATTCTTCTTTGTTTCCTTGAAATTTAAGTACTAATCGCACTAAAATTTCAAATTTTCACCAAATAGATTTTTTTATTTTTTTTTAAATAAACCTATAGTTTAGAAACTACATTAAATTTTCTATAGATTCTATTCTTACACATTTTTGAAATAATATAGATAATTTATTCATTTTTTTATGTCAAGTTGCCTAACTCTGATTTTTCTAATTTTTTTGCCACTTAAGGGCTTTTTTTTCCATGATCCTACACATGCCCATATTCAATGATGAAGGGATATATGGCTGCAAGTGATTGTTTTCCTAACACACATCATGAAAATGGAAATCCTAAGGATACAAGAGATGGTAAAAGTGATGATACTTTGATGCCCTAACTTGTTCAGCCTCACAACCTATTAATTATGGATAGATTCGTGATGAACCTCAACAAAATTTAAGCAATGATGATCAAGAAATTTTTATTCAAATACTGTATGGCATGACAAAGCATGAGGGAGAATCACCATAAGAATTGTTACCAAATTTTTTTGGATACCTTGTTAAATATTCCAAATAAATTGAGACTTTAAGATTCTATATGTATTAAGCTATTATGTGAAATCTATGAGTCAGGGCTTAGTATCTTACCAAAAGAATTGAAGCCTCATAATTTTGATCAAATATTGGATTGGATCAAGATTTTTGAGGAGGCTAAGTATGATTATATACAAAGGATGAGGTCTCAAAATGATATGGCGGTTTCCTTATTGAAAATAAACAAAGATCAATCCAAATAATGGAAAAGGATATTTTAGAAAGTGAACATATATCTAATGATGGCATTAGTACATCTGTGAGTGTTGTTGATGTTTCCTTATAGAGTGATAATCAAGATACTGATAATGAGGTTGTGAACATGCATAATGGACATTCTGAGCATAGTGCATATGAGTATGAATCTCCTTCTGATAATGATCATGATGAGAGTGAAGTTCCTAATTGTCTATCTGAGGAATGAGTCTTTTTATGAGGATGACCTAGGAGCCTTTTCTTTACCTAGGGGATTTCACAATAGTGATGCTCATGAGGCTTTTCCCTTACAAATCAAAGAACAAATCCCATGTGAAGGATACTAGGAATGCAATCCAGTTATGTTGGATATTAACTATGGTAGTGCTATGAATGTTGAGACATGTTTGAAGATAAGAATTTCTATATCCAACACCCTTAGCCTGAGTTCGGTATTAAAAATGATGGAAATTGTGGTACTAACCAGTAGGATCATGTCCTAGTTGTTTTTTTCAATAAGGAATGTATCAAGGAAGAAAAGAATGGAGAAGTGTGTTCAAATTACAATAAGAAACATTGATGTATTGTAATGAACCTTTCACATTAGAGTCAACACAACTATCAATTGATGGTGCACATGAGTGTCATGTTGCTGATTATGTTAATTCTAAGTTATTTGAGCCATCCTTTGAAACATTTTGTATTGAACTAGATGATGATTTGAGGAGTAAATTAGAATACGTTTTTGATCTTGAATTGGAAATATTCTTTGATGCATGGGATGTGATTGATGATAGGGTTTGTAGTGTTGACCCTACAAAGAATATGAGTTAGGCTATTATGAACTAGTTAAATCATGTTTCCATGGAATTGGAGCATGCGACAACACATCTGGTATGAAGTGTTCAGGTGAATGCAAACATCAACTTGAAGGTATTCCTATATATGAACACTTCTTATTCCTCACATAGGATAAATGTTTTCTTGGCATGGGACAAAAACTAGGGGATGATTTCAAGGTTTTATATGATCCTCTTATGCATTTTGACTCATTATAGGGGGAATTGCAAAATGACTCCAGGAAGTTAGGCTATATTTTCCTAGATAAAGATCTAAAGCTCAGTGTCTATGATGGTTTTTTGTTCAATGTGAAAATTGATGTTGGTGTCAACTCATGTGACCCTAATGATCAAGTGGACTATGAATGTTTCACTTTCTCAATTGAATTGGATAAGCCTTTACTAGAGAATGCTAATGAGAAGGTTGGGGTCATATGTTACAGAGAGCATGGCAAGTATTGTTTGATTGCAACTTTCTGTCAGGAAAAATTCTTGATGATAATGGCAAATTTGGGCACATGGAAAATATGGTTAATTGTAATAACCGTAGCAAGGTTAGTTGGTGGATATTCCATGGATATGTTTTTAGCCTTGGCCTAATACAAACAACATAAAACAAGGATTTTGACATGGGAAAGTATTTGTCCTAAGCTTTGGGGGCCGAGGGCCACCATCTAAAGATGAAGCTTATTGAATTGCATATTGTATGATAAATTATTTTATATCTGAAGAGGCTTTTAAGAAAATGGGAAATGGATCTTTTGTACAATCATATAAATATTGTATGTATGTTGATATGTTTTGGTGTAGTTTTTCCTTGCCCTGTCAAGGTAGGTCTTAGGTTTTGGTTCTTTGTGATTAGTTTTCTCTTCCAAAGGATTCTTGGATCTTTCTTTGTTCCTGAGGAAAAAACATGCCCAACAAGAGCTACTAATGGAACCCATAAATATGGTTCATGTTCCATCTCTAAATTCTAAAAAATTTGGACTAATCCTTTGTTTTGGGGCTTACGATTTTTTATTTCATCAATAATTTATGGTTTATATTGATAGAAAGCCTTCCTAAATGATCCCTAAGCCTGCATCCTTTCCGACATTATATTCTACCATTGACTTCTTTTACAGGTTCCTAGCCAATTTAAGTTATGACTTATATTGTCGAGTTCATCATTTTACCAGCCCCTTGATCCTAGTGTTCTCGATCAATGCCCATTGTTATGTCAAAATTATTTCCTTCTATTAAAACAAGATCAATATCTTGCAAAAATATTTTGTTTAAGTCTAAGCTTTGGATTTAATATTCACTTAGAGTTTTAACTGTAATTCATTATGTCCCTGACCTTCATCTCCCTAGTGATGGCCCCTTCTTTAAAAATAACATTTTTTGCATGTGCAAATATTAGGTTCCATCTTGACCATTTGATCACCACCAGCAAATCTCCACCGTTCCCCACTTCCCCATCTCATTTGATTCTTCATTAAAATAATCACACAGGTTGGCAAGAGCAAGCCACATGTCTTCTACATTGGTAGGCCTAGTACCTTTAAATGATTTGGGAGTGGTATTAAAGAAAGATCCATCGTGGTTGTTGGATGATGTTGCTTCATCTCAACCACTCCCTACCACCTCGTTTGATCTTATTTTATATTAAATAAATCTCAGTAGGAGAGCGGGTAGTTGAAATCTATTGCTTTATGGAGGGACCCACATGCTTTTGAAAATGGTGAATTCCTTATGAAGGAAAGACCAATAGTTGATGGTGGGAGATATGGTTCAATCTTGACCACTCCCTGTCATCCCATGAGGGGCTTACTCAAACCTTTTTCTTCTCAGTGAGGGAGCGGAAAATTGCCACGTGGATCAATCTGAAGGGTCTAATGGACATTATTAAAGGTGAAATATTGAAAAAAAAAATCAATACATGAAAGATCAAGGGTGTAGGATAGGAATTGATTTATTTTGCACATGTTTGAGTTATAATGAGTATTTTTTGATCTTGGTCATCATTTCTGTCAAGGATCTTTACATGCAGTAAGGTGATATTGAATTAAGGAAAAGTACTTGTTGATGGTTTGAGATCAAATCTAGACTACTCCTCATTGTCTTCTTGAGATGAGTTGCAAGTGAATTAATTCTCACCAGCGAGTAGTAAAACTAGACGTGTGCTATTATTTTCTTTACTACTAAATGGGTGATTAATTGTGCAGATAGAGTGGATGTATATCCACTTGGGCTTTCTTGATTGGATAAAGGAATAAAGCACATGTAGTTAATTTATAATTAATTACTTTTATTTTAATTATCAGTTGATTTATCTCAACATATGATCAATGGCTGAGGTTAAAAAAATCAAGTAGTTAATTTTCAGCTCACTCACACAAGCTTTCTTTGAGAATTAATGGTAAGCACACTCGAATTTCTTAATATAGTGAGGATCAACAACCATATTTTTTCACAGTTTGCAATTAGAAGCTGGGAATTTAATTTGGAGTTCATGAAGAAGTTGGCATAAGATGTTATAGAGTTATTGAGGTAGCTTTCCTTGGGTAAGTAGGTACTCATACCGACTTGTTTCAATTACCTATAAGTTATTTTTTAAGCTAAAATTATTGGGGTGGTGAGGATTTTGTAGTCTGTAAATTCCTTCTAGGTTGATAAGAATTGTGAGGGTTTGAGTGTTCTTGTGTGAAAAATATTTTTTAAGAACAAACTTGTAAAAAAAAATCTTGCAATTAAGAGCCTCCATATTCTTGTTCTAAAAAATGGGTGAACCAAGCAATCCATTCAATCGAATCCAAAGATCAAGGAGACTTGGTCTTCTTGAATCTCAGGATAATGTTCCTAAAAATGAACTTGGCATACTAGGAGCTCTTGCAACACCAAAGGGAAAGAGGAATTCCTATGGTAAAGCTAAGAAGGATGGTGTCAAGAGCACCTATAATGTGAGGACCAGGGTTGTTTCAGAAGAATTGGTCAAGTTTAGAAAGAAAAATATAGTTAAGCCTATGCTGGAAGAAAAGAAGAAGAATACATATCATAAGGCTTATATGGGACAACAGAACTCTCCTGTAGATGTTTTAGATAGCCCTGTGGAAGATGAAGGAGATACTAACCCAAAGTATTTCTATTACCTGCTCACTCTAGTGTCACATGAGGATTCTAATGAGGGAGAAGTAGTTGCTTCTCCATTTTTAGCACAAACATGGAGTGGCACCTGGGCATACTCTGATGCTGACGAATCATAGTAGTACCCTAGTTTTGTTTTTGTTTTTGATGATACCATGGCCACTACAGTGAACTTATCTTCTTTAAAAAGTATATGGTTTTTGTCTTTGTTGTTGATGTGGAAATTTTTTTGCTAGTGTGAAGGAGAGGTGTTGGATTTCATTGCTTTGAGGGCAGGTATACCTTTTCTAGTTAATATGTGAGTTTTTACCTTGGGTGTTGATGGATAATCTTCTTTGATCAATGTGGATAAGGGTTCTTGGAATGACTACAACAAAAAATGATGCCTTTTAGAAGTTTTTTTGGTCTTCTTCAACAAACTTCATGGAGTTTTATATTTGGTTTTCCCCTATTATAAAATGTAACTATTTGGGGAATCTTTGAAATTAAGATGAAATTAACTATCACATGCAAATGCAAATGTAATTGTAATTTTGTCCAAATTCTTGTTGCTCCCATATCTCTATAAATGTAATTTCAAGGTTGGTTATAAAGGGTTGTTGGGTGGTTGGTTGTTCTAGGATTGGTCACATAGGGAATTAAAAGGATATTCAATAATTCAATGTTAATTCTTAGGTTCAAGTTTTCTAATGTTCATAGTAGTCTTGATAGTAGTAATGGTAATATAGAACATAATAGTGCAAGTTCAACATCACTTTCTCTCCTATGCACTAGTTTTATGAATTATGAATAATGTAAGAAAAGGTTATCTTATTCATCTCTATTGATTTCCAATGGATGTATGATTCTATTCTTGCTTATTAATTCAAAGAATTGATGTAAATTATTGAATATAGCTATAGGTTTATATTAAATTGAGTACTAGGATGCTAGTAAGAAGTGATGGTTAAAATATAATGTTGGAATACTGTAATGCCATTATTTTCAAAGCTTCATATAATTTCATGTGTGAATATTGATGTCAAACTCTAAGAATTGGCTATGAAGGTAGCCACCCAAGATCTAGAGGCCTAATAGAAAGCACAATCATAAGAGAGATAGAAACAATATGACAAGAACAAATTGTATTCTACCAATGATGTAAATAGAATGTGCAAAAGTACATAGGAGACCCCTTGGTTATATAGCCAAGGTGAGTACATAGAAGGACATAAGATTATGACAAGTTTCGTAATCTTATGACATGAGACAACTGTGGAAAGCTATCACTCCACCTAAAGTGGAAAAGTGATAATGTGATAATCACTACAAAAGGTGGAGAGGCAATCACATGATGTGTCCACGAAAGGTGGATTGTGATAAAGTAATAACATGATAAGTCCACCAAAAGTGGAAAATATCCAACTACCTCCTAAGTGGTCCCTAAGTAAACTTAACTAAGGTGTAATCATGACCGAGGACAAGGCACAACACATTTAATTACACTAGAAAGACCCCTTAAGTGCAACTTAGGGATAATGTACACAAAAGTAAACAATTCAAGATGGGTCTTAGCTACTAGGCTATGTTAGGTACCCATGTACAAATGTAATGTAATCTCTCATAAAGTAGAGAAAAGGAGAAAACCACATGGGAAAAAACTACCCCCAAAAGAGAGATGAAAAACAAAACAAAAAAATGCACTCAAAAGGATGAGAAGGGAAAAACCTCGATTGAGGAAGAAGGCCCCCCAAAAGAGAGGATGAAGAAGTTCAAGTGACCTCCTCAGATGAAACATATCGCACCCCTAAGAGAGCTTGCAAATGATTATATAAACTCTCAACACGAAGGGTTTGGTGAAGATATCTGCAACCTATTGTGATGTAGGACAATACTGCAAATCAATGACCAACTCCTATATCAACTCTCTAATGTAGTGCATATCAATCTCGATGTGTTTTTTCCTCTAATGGTGAACTAGATTCTTTGAGATCTATATGGCACTTTGATTGTCACAATGAATGACTATATGATGTGGAATAGTGAGACCAAGCTTAGTGGGAATATTCTAAAGCCAAATAGCCTTAGTAGCAACATTAACAACCCCTCGATACTCAACCTCAGTCAAAGAAAGACCAATAGCATGCTCTTCTTACTCTACCAAAAAATGGGGCCTAAACCAAGATGAAATTTGTAGCTAGAAGTGGACTTCTGATCATCAAGATCACCAGCCTAATCATAATTTTTATATCCCACCAAGGTAAGTCATGTACCTACTACATAGTGAATCCCGTGATGATGTGTACCTTGTATGTAATGCAAGATGTGTTTAGCTACTTTCAAATGAAGCTCATGTGCTTCTTGCATAAAACATGAAACCATGACAACTGCAAAGGAGATATCAGGGCATGTGTGAGTCAAGTAGAAGAGACTCCCAACAAGCCGACGATACAAAGTGGCATCAACAACTAGAGTAGAACACTTAGCCCCAAGCTTGAGTCTTGGAATAAAGGGAGTTAGATTAGGCTTACAATCAGCCATGTGAAAATGAGCTAGAATATTAAGAGTATACATGGGCTGAGAAAGAGAGATCCTAGAAGTTGACTGTGTGATCTCAATCCCAAGAAAATAGTGCAAAAGGCCCAAGTTAGTCATAGCAAATCTATTATGCAAAGCAGATTTGACACTGCCAATGATGGATGAGGTACTCCCTGTCACGATCAAGTCATCAACATAGAGCACAAGTAGCAAATGAGAGTCATCCTATTGCAAAATTTAGACATTTGGATTTGGATGACACTTGGTGAATTTTGTTGAGAGAAGAAAGGAATCCATCTTAGCATATCAAGCCCTAGGGGCCTATTTGAGGCCATAGATAGATTTCCTTAATCTACAAACCAAAGAAGAATCAATGACTCCAAATATTTTTGTGTACTTCATTCCTACTTGGGTTGTTCCAATGTGCACTAATAAAAAACTAGTACCCTTGTGACTATTTATGATGCTTGTGATTTTAACACATATGATAGATTAGGATTATGTACCTTTTATATTGATAGCATATATTTAAATTGATTTCATGATACATGA
Source organism: Sequoia sempervirens (assembly GCA_007258455.2). Lineage (NCBI taxonomy): Eukaryota > Viridiplantae > Streptophyta > Pinopsida > Cupressales > Cupressaceae > Sequoia > Sequoia sempervirens. The sequence continues at coordinate 89,459,351 of VDFB02193867.1, forward strand.
AATATTTGATGAGTTGGTTAGTACTTGCAAGGGAGTATATATTCCTTTATTAGATTATTGTATTACTCAAATTGTTAGGAGAAGTGAACCATATCTCAACAATTGAAAATATCATAGAAAAAAATGTTATACATTTCTTACTAAATAAGAAATATACAAATTATATTACAAATGCTACATACAAAAATGTGAAACATTTTAGAAATGGTCGATAAACATACCTTAAAGATTATTTATTTATAATTTTATATGGAAGAATAATATTTGGAAGGAAAATCTCATGACATATTGATAGGAATGCACAAATATCTTTAAACAAACAATTCTAAAGAAAATGTGTTCACAAGTCTTGACAACCATAATTCTATAATATTATTAGGATTATCCTTTTCATGTTTTTTTAATGTATGAGTTGGTATAAAATTCTCTATACCATGAAATATTTTGTTGAAGATGTAGCCACCCAAAATCTAGGAGTTATAGTGAAAGCACAAGAGAGATCAAATATGAGAGAATAATGCTATTATACCAAAGGATATAAGTATACAATGAGAGTGAATTAAGAACAAAAGAGAACTTCATTATATAGACCAAGGTGAGACATAGAATTCCATCTCCTAGAGTGTGGTCCAAATGTTAGAAAGAAATCCAATGCCAATAGTGACCATCTAGATGTGGTCCTATGATATGGATAGTCTTAATATCCCACACAAGTTTCTTCCAATATGATTATGTAGGTTTAAGAACTATTCCATAGAGATAGCGCAAAACATGAATCCACTTGCAATGTGTCAATGTTACATCTCACCAAGATTTGTAGTTCCATCTATCCAATATGATTACAAAAAAGTGTCTTTTGATATCCATGATAAACTCCTCAACTTAAGTCAAAAAAATTAGAACAATAAAGGGCATATTTTGATAGCCATGAATGTCTTTTCTAGTTACAACTAGATATATATTTCTACTATTTATTTTAGCATAATATAACTTTTAGTACTCTTTTGGGTGCTTTCAACTAGATCATCAGCTGGGCCATCAAATACTAATCTGTGTGAGATGAAATCTCAGTGTGTCAAGTGTGTCAGACAATATTATCTCAGGCTATCAATAGGTTCATTTCACCTAGCCAATAAATTTTATCCATTATCTTATCCCCTCAAGAAAAGTACTATATTTCATTAGGATGAGTCTTGTTAGAAGTCCTTGGCATCAAATCACACATATACATTTTAGTGCCACTGAAAACAAGCATAACAATAAAATAACCATAGAGGAAACACAAATCAGGACATAAAATAATAATGTCAAACATTGATCATTTAGCATCTCAACATATATGAAATAAAATTCTCCCATTAACATCCCATGCTAGGAATAGGTAGGCACTACAAAAACAAGAATGTAACTATGGAATCCAAATCCAATTATTACCTAAATAAATATTTTGATTATGTTGCATGTTTTACTAGTAAATCTCACACATTTTTTTCACTGTCCTACCCCTCTTTTCTTTCTCTCCTATCAAAAACCTTTTCATTTTAAAAGAATAAGGAATGAGGTGAACTTATTGTGCCTCCCCTTCCATGATTAAGGATATTTCTAAGCTTATGACTGGAAACTCCATCCATGATGGTCAATTACAAAGGAATTAAAATAGAATCACATTTTAATCTTTATTCAACATAGATTTTGAAATGAATATTTTTGTCACCTCTTGCACCTCTACGGTTTTGTAGCTAAAAGGAGAGAGACAAAGATCAACACTTCATTCATGAACAAACCCTTGGAATTTCAATGTGAAGGAGATTGAAATCTAACAAAGAGAAGGTTCGAGGGATTAATTGAAACCTAACTAAGGGTTCACTACCAAGTGTAAACTTGGAAAACATGAAATGCTGGAAAATACTATGTGATATGCAAACATATGGTAGATGACCTAGAAATGCAAGTGAAACAAAACATAAAAATGTAAAATTGAAGGTGTTCACCTCAAAACTTGTAGAGGCCATAATGAAGACCAGAAATACTATTAATCCTAAAAAATTGACCTACTAGGATTCATTCGCCATTCTAGGTGAATCAATCCTAGCTTTGGAAAATTACACCAAAGCCTCTTTCAGGAAAATGGGTATCTCAATATTCAAAAATCTCTGAAAAATAGGTATAGTGGGGCTCATCCGCCACTAATGGAAAATGAGTCCACTTGACTTTTCAAAAAACTCAAAAGTGGAATCTGAAGCTCTTGGTCTTCTCTTTTGGTTCCTTCAGTTGTCTGAATCCCAAACCCTAATTTTTAGCACTCTGAGTGACTTTTTGTGAATATTTGGACCTCTCCAATAGGGAAATTACTCCAACAACTTTGTAACCTATTCTTCAATGATTTACAAGCCTTCAAAGCACCTAGATCTCTAATCACACAAAGAAAGAGAGAAAATGTTGATTGCTAGAGAATAGGGTTTTTCCTTGGTCACACCCCTTTTAGGTAATTAAACCAAAATGATGAAATAAGATGAAGCATGAACATGAAATAAGGGAATTAACACCTTTCCATGATAATAGATCTTGAACTGCTGCAACAATGGATGAAGAATCTTTCCCTTGAATGCCCTAGAATCAATCTTGAAGTGCTTTAACCCTTGAATTCTCTTATGAAAAATCCTTGAAATGCTTAGAATGCTTGAGTGATTGATAGGGGGTGAAATGAATAGAAGAACCTTATATTTATACTCAATTATGCAATAATTCCAAAAAATACATCACAGGCTAACCTTAGATCTTCGAAAATAAAAACCCACTAGAAATTTGATATAATTTTGAATTTGGTGCCAAAGGGGACTCATTTTCCCCTAATAGCGAATGGGTCCCACTTAAGGCATTTTAAGTGGGTTTTAGAATTTAGATGTTTTAAATGATGTTTATCGAGATTATTTTAAAAAATAGACTTAAGGCCTATAGATGTAAAATGGAGCCAATTAAAGCATAAGAAAGGTCCAATTATTAATGACAAGCCTAGAAAAGTGTAAAATTTTTTTACAACACTTTACAACACTTTAAAATAATGCTTGGTAAATGATAAAAAGAGGTTATATAGGTGAAATATATTACTACGATCCTAGAAAAGTGTGAAGGTGTGTTACAACACTTCACAATACAAGGCACCATAAAATTATTATTGATTCACAAGGGCCCAAGACCTAATGTGAATATGTTAACCACATTACAAAACTAAGTCAAGGAAAAACAAAGCCGAAATCCACAAGAAGAACTCAAATGAGCATGAAAATGTCCAAAGATCCATTTTTCTATAGTACATTTAGCCCCCACTTTAGGGAGAGGATGAACTTACTTCAAACTCACACTAGATTAAACATTCAAGAGGGGTCCAATCATATGAATATGGATAAAAATGATGGAAAAGAATAAAGGAGGTGGCCAAGCCCCCAAGATCCAAAATCTTAAGTCACACACAAGGTGTATGATTTGCAACAAAACAAGATACACGATCATACAATTACAATAACTAGAAGGAAGATAAGTATAAATGAGTAGAAAAAAAAAGGCGGATCAAGATTTGACCATTTTTCCAACATGATGTATATCAAATCTAAGGTATTTTTTGGGTATGTTCAGGATCATCATGGAAAAAACAGGCCCTTAAGTGGGGAAAAGTTTAGAAAAATCAGAGTTAGGAAACTTGACGTAAAAAAATAAAAAAGTTATCTATATTATTTCAAAAAAATGTAAGAATATCTAAATCTATATAAAATTGAATGTAGTTTCTAAAATACTAGGTTTATTTAAAAAAAAAAAATCTATTTGGTGAAAATTTGAAATTTCAATGCAGTAGTACTTAAATTTCAAGGAAAAAATAAGGTGTCTGTCTAACCACCCTAACCACAATAAAATGATAATATTTTTTATAAGATTCTAGATTTAAGTAGAGGACTCATGTCCTAATGTGATGCATATTTTTTTGTAATTTTTTATCAAGTAAATAATTAATTATGAATTTTTTGTTACTTTTAAAAAATATAAAAAATCATATGTCTGACCACCATAACTTGGTCAAAACTTCATGAAATTCATTTTTTTTTTAATCCTATAGTATGTGAAGCATAGAATGTGACACATGTTTCATATTCAAAAAATGTGATCAACTAGCTAAAAGAGGCAATGATAGGTGACATATGAGGACAAGGCTACCTAATCCCTTGCCCCCACTGAGTGCAGGACAAAGGTGAGCTGAAATGATTGATGAGAAACATGCTAGAGTGAAAATAATTATTGATTAGAGGAATGAGGTGCTCCCACATAAGGAAGATCACCAAGCACCTTAAGATGTTGGATTTTACTACTCAAAGCCTTGCATTCATTATTAGCATGACCATGAACTCTATGATGTATGCACAAAATGAATTCTTGTAATAAAATTTCTTTCGAGTTATTGGAGGGAGATATATCAAGTGATCTTGGAAGAGTCTCAACAAGATACCCTCTTGATCAATGGTAGGAGGTGTTCTTGTAGTTTGCGGAAAACATGTCATACTTATGCAAGATTGTTTAGATTGCATGATTTTGTTCTCTCCTTTATATGAGGGTGTAAGATCATCTAATGAATTAAAATAATTAGTGTTTTGCAGGATGATGTTGAAATTAAGTGAATATTTCTTTGTTTCTTTCAATTAATTATTTGTAATAGTGTTGATGTTAAGTGAAGGATTGTTTATTTATATCAAAGGACAATAACCAAGACCATGATTTGTTTGTTGCGTAGTAGGCTCTATAGGGTTATGGGTACCTTGTTTTCTAGCACCACATACTTTTCCACTATAGCCAAGTTGTTTCATAAGTTCATAACCTTTTCCATTAAGCTTTTTCATTACTTTTTGATCTTGTGGTTGTTGATAGTTAGTGTCATCAAAGTTTATTGTATAGTTTGCTTCTTCTTATTTAGTGGTTGAGGTGGATGCTTTGGAAGGGTTGTCTAAATTTTGTGTTGACAGTACCATGTTTTCTTTTCCCTTTTTAGAGTCTTTGTTTATGATCTTGTATTCTCCCATGAATGTATGTTCGAAATCTAAGGAACCTTAATCATCTTCTAATAGCTTCATGAATTATTCAATATGTTTTTCCTTGTCTTTGTATTGGACAAGTTCCACTTGTGTAGTTGGTGTTAATGTTTTCAAGGGATTTTTCTTTCTTTTCTCAATGTTTAAACAACTATCAGGGTTAGGGCCAGCTTCAAGTGTGTACACTTTGTTGTTGTAGACATAATTCATTACATGATGAAGAGTAGAAGGCACCCCATTCATTGCATGAATCCATAGTCTACCTAAAAGGAGGTTACATGAAATATAATTATACATAACATGGATCGGTGTTTCCAATGTGTCCTTTCCAACTATAATAGGAAAAGTAATCATAGCAAGTGGTTGTTTTCCTATATTTTTAAATCCCTTAATAGATAAAGAATTGGGTTGAATTTTTGATTTATCAACTCTAATCTTGTCTAGAAGGTTTAATACACTAGACACATTAAGAATGGATCCATTGTCAACAAGGGTTTCATTTATCCCTATTCTTTTATATTGAGATATTTAATTATGAAAGCTTCATTTTGTTTTTACACTTCCAAAGGAGGGAACTCACTTGGGTGGAAAATAGTGTCAACATTTATTCCTTGAATGAGGGCCGCTATGTTATTCAGTTACACATTAGATGGGATATGAACTTGTTGTAAAGAACTTCAAATCATGTTGTGATAATAAAGGGAGGCTTGACTAAGGTCCCATAATGATATCTTAGCATGAGTGCTTTTAAGTTGTTTAACAAGATCATAGTCCTTTCTACCTTATGCATGCCAACGAGGGGCACTAGGAAATATGGGATTAGGTAAAGGTAAGGGTGTTAGGGTTGGTTGTTGCACTTTTGGATTGTTTCTAGTGTTGTATGTATGAGCAACAATATTATGAATCGACTATTGCAACACATTATTCTTGGATGGGTAGAGGATGAATTTCGTTTTGTTTTGAGTTTGATGTTTGTGTGATGGTCTGTAAAGGATGAGTTGAGGTTGAATAATATTAACATCCCTTAGTAAGTGAGAGTCTAATGTTTCCTCTTCATCTTCTTCTAAGGATACTATATCATTATTGTCAATGTTATCCTCCCTAGGAGGAGGGTTTTTTAGGAGGACTACAAACCAAATGTTCTTGATAATCAAAGTTTGGTTCTTCTAAAATGACTTCATTGCAAGTAGGGGAATGATCAATAGTTGAATTATCTTGCTCGATAAAGGCTTCTCTAGGTGAAGAGGGAAAATGAAGATTCTCATGACCTTCATTGATTGTGTTATCTAACATCAAAGTATCTTCTTCACAACTATGAGAGATACTAGGAGAAGGAAAATGTTATTGTCATGATTACCTATGATTATGAACTGTCTTTTTCATTAATGACTTATTCACTAAGAGAGGTAAGAGGAGAGAAACAACTAGGATTCTCAAAAATATTAGTGATTGGTTCTTCTACCAGAATATCTTCATCACCAATACCTGAGAGATATTAGAAGACTTCAGAAAAAATATGACAGTTAGGAATGTCCAAGGTTGTATTATCTTTCACTTAAACATTCTCACAGGGAGGGGATAGGGAATTTTTCTTAGCATGTCTAGATATGTAAGACACTAACATTGTTTGAACAAAAATGAAAAGCACTTGTAACCATTTTGTGCAATGTGTTAGTAATGTAAACAATGTATATCCAAGGATGCAAAACGTTTTTAAACAATGTATGCAAGGCTTTAAGAATGCAAATAATGTGTATCCAATAATGAAAAGCACTTTTATCAAACTTATGAAAAGTTTTATGAATAGAAACATTGTGTATGCAAAAGTGAAAAGTACTTTTATCCATGTTATGCAAAATTTCATAAATGTGAGCATTTACAGATATAATGATGCTTGTAATTGAAATGATTTCAAAAATGACTACCCTAAATTGATTTTTTTGACCTAGATGCATAAAAAAAATGTTCTCAAAACTTTCAATAATTATAGCATATGGTACTAGGAGGATTAGGAAGTACATAAATGATATTTCTAATGTTGTACTAGGTAGTTAAAAATATGGACTCAGACTGATTCGCCCAGAATGGTGAATGAGTCCCAATATGTGTTTTTTCCAAAATTTTCAAAAAAAATTGATTGTTTTTGATGTTTTTGACATTGTATGACCTGAATGCTAAATGAAAATGCAAAGTTAATATGATTTTGAATGATTTGAGATGCAAAAATGCAAATATATGCATTTTCACTAATGCAAAAATTTGAAACCCTAGAATACAAATGAACTAATGCAAAATGCAATGCAAGCTAATTATAGGATGATGATGGACTCCAAATCAGAAAATAAGGTATTTAGAATGCAAGTTCACCAAAATGAAATGAATATTTTTGTCACCTCTTGCACCTCTAGGGTTTTGCACGTAAAAGGAGAGACAAAGATCAAAACTTCATTCATGAACAAACCCTTGAGATTTCAATGTGAAGGAGATTGAAATATGACAAAGGGAGGGTTCTAGGGATTAATTGAAATCTAACGAGGGGTTCACCACCAAGTGTAAACTTGGAAAACATGAAATGTTGGAAAACACTATGTGATATGAAAACATATGGTAGATGACCAAGAAATGCTAGTGAAACAAAATAAAAAACTATAAAACTAAAAGTGTGCACCTGGAAACTTGTAGAGGCTGGAACATGAATACTAGAAATTTTGTTGATCCCAAAATTTTGACCTACTGGGACTCATTCGCCATTTTGGGTGAATTGACCGTCCCAAATCTGGAAAACTACACCTGAGCTTGTTTCAAGCAAATGGGTATCTAAATCTTCATAAATCTATGAAAAATAGGTCAAGTGGGACTCATTTTCCACTAATGGAAAATGATTCCACTTTGAATTTTTAGAAAACTCAAAAGTGGAATTTGAAGCTCTTGGTCTGCTCTTTCAGTTCCTCCAAGTGTTCGGATCTGGAACCCTAATTTTTAGCACTGTGAGTGAACTTTTTGTGAATATTTTGACCTTGATAATAGGGAAATGACTCCAACAACTTTGTAACCTATTCTTCGATGATTTCCAAGCCTTCAAAGCACCCATATGTGAAATCACACATAGAAAGAGAGAAAATGTTAATTGTTAGAGAATAGGGGTTTGCCTTGGTCAAACCCCTTTTAGGTAATTAAACCAAAATGATGAAATAAGATGAAGCATGAACATGAAATAGGGGAATTAACACTTTTCCATGATAATAGATCTTGAATTGCTACAACAATGGATGAAGAATCTTTCCCTCAAATGCCCTAGAATTAATCTTGAAGTTCTTTAGCCCTTGAATGCTCTTATGAAAATGCTTGAAATTCCTAGAATTCTTGAGTGATTTATTAGGGGGTGAAATGAATAGAAGAACCTTATATTTATACTCAATTATGTAGTAATTCCATAAAATACAATATCACAGGCCGACCTTAGATCTTGGAAAATAAAAACTTGCTAGAAATTTGAAATAATTTTGAATTTTGTGCCAAAGGGGACTCATTCACCCCTAATGGTGAATGGGTCCCACTTAAGGAATTTTAATAGGGTTTTAGAATTTAGATGTTTTAAATGATGTTTATTAGGATTATTTTCAAAAAATACACTTAATTAAGGCTTGTAGATGTAAAATGGGGCCAATTAAAGCATGAGAAAGGTCCGATTATTAATGAAAAACATAGAAAAGTGTGAAATTTTGTTACAAAACTTTACAAAACTTTGAAATAAGGCTTTGTAAATGATAAAAAGAGGTTATATAGGTGAAATATATTAATAAGATTCTAGAAAAGTCTGAAGGTGTGTTACAACACTTCATAACACTTTTGTAAGGAATCCTAAAATTCATATTCATTCACAAGGGCCCAAGACCTAATGTGAATGTGTTAGCCACATTAAAACACTAAATCAAGGAAAAATTAAGCCAAAATCGACAAGAAGAACTCAAATGAGCATGAAAATGTCCAAAGATCCATTTTTCTACTCTACAAATTTATATTTATGTTTATATGTATTGTTGATTATATCCATGGGATTGTTACACTCCATATGACAACACAATAATCATATTATATTTTCTAATTAACTCATTATTTTTTGTTGGCTTAGGGGTATCCCCATGACCCAACCCAACACCCAACCTACCTTACCTTGGTCTTAATAACTCATTGTTAAATACAATAAATTATGATAAATAAAAAACATAAAATTTATAAATTAATAACATCCAATAAAGACTTAAAAAAGAATAAAATAATCACAAGACCCTAAGAAAATAAGATATAACTCAATAAAAAATATTATAGTATCTAAAATATCTCGAGTAATTATAAGGATAAATTACCAGTTAAGTGGTATATCAACTACATTTCATACAAATGACAAAAAAAATACATTTTTCAAGATATGCTACCACTTTCTCATAATTAGGTGCAGTCATAGTATAAAATTTGAGTTTTGAACTAGGCCTACATGAACAAAATCTAGCATTTTAACTACAGCCTTATAGTTGGATAAATATAAATTGTTGAAATAAGCACAAATTTATATCATACACTTAAGTGATTAGATTCAAACAATGTGTGTTTAAATTCTTATTTAATTTGATGAAAATTTACAATGATGCCATAATGATTCAATAGGAAACAACATTCTCTTCAAAGATAGCACACACACATATGACTAGCCATAAAAAATAAGTTACAAGGTTCAATCAATCCCCAAATATGTAGTGGTAATAAAGGAATTGAACTTGAACCCAATTTAAGCCTTATATATTACTCCCAAGTACATATTTGTATTCATCCTAAAGATAGATTAGGGATTGTTACACCCTATCTTGTAGTCTCAAATCACAAAATTAACACTCATATCCTAATTAAATAAGTTTAATTTAGGAGATGTGTTACACACAACCACAAGATAGTATATATTAAAAATAAGTAAAAATAGGAGATAGTGTAGGGGATGTTTTGAATAGTCTAAATAAAAATAACCACAAATTATTATGGACCCTCTAACTCCATTAGGATAATAGAAAAAATAATTTATTAAGGATAAACTATAGCAAATGTAGAATGAAGAGGAAGAAATTCAAAAAAAAATACTAACAAAAAATTAAAAGAAATATAGGGATGAGATAAAAAAAAATGTGTACCACCCACTCACTAGTTTGGACATAGAAAACAACAAGATGTAATAATCATACTTGGTATCAATATATTATATTAGTTTTTCCTCAATTGGAAAATAATTAGATATAACTCAAGGATACAAATGGTTGACATTGAAATCCAAATATTATAACCTTTGTCTACATATGATCTAATGAAGGACCTAGAGGGAAACATGGGGTAAATTTGAAACATTGCATAACTAATACCAAAAAATTCAAGATCAATGAGAGCTTGGATGGAAAATAAAGCAATTGTGTGAAGTGTTAAGAATAAAATTAGCATGGGATATTTATTGAAGCCTCAAAAGTGGTCAAATACATGGGTATGTGTACGATCATCATGGAAAAAATAGGCCCTTAAGTGGCAAAAAAATTAGAAAAATCAGAGTTAGGAAAATTGACATAAAAATTTGAATAAGTTATCTATATTATTTCAAAAACATGTAAGAATAGAATTTGTAGCAAATTGAATGTAGTTTCTAAACTACTAGGTATTTTATTAAATCTATTTGGTGAAATTTTGAAATTTCAATGCAGGAACACTAAAATTTTAGGGAAAAAAAAAGAAGTAGGTGTCTATCTGACCACCCTAACAACAATAAAATGATAATATTTTTTTTATAAGATTTTAGATATAAGTAGATGACTCATTTCTCGATGTGATGCTTATTTTATTGTAATTTTTTGACAAGTAAATAATTAATTATGATTTTTTTATTACAACATTTAAAAAATATAAAAACTCATATGTTTAACCACCTTAACTTGGTCAAAACTTCATGAAATTCATTTTTTTTAATCCTGTAGTATATGAAGCATAGTATGTGATGCATGTTTTGGATACAAAATATATGATACTATTTGAAAGCTATAGATGTTTTTCAATCAGCCTATTAATTAGGACTTTAGTCATAATTCAAATAGAAAATAAATAATAATTATTTGGGTATGTGCAGGATCATGATGGGCCAAAAAGTGGCAATATGTAAGTGATATGATGGCCCATGTGGCTAACAACTTTTTTTCAACCCAAAATTGATGAAATGAAAAAAGTTTTTAAAAGAGATTCTCAGCTTTCCACCAATATAAATTATGTTTTACTTTGAATTTAATAAATAATTATTATTCATTTTTTATTTGACTTATGACTAAAGAACTGATCGATAGGCTAATTAAAAAAAATCTATAGCTCTCAAATGGTATCACATATTTTTAATTTGAAACATGCGTCACATTCTATGCTTCGTATACTATAAAAAAAAATTTTAAAAAAAATGAATTTCATGAAGTTTTGACCAAGTTAAGGTGGTCAGACATATGATTTTTCTATTTTCTTAAAGTTGTAATAAAAAAATCATAATTAATTATTTACTTGGTAAAAAATTACAAAAAAATATGCATCACATCCATACATAAATCCTTTTTTTATATCTAAAATCTTATAAAAAAATATTATCATTTTATTGTGGTTAGGGTGGTTAGACAAACACCTACTTCTTGTTTTTGCCTGAAATTTAAGTACTTTGCATTGAAATTTCAAATTTTCACCAAATAGGTTATTTCTTTTAAATAAATCTAGTAGTTTAGAAACTACATTCAATTTTCTACATATTCTATTCTTACATATTTTTGAAATAATATAGATAACTTATTCAAATTTTTACGTCAAGTTGCCTAACTCTATTTTTTCTAAAAAAATTGCCACAAAAGGGCATGTTTTTTCCATGATGATCCTGGACATACCCATTTATTAAATTCAAAGTAAAAAATAATTTATATTGGTGGAAAGATGAGAATATCCTTTAAAAAACCTTTTTGTTTGATCATTTTTGGGTAAAAAAAATTCATCAGCCACATACCCTAAACATACCCATCATATTGCCACTTTTTGGCCCATCATGATCCTGCACATACCCACATTCAAATTTTATCCTTAAATGTTTAAGGGAAAAAAAAATTCATAAAATTTAAGGGTCAAATATAACTACTTCAGTAATGGTAAGCTACCTTCACTCAATTCAAGGGTATTTACATATAAAAATAGCCATAACAAGTAGAAATTTCTTTCATAAAATTTTAAAAATAGGGGAACCTCAATTTTGTCAAGTTTTAGTAGGCTAGACCCATGATGTTTTGAGGATAAGATATTATTTTGATGGAGGGTGATGTTAAAAAGATAGATATAATGTTACCACAATATTTTTCTACAACAAAGGAGATGCAACCTCTCTAGTTAATCATCGACACATCAAAAGAGTACAATAAATATAAAAAAATATACTCCCTCAGATGCTTATACTTAGGTATCAGTATAGGCTCAAAATATTTAAATATGTAATGGAATATGTGATATGACATAAATAGAACATAATAGAATAGAATGAAGTAGAATATAATAGAATTTGAATGCAATAGGACTAAGGCATAATTAAATATTACATCCTAGATGTATATATCAGATATATGAGAAATATAATATACTGCAAGCTTCTCTAATTCATGTATAATGTGTTATGTGGTGTTATCTACATGTGAATAGTGGTATTACTTTTATTTATCTTTTATTGTCATAGTATTATGTGACTTACTACATAATCTCTTAATTTCCTTTAATCATTGGTTTACGGTTATAAATGCATCTTTTCAAGATACTTAATTTCCTAGATCCTAGATCTGTAATCATTCTTACTAGCCCATATCTTTGTGACCATGAAGTGAATATTAATGAAGAAGATTCTAATGTGATGTACTATACTTTCCTATAGAAATGGGGTCTCTTTTATAATAAAGTTCTTTAGAATATATATAATATTTATGTTGTATTAGAGTACAAGTTTGTAAGTTAGGGATAATCTCACAATAGCAAAATAGGCTTGTAATTCTAGATTTATCTTATAGATTATGAAATTATAATCTTATAATTACTTTATAGTTCATTTTATTTTCCACTAATTGTGTTGATATGAGGACTTATGGTATTTAAAAATACCCAAGAAAATTTGTTTCATCTTGAGACAAGTTTTGCTAGGCCAATGCCTAAAATTGTGTAGAAAGGTTTGTAGAAAAGATTTAAAGGCCCTAATATGCATATTTGTTACTCCTTTTCATGCACCTAATTGAAATATGTCACTATTAATTGTTTTAGTGCTTTAGGGTGAGAGATAACATGTCCATTTTGAATGTCTCTATATAATGCCAAATATAATCAAATTGTGTTGAATGTGTGTTTCATAAGATTAAGGTGGAAAAGTGAAAGGGTTCAATCAACCAAAACTTGAATTTTAATTTTATAGAGGGGGAAAAGTATATGATCAAAGGGCCACCCATGCAATTGAAAAAGTGCTTCACTTTTGGAAAATGGATAGATCTAGGAGGGTAAAAACTATATAGAGGTAGGTGTAAAGATAAATGTGATAAACTAGTGATAAGGTGAATGTATATAAATATGAGAATACAAGAATAGAGTAGAGGTTAAATGAATAGGAATATGTGTGTATATAACCTCATCGGAGAGGTCACTGGTCTTTTGACTGAGGGGATGAAGTTCTTCCATGATAGAATTTTTTTTTATGAGGTTGTTATTAGGTTTCCTAAAAAAGACAAGGAAAAGAGAGAGTTGATTAAAATATCCAGCGGCTACTTTGAAGTTGACACTATTAAGGCTTTATGGAGGAAGGTTCTCAAGATTATAATGGAATACATCACTTTGGATGGCAGATTTGCCAAAGTTTATAGCTACCATTTTGTCCTCCTCAATCATTTTTGCCATAAGGTAAGGGTTTCCTTCCCTCACTATCTATATTGCTCCTTGAGTAATAGCATGGAAGATCATAAAAATAATCCTAGGAAGTATTCGTTCATGCATACTGGACTCATTCAACTTATCTATAAACATTTTAAAAATATGCCGACTTTGTCTAACCTTGTCCTGGCTTTGGCCTCTGAATACAATGATACTTAGAATAATGTGTCAGAAAAAAGATAACCTGGACCCTGATTGGATTGAGGAAGACCCTCCCTCCCCTAAAAATTCAGGTAAGAAAAACCATCTAAGTAAGCCCTTGATTAAAAAAGATAGCTTTGTGAAAACCCTCATTGTCTCTGCCCAGAAAGAGGGACTTAAGATTAAGAACCTCCTACTAAAAAACTGGTTTCTTACTTTGAGGACTCCCTAGAGGATAAAATTGAAACCCCTAAAGCCAATGAGGATTCCTACACCTCTTACCCTACTACAAATAGAGAAAATAGACCCAGATTTCCTAGTAACCTTAACCCTGAAGACCACTACTTTAAGCCTAACCGGGAGTATCTTGATGATATTTTGGCCATTGCTAGAAATGGGGCTGTTGATTATTTTAGGATTATGAAGTGGATCTTTCATGAGATAAAGGAACTCAGCTTAAAAGTAGGGCGCTTACTAGTAAAGTGGAAGAAATGCAAGCTAAAGATGCTACCCACAATTATGTTGAGGCTATTTGTACTGAGGACAACATGAGGGAGATGGTTGAGTGCCTTCAATGAAATATTGAGCACACAGACAAGATGAAGAAGGATAATGAGGTTAAGGTTAAGTTCCTAGAGGGATAAATTAATAAAATCAGGGACACCATTAAAACTATCCTAGAGTAGAACCACAAAATTTCCAATCACAACACAACTATTATGAGCAATATGGTTGAGAAAACATAAAACCTCTTGCAAGGTTCTCTGGTGGTTGATTTGGATGTGAACAAGGAGAAAAATAGGATTGACAAAGCTGGAATCTTGAAGAGGACGAGAGCTCACCTGAAGAGAAAGGTTGATCCTATGCCCCGGGGGATTCAGGCTCCCAAAAAGAGCAACTAGGATATGTGCAACCTTGAAGCTGAGGTTGCTGATACTTTAAAGTTATTAGGTTAGTTTTGGTTTTGCACTAGTTTTTGTGCTGGCCTATGTTGGCTTTGGGCTTGTGGCTACAGTCTCTTCGGGTCTTTTTTGTTTTGTAGCCGTCTTATTTTTTTGGGTATTGTAATGCTTTATCTTTATTTTACTTGTAAACTTTGTGGTTTCGGGTCCCTGTAAAACCCATTTTTTCCTTTATCAAAAACATTGAGAGTTTATGATTAAAAATAATTATATAATTAAATAATAATGTAAAAATCAATAATGAATGATTTAATAATAATAATGCAATACCATATATCGTAATATTTTAAAAAAAATATTTTATGTTTAAAATTTTCCAATTTTATATTCACTTTCCTAATATTAAATCTTGTGTAATTTTTTTAATCTGAAACTTGATATGTTTTTAACTTTAACTATTTAATATATTTTATTATCAATCTATATTTTTAAATATTATTTATTTAATTTTAATTTAAAAAGTGTTTTGAAAATTTTCATGAATTTATTAAATATATTTAAACCCAACGTTCAAATACCATTAATCATATCTTAATTATTTGATATTTACTACCTAGCGTGTCATATTCGAAAGATTACTTAGAGACACTTAAATGTAGGCACTTATATAGGTGTTGCTTATTTACCATGTATAATGTAAGTGAAGGCTCCAACATAATGGCTATCTTATTCTTAAAGATTTTGGACACCAAAAAAGTATCCCTTTCTGCTTGCTTGATACAGGATTAATTGATTATAATTTGGACTTAATGAGGCCTTGATTTAGTGTTGTGAGGTGTTTTACACATCAACATTAGGTCTTGGGCCCTTGCAAATTGAATAAAATGCATTTAGTGATGTCTTGTAAAGGTGTTGCAAGGTGTTGTAACACATCTTCACACTTTTCTAAGACCATAATATCATAATTCACCTAAATAACCTTACCAAGACCTATTTAAAAGTGTTGTAAGGTCTTGTGACAAAATTTCACACTTTCATAGGCTTGTAATCAATATTTACACCTTTCTTATGCTTTAAATGGCCCCTTTATACACTTACAGGCCTTACTTAGGTGTCTTGTTGAAGAAGAACCCAATAAACATTATTTAAATTATCACAATTCTCGAAATCCACTTAAAAAAGCCTGATTGGAATAAGTCGCCATTGGTGGTGACTTAGTTCCATTTGGCTCAAAATTCAAAATAAATTTAAATTTATTTTGGGTTTTTATTCCTTAAGACCTAGAAGGTTGGCCTGTGATGAGGTATTTTCAGGAATTAGTGCATAATTGTGCATAAATATAGGGTTTTCCTCTCATTTGACCTAATTCATAACTTATCATCATTCATCATGTTCTCAAGTCAAGCAAGCTAGGGTTTTACCATCTAAGTCATCAACATAGTTTCCTAAGACATTGAAGGGTAGATTCCTCAACTATTGCTATAGAAAATCAAGATCAATCATCATGGCAAGGTATTAACTCCCTTACTTCATGCTTCATTTTCTTATTCCTTCATTTTGGTTTAATTACCTAAAAAGGGGTTTGAACAAGGCAAACCCCCATGCCCTAACATTCACCGTTTCTTTCTCTTTCATTGTGTGTTTGAATATTTAGGCACTTTCAAGGTTTGAGGATCATTGAAGATTAGGTTGAATATTTTTTTAGGATCTCTCCTTGCTTGCAAAGCCAAAATATTAACTAAAAGTCACTTTTAGACCCAAAAATTTGAGTTTCAGAAGTGGATGCCTATCAGGAACTGAAGTACAAACCGAAGGCTTCTGTTTCCACTTTTGAATTTTCAAAAATTTAGAAGTGGACTAAGTCACCAAAAATGGTGACTTAGTCCCACTGAACCTATTTTTTGGAGGTTTTTGTAGACTTGGATACCCATTTGGCTGAAACAGGTTTGAGAGCAATTTTCTAGATCTTGGACTAAGTCTCCCAGTCAACTTCTACATCAATTTCTATTACATTTTATCTTAATTTCTAGGTGTTTTTGCATACCATAGTGTGTTTTCTAACACTTTTCATTTCTTAGGTTTAGCATCAATAAATTACTTCCTTTTCAATTTATTACATTAAGATATCCTATTTAGATACATTGCATACATCATTACATGAATATTGAATGAACACATTACCCATTTTGGCCCATCTCTATCCTTTTAGGTGAAAACCCCTAGAAGTGGTAGAAAGACCTTGGGTGCAAAAATATTTGTCCTCATTTGGTGAACTCAACTTTTGAACACTTTCTTTTCTGATTTAGAGTCCTTCATCATCCTAGATATAGCTTGCATCAACATTACATTAGGTTTTGCATTGTTTTGCATTCTAGGGTTTCAAAAACTTGCATTAGTGAAAAGCTCATTTAGCTTGCATTATTGCATATAATTTCATTGAGAATTTATTAAATTCTACATCTCCATATTAGGTTTGCATCATACAATATCAAAAGCATCAAAATCGATAAAAAAATTGTTGAAAATTTTGAAAAAACCTTAATTGGGATTAATTCACCATTTTGGGGGACTTAGTCCCCGTACTAATTTTTCACTATTTTTTATAGCATCATAAACCTCATTTTTGTGCTTCCAAAGCCTCCTAGTATCATATACTTTATGTTTGGAAAGCTTTGGGATAATTTTCTTTATGCATCTAGGCCAAAACATTATTTTAGACTACTTATTCTTCGAATCACTTCAATTACAAACATTATTAGATCTAAAAATGCTCACATTAATGAAGTTTTGCATCACATGGCTAAAAGTACTTTTCACTTTTTCTTACACAATGTTTCTACTCATAAAATTTTGCATAAGTTTGATAAAATTTCTTTTCATTCTTGCATATACATTGTCTTCATTCTTCAATCTTTGCATATATTGGATAAAAATGTTTTCAATCTTTAGATATACCTTGTTTACATTGTTGAAATATTTCATGAAATGGTTACAAGTGCTTTTAATTTTTGTTCAAACAATGTTAGTATCTTGCATAGTTAGAAATTCTAAGAGACATTTCCTATCCGCTCCTTATGAGAGTGTTTTTTTTTAAAGAGACTACAACCTTCGACATTCCTAACGATCATATTTATTCCTCTTCTAATATCTTTCCTATTGGTGATAAAGATATTTTGGTAGAAGAACCAATTAATGAGAGTTTTGAGAATCCTAGTTGTTTCTCTCCACTTACCTCTCTTAGTGGACAAGACATTGATAAAGAAAACAACACAACCATAGGTAATCATGAAATTAACATTCATTCTTCTCCTAGTATCTCTCCTAGTTGTGAAGAAGATACTTTGACGTTAGAAAATAAAATCAATGAAGGTCATGAGTATCTTAGTTTTCCCCCTTCACCTAGCCAAACCCTTCTTGAGCAAGAACATTCAACCAGTGATCATTCCCCTACTTGTGATGAATTCATTTTAGAAGAACCAATCCATTTATGCCAAGAACATTTGATTTGTAGTTATCCTAAAAACTCTCCTAGGGAGAATATCATGGTGCAAGAAAATGAAAATAATAGTAATATGTCTTCCTTAGACTAAAAGGTGACTCTAGATTGCCCTTCATTAGACATAGATCAAAATAAGGCTACTAAGGTTATCAATGCACAAGTTTCCATTAGATCCCCTTCAATCAATGAACCTCATACATACCTCGTGGGACACCCTAAGAATCCTCTAATTATCTACCCACCTTCACACAAACAACAAGCTCAATGCCAACCTGAACTCATCCTTTACCCATTTTTACACAAACCTACAACTCAAGAAAAACCCAAATTAACCCTCTACGCACCTCAACATAATGTCTCACAACAACCAAGTCATAATACCATTGCTTAAACATATAATACTCAAAACAATTTTTCACCACAACAACCAACCCCAACTTCCCTAGATTTTCCTAATTCTATACTATCTTCTGCTCCTCGATTAAGTGAGTATGATCTTGTTGAAAAAATTAAGAGCACTTCCACCAAGATATCCCTATGGGACCTTCTTTAGACTTCACCTACATACCACACTATGCTTCAAACAACCTTACAACAAGCTCCTATCCTTTCTAATGCACAACTAAATGACATAGCAGCCATAATTCAAGGATTGAATGTTGACATTATTTTCCACCAAAGTGAACTCCCCCATTTGGATGTGCAAAAAAAAATGATTCTTTCATGATCATAGCTCAATAACATTTGACAGGGATAAAGTGAACCATTCTTGACAATGGCTCCACTCTTAATGTGTGTAGCATAAACCTCTTGGATAGGCTCTGTGTGGATAGATGAAAAATTCTACCTAATTCTTTATCTATTAAGGACTTTGACAATAAGAAAAGAAACTGCTCGATGTGATCACTTTACCTATTGCAATTGGCGTAGTCACATGGAACACCCCAATCCATGTCATGCCCCATAATATTTCATATAATCTTCTTTTAGGAAGACCATGGCTTCATGAGATGAATGGAGTGCCTTCAACTCTTCATTGTAAAATGAAATATGTTTACAATAACACAGTATACACAATTGACACTGATCATGAGCCTTATAGTGTCTTACAACTTGAGAAAAATAAAGAGAACCCCTTGAACACCTTAACCCCAACCATAGAAGTGGAACTTGTGCAACAAAAAGAAAAAAAACACATTTAACAAGTCATGAAGCTATAGGATGATGATTGGGGTTCCTTAGAATTCACACCACCACTCATGAATGATCCTTCAAATTTATCCACCTTAGCTACTTCAAACAATGAAACAAACTATGCAACAACCTTTGATGAGCTTAATCGCAAACAACCACCTGATCCAAAAGCAATGAAAAAGCTTTATGAAAAAGGGTATGAGCTTATGAGACAATTTGGCTATAGTGTAAAAGGATGTGGTGCTCATGAACAAGTTATTTGCAACCCTATAGACCCTATCACACAAAAAACAACTTATGGTCTTGCTTATTGTCCTTTGATAGAGATTGTCAAGCCTTCACTCAACATCAACACTCTCACACAACATTCTTCTAAGCCAAATTTAATTGTAAAGCATCCTGAACTCATCAACACTAGTGGTCTTGAAAATCATCCTTTAAAAAACATGAAACAAACAACAAAATTTTTG